>VXAD01005098.1:10836-33437 GCA_013399195.1 Dicrurus megarhynchus | reverse complement strand
CAGCAGGAACCTGGTGGTGGCTCTGGAATGAATCAACCAGGAGCCGGAGCTTCGGGTGGCTGTGCCAGGGCTGGGGTTTGGGAATGACCCTTGTGCCACGGGAATGCTGGACCTGCTGGGGGTTTTTGGAAGAGGACAGGAGTGTCCCCATGAGGGCTGTGAGAGTGGTGGTCACTAATGGGATGTACTGGTCAAACTGGTGTGGCAGGGGGAGCATCGGGGAGCGCCACCCCCTTTGTGCATCAAACCCATCCCGTGAATGAAATCCACGGAGANGGGTGGCTGTGCCAGGGCTGGGGTTTGGGAATGACCCTTGTGCCACGGGAATGCTGGACCTGCTGGGGGTTTTTGGAAGAGGACAGGAGTGTCCCCATGAGGGCTGTGAGAGTGGTGGTCACTAATGGGATGTACTGGTCAAACTGGTGTGGCAGGGGGAGCATCGGGGAGCGCCACCCCCTTTGTGCATCAAACCCATCCCGTGAATGAAATCCACGGAGAAGCAGCTGGAGCTGGAGGAGGAGGAGGAGGAGGAGGAGGAGGAGGAGGGGGGCCTTCCTCGTGCCCACCCCTGTGTCTCTCTTGCAGGCTCTCCAGGTGGCTCGGCAGTTCCTGCTGCAGCAGGCCACGGGGCTCAGCTCCCCCAGCAGCAACGAGGGCAAGCAGCCGGCGGTGCAGGTGAGCCCCGAGGACGTGCGAGTGTCCCCTGTCACCCCTTCCCGGGAAGGGCTGGGCTGCAGCTGTGGGACAGTGCAGAGCCCTGGCACCTCTGTGGTTGGAGCACTCCAGGAGTTAAATGCTCTGGAAACCTCCAGAGGTTTCTTTCTTGGGAGGTTTTTTTTGTGTGTGTGTGGGAAAGGGGAAAGGGTTGGGATGGGGAGGTCACTGCGTGTGTCACCACGTTTTGGGACAGGGAGACACAGAGTTTCCCAAGGTTGGAGCATCCCAGGATCGATGCTGGGTGCTGTGAGGGTGGCACGGGGCTGGAAAAGGGAAAAAATCCTTTGGGATTGGAGTCAAGGCAGGTCCTCCAGGATGGGACAGAGGCCCAGCTGGGATGGGGATTTGTGGCACTGGCAGGAAAACAGGGTTTGGGTGGGCACATCCTGCTCCTGTAGGGATGGGAACCTCCCCTTTGCTCCCCTCCTGTGCCAAGGGAAAGGGGCAGAAAATGGGCAGGAGAGGGGTGAAATCTGGAGAGAGGGGGAGGCAGGGAGAAGCAAAGCCCAGGCGATGGGAAGTGACAATTTAAATAGCTGTGTGGAGGGGCTCTCCCTTCAGGCTAATTAAATTTATCGGAGAACAGCAGGTTACCTTATTAGAGCCACGTGGGTTTAATTAACAAAGGAAAGTAATTAGCACAAGCGCTCTCAGAGCTGGAGGTCCTGCCTGTGCCAGGCTGAGCTGGGTGGCAGCGGGAGCCAGACTGGGATGGGCAATCCTGGGATCCTCTCCTGGCTTGGAGTGCCAGGGCACGGCTGAGCCATCCAACAGCAAATCCCAGGGATCAGGAGAGCCCAGAACCCCCCGGCTTGGGAAGCAGCAGCTGGGTGGGAGCAGTGGGAATTAGTCAGGGCTCCTACGGCGCAAACAGGCGTCTTTTTCCAGCGGTGCCGGCAGGAAGGAAATGCAGTCACTGCATGGAAAATGTCTGCAGAGGACAAAGGCGGCAAGGGTGAAGTCAGATTCCGGTAACCGGCGCCTCGCTCCCCTCCGTGGGTGTGTGTCCCTGCACTCCTCCTCCTCCTCCTGCTGCTGCTTATCCCTCCTGGCTCTCCCTGGTATTCCCGGCTGGATGCAGCCGAACATCCCGTCCTCCCCTTCCCTGCTGCTCCCCAGCCTCCCCTCCCTGCCTGCCCATCTGGCCAGCGGCTTTTGCCGGAGCGAACTGGATCTCCTTCCTCTCTCTCTCTCTCTCTCCCTCCCTCCCCTCCTCCCTTTTTTCTCTCTCCGTGTTGCAAAAAGGACTTGTGAAAGTTGTAGACGTGAGTCAGAAATAGCTCATAACTCAGCAGCGCCCGGCAATTCCTCCCCCACGCGGCCCCGCCGGCAGCTGGAGCGGGATCTGACCGAGGGGAGATAGGGGATTAAGCAGACTCCTTTGAAAGGAAGTTTATCTAAGGCACAGTGGTGTGGATGAGACTGGCCAGGACGGCTGCAGGAGGAGGAGGACGAAGGTTGAGTCCCAGCACAGCCCTCCTTGGCTGGGGAGGCAGCAGGAAGCAAGGCAGGATGGAAAAGTTTGGGAACTGGGGTGTCCTTGGGGTGCCAGCCCGGGTCCCTGCCTGTGGATGTGTGGGCCCTCCCCCCAGCTGGGGACTGGATTTCCACATCCATGGGGGATTTTGTCTCCAGGTGGCTCCTGGCCCCCAATCCCATGGGAATGAGCAGGAGGGTCCCGGTGTTGGCAGGGAGAGCAGGAGACCCCCTGTGCTTGCCCACGCTGTGCACTCTCCTTGTCACCCCGCTGATGGGGACAGGACATTTTTGGGGCACCAAGCCAGCGGGAATATTAATGACATTCCCAACGGCGTGCGCTTCAAGACATCCAGGGAGCTGCTGGGCTCACCAGCATCTTGGATTGGGGTTTTTTTTGGAGTAGGGATCCTCTTCCCACAGATGCCTGGAGGTGTGTGAGGAGAGTCTCACGTTGTCACTCCAGTTACAGCTGCAGGAAAGGAAAAAACCCAAAAACCCCACTTTTGGGTGTTCTAAAACATTTAAAAACAGGTTTATTTCTTTACAACTTTAAAACTCCGGGAAACTTGGCACTGACGAAATGTTGCTTTTGGGGATTTTTGGTGCTGATGGTCTGTGGGGCGTTGCCAACCCAGGATGGTGGAAGCAGCAGATCCCACTGGGATCCTGCTGGGATCCAGCAAAGCCCACGGAAGGAGGTGTTGGGAAGGCAGCACCCTGAGTTGTCAGTGCTGGCTTGGAGGCACCTGGGAGGGACGGGGTGCCCTCTTTGGGTGCCCTCTTTGGGTGCCCTTGGAGCTGGGAGTCTCCCAGCCTCTGTTGGGATCAACGGGCTGGAAGGGGAGAGGGGCAGGAGGGCGCCCGGGGAAGGGAGGAGAGGAGTTTGGAGCAAACTGCGGGAAATTGCTTTTCTTTTGTCTGCTGCAGCGGGGAGGGCAGCGGAGCAGAAAAGTGTATTTTGTTGATTTGAAACTCGAGTGAAATGGGTAATGAAGACAGATCAATACCAGCCCTTCTGCGTTCCCTCTCCGGGAAAAGAAACCCAGCAGCCCGTCCGTCTGGGCTCGCGCCGAGGTTTTTCCGTCTGAACTCGGAGCATCCCTGTCCGTCCCCCTGCTCCTTCCCAAAGCCCCCAGTGCTGGGCATGGCTCTCTTGTGCCTGTGTGCTTCACAAGTGCATTTTATCCATTTCTATTGTTTTCTCCCTCTTTTTGAGGGATTCCCAGTGAAACACCTTCATCCCTGTAAAAAACTTAAAGGAACTCATCACTTTTTCTGGGCAAACACCCCTAAAAACAATCAGCTTTCACGGTGGTCACCGGTGTGAGTTGCTGAGCACCTCCTGGATCACCATCAAACCCATTTGGACACATTCCTGGATTGATTCCAGGTGGGATCCTGCACTTGGCTCCACCCAAACCTGGCTGGTGACTGGAACTTTCTGCTGCTGCAGTGCCACAATCCAATTAACAAAATTAAACACCTGTGGTGGCTTTGGGCACGAGGGACAGCAGTGGCTCATCCCCTGCCCCTAAAACAGCTCTGCCAGCCCGGAGCCACTGCCACCGTGCTGCTCTGGGATTGGCGTTTTGGGTTCACAGAGGGGCAAAGTCACTTCAGTCCCTGCAGATTCATTGGTGTGAGAGCTGTGCCAGCAGCCTGTGCCCGTGAGGGGACGTGGGGCCCCTGCCCGGGTGGCGCTGGGGGACAGGGGCTCGCTGAGGAGGGGTCTCAGCGCTGTCACCTCTGCTGCCACTGTCCCCATGCAGCGACTGGAGCCCAGCCAGGTGTGATTGGGGCCTCCCCAGCGGGAGGGCTGCGCTAACGAGGATGCGCTAATGAGGATGCACTAACGAGGGTACACAGTGGGCTGAACATGCTGGGGATTGATTCCTCCTTTTCTCCACACAAAGCTGAACATCAGGGCCTGGTGTCCTCCACGCTGGTGTCCCCTCACCTGCCCACCCTGCTGCCAACCCACCCAGGGCACTCGAGCCTTTGGGGCTGTTCAGAGTGTTCCTAAAATTGTTCCTAAAAGCACCCACAGCCTCAAAACCCAGCCTGGCACATGGGGCTGAGCTTCATTTCTCCTCTGGCCCTGGGTAGATTTTAGTGCATTGTCCCACCCCGCCCTGGTGAGGTCCAGCAGGGTTTGGGTGGCCCTGTGCCACCCTTCGGGGTTTATAAGCCATGGCTGGGGTCACCTCGGTGTCAGTGGCATCACTGCCTGGCCCCGGGCACTGGGAGCACTCCCAGCCTGTCTGAGCCAGCTGGATCTTGGAGCTCACCCAGGGATGCTGAGTGCAGGAAGGGAGGCCGGGATGTGCCTGGGGGGTTGGGGTTGCTCTTTTCCTGTGAGGGTTGGGTGCTCTGGGGTGGGATTTGCTCATGCCCTGCCCCTAAAACAGCACAACTCCTCGGTGGTTGTTTCCCCTTTTCTATTCCCAACCTCCTCGGTTTGTTTCTGTTGGGTTTGGATTTGAGAAGAGCGGTTAATTAGGAAAAACAGCACAAATGTGGTTTTTGCTGTTTCTAATTGGGAGTTCAACCCCAGGATTGGATCAGAGCAGGGACGGGCAGCCCTGAGCTGTGCGGGAAGCCCGGAGCACCCTCTGGAGAGAGCGGGGTGCTCTTCCCGATGATCCCAGAGCCAGCAGGGATGGGGGGATGAGCTCTGGGCTGTGTGGCTGAGGCGTGGACCAGGAGCTGCCCCTGCCCGTAGCGGCGATGACGCGTGGCCCTTGGGGACGCGGTGGCTCCTGCGGTGACCTCCCGGCCTGGGTGACGGCACGGCGGGAGGTGACGGCCGGAGCAGGGATGTTTGGAGGCTGACGGAGGATGTCCCTAGGCCGTGCCAAGCCAGCTGTCCCCGGGGTCAGGAGGGCACCATCCCTCTGATGACAACCCCAGGGCGCTGCGAGCCAAGGCCGCCAGGCCGCGGCTTTCCCCGCTCCGCCTCGCGCCTGGGAGTTCAATCCGCTTCCCGTAAAAACAACCCAAAAAAAAAAAATCCAGGAAAAATTTCTCAAGAGCCTCACTCCCCATCCTGCCTCATTCCACACGGCCAAGTCCTGCTTCCCTCAGCCAGCGTTGGCTCGGGGAGGGAATATTCCCTGGAATACCTGCCTGCTTTTCCACCCACCGCCTGCTGCTCCCGCCCCGTCCTTTGGCACGAAGGGATTGCAGCCGGGCCCGCCTGGAAAAGCAGCCCCTGGAGATGCCACTGGCCGGCCGGAGCAGCGCCGGGTGTTTCTGGGAGCAGCCGGAGCTGTTAGTAAGCAGTTTCTGTGGGGTGGCAGCCGGCCAAGGCGTGAGTCAAACCCTTCCTGACTCGGTGTCTGGCAGATGCCAGCTCGTGACGCGTCGGGCTGGTCCCCAGCCGCTGCTGCTGCTGCTGCTCCGGGGCGGCTGCCGGGACCTGCTTCCCGAGGGATGCACCAGCTGCGAGGACATTTCCCTGCTGCTCCGGTGCCTGGGGGTGGCGGCAGCTGGGTGACACTGACCCCTCACAGCCCCTGTGCTGCTCTGTGTCCAGGGGTGACACTGACCCCACACAGCCCCTGTGCTGCTCTGTGTCCAGGGGTGACACTGACCTCTCACAGCCCCTGTGCTGTTCTGTGTCTGGGGTGACACTGACCCCTGGGTGACACTGACCCCTCACAGCCCCTGTGCTGTTCTGTGTCCAGGGGTGACACTGACCCCTCACAGCCCCTGTGCTGTTCTGTGTCTGGGGTGACACTGACCCCGGGGTGACACTGACCCCTCACAGCCCCTGTGCTGCTCTGTGTCCAGGGGTGACACTGACCCCTCACAGCCCCTGTGCTGCTCTGCCCAGCGCCCTTCAGCTCTCACATTGTTGACCACAGGCATCCCAGATTTTGAGGCAGCTGCTGCCCAGATCCTACTGTTATCCAGGGATGCCAGGCTGGCCTCGCTCTCTGCCATGGGGAATGTTGCACACAGTGCTGTGGCTGCAGGTGTGGGGTGTCCCAAGGCCACGCTGTGCTGTCACCCTCCCGGGGTGTGCCCCTGGGGGGCTTTTGGCAGGTTGGGATGGACATTTCCAACCCCATTTCCATCCCCATTTTGTTTTCTTGGAGCAGCAGCTCTCCCTGTCCCCGACAGAGGCAGCTGGCACTGTCACCAGAGCTTGGGACAGAGAACCCCCAGCACTGGGGTTTGCTGGCCCACATTGGGGTCAAGGCAGCGCTGGAACATTCCCGGCACCGGGGTGTGGGATGAACGGGAGCAAAACCAGCTGGAAGCGGGAATTTCCTCTTTTACTAAAAGTTCCTGCTTTCCCTGGAAACCTTAACTGGGAGAGGAGCATTTTCCATACTGTGGGGAAATTCTTCACGGGAACCAAGGAAGCAGCAGAGCCCGGGTGCCCCTCTCAAGTTCACCCCATTCCCACCTCACCCCCACACAGATCCACCACCATTTCTCCGTGTCAGCTCCGCATCCAAGCACTGGGGAGGGGGGGAGAAAAAAAAAAGCCATTTAATGAAGACAAAGGTTGTATGAAAATATAATTCTGCTTTTGTTAGCAGCCATCAAACTCTAAAAAGCGTCACTTTTGTTTTCTTGTAACATTGTGAAAACCTCGTGTCGGATCGAGAGCTGGGGCCCTCTCGACTAATCGCCTCTCCTTTGTGTTTTTAGATTATAGGGGCAATTAGTGTTGTCAAAACCTCTGGCAATTCTCTTTGCTCTTGACAGGGTGTCAGTCCGCTGGGCGAGAAATGGAAGGTGTTATAACTCTCCGGTAATTAGGATGCCTCCGATTTGAAAATGCCAGCAAACGTGTTCGAGGGGCCGCGGGAGGGGGCGGGGAGCCCGCCCGGGCTGGGGGGGATGCGGAGGAGCAATTAATTAGGGGCTCTCATTCCAAGCACGTTGCCGGCTGATGAATTGGCAGAGGGAAATTAGCGGCGCTCCTGGGCGCGCACCTCGCTCTCCTCGCCAGCTTCCCCTCCTGCCCAGATGTTCGCCCGGGGCTCGGCACAGCTGGCTGGGAGCACCTGGGTGCCCAACCAGCAGCTCCTCCCTGGGTGCTGGTGCCACGGGGGCTCTCTGGTGGGTGCCGGAGCCTTGCAGGGTGCTGGGGCTCATTCCTGAGCTCCAGCCCTGGGGTGGGAACTCGGAGGAATTAATCAATAACTCCACCACGGAGGTGGCTGGAGGGGGAAACGGTGACAAACAGAGCTGGCCCCGTGTCCGACGCCTCCCTGCAGCAGAATGCCTGAGTAAATAGATAAGGCTCTGCAATCTCCCATGAAGGTCAGCTGGACACCCACCACGGACGGGAGGGACTGCACGGGGCTGCCCTGTGGTCCCATCCTCGCTGGAGTGGCTGGAAGGGGTCCAGACTGGGCAGTCTGAGCATCACTGGGGGTCCTGGGCAGGGGGGCTGGCAGGAACCGGGCTCTCAGTGGGACTTTGCTGGGTTTCTCTGCTCTCTGAGCTCCTGAGATCCTGGGATGAGGGGGTGAGGAGTTGTTTAGTTTGGATCAGAACCGGGTCCTTGGCTTGCAGCTGGAGCCTGGCTTGTGCTCTGCCTCATCCCACACGCCAGGGAGCTGTTGCCTCTTCCTGGGATCCCCTGGGAGAGCCCGTGGCTGCCGGTGGCTCCTGCCCAGCGAGTCTTATGCGCTTTCCCAGGAAAAGGGGGCATCCAGGAGGGGCATTAAATTACAGCGAGGCCCTAACTCTGCCCAGAGCCTCGGGAAGGGCTTTGGGCCGGTGGGATCAGTGAAAAGCTGGCACAAGGCAGCTCTTGATGGCTCCATCCGGGCATTGCTCCACCTGGGCAGGACCCAGCAGGGCTGGGATCCATCACCGACACCTTCCCCGGAGCCGTGCCGGGGGTGTGGACCCGTGTTTTGATAACCAAAGGCAGGGGCTGGCAGGTTCCCTCGGCCCTCCCTCCTCTTGGCACGGGAGTGACGGGAGTTACTGGTGTCAGCTGGAGGTAAAGCTTTGATGTGTCTGCGGAGAACCCCGTAACCTCTTCCTCGGTGCTCTGCTCTGTGGAGTTATTTGGGTGATCGGTATCTTCCCACTTCCCTGGTGTTTCCCTCCACCCTTCCCATGCTCCCAGCAGGGGAGGGAACTGTGGTTTGGTGCCCAGTTCCCCCAGTAAATTGCCTTTAAAGGACAGCCCTCAGCTTAGGGGGGAGCTCATGGTTCAGGAAGCTTCGTCCTGGTGCTGTGGGGCATCTCCCTGCCATTGCCATGTCCCAGGGGACGGAGCTGGGCTTCATCCAGAGGTAGCACAGGGATGGGGGATGTGGAGATGCTCTGGGAGAGGCGCTGGTGGTGTTTGGGGCGAGTTCTGCAGATCGGGGTTGGCAGTGGTGACGTGTCCTTGCTGCCGCAGGTCCCCGTGTCCGTGGCCATGATGTCCCCGCAGATGATCACGCCGCAGCAGATGCAGCAGATCCTCTCCCCGCCCCAGCTCCAGGCCCTCCTGCAGCAGCAGCAGGCGATAATGCTGCAACAGGTAACGCTGCACCAGGGCTGAATGCGGCCAGGCGATTCCCTCTGGGGTCTGGGAATGCTGGAATTTGTTGGAGGCAGAAAAATGGGTTCTTTCCTCCTGCTCTCCACATATTTCCTTTGGGATTCCCAGCACGTCCAGGGATGAAAAGAGCTGCAGGTGCTGACAGTGCTGATGCTGCCACCCTGAGCCAGGGTCTTAAAATCCAGAAAATTCCTCCTCAAGGGCTGATCTGGGGCTGC
The DNA here is from genome assembly GCA_013399195.1 of Dicrurus megarhynchus. NCBI lineage: Eukaryota > Metazoa > Chordata > Aves > Passeriformes > Dicruridae > Dicrurus > Dicrurus megarhynchus. The sequence continues at coordinate 24,500 of VXAD01005098.1, read as the reverse complement.
CCAGCTCCTGGGAAGAGCCGGGATCGGGGTGGATGCTCCTGGCTCGATGTGCCCCGAGCAGAGCCCCCATGGCCACTGTTGGGCTTTGGGCAGGTGCCTGTGCCCAGCTCCAGACCTGAGGTTTGTTTCTCATGGCCCTGCTCGGCTTTTCCAGAGATTTTAGTCAGATGGGGAGGGAAGAAAAAGGAGGAGAAAGGGAAAAAAAAAAAGCAGATTTCCACTCTGAAACAAAATAGGTCTGCTTGGGTAAACAGCTCCCGCCGGCTGGGAGAGAGGGAGAAACCCCACAAGCATCCTCCACACCCTTCCTCTGCCTCCAGTACCTGTTTACTCCAAACAGGCTGATAAGGATTCAAGGTTGGCCCCAGGGAAAGAACAAAGGGTAAACACTACCCTGGGTGGGTCCTTCCACAAGCCTCTTTGGAGCCGGATAAAGAAACACGTTTGACTGCAAATTAAACAACCCAGGCCGGAATAGCTCACATTCTCCACCGGCAGCAAACCAAACATCACACCTCTCACCCCTGACCCAATGTTCCTGCTCCCAGCCTGGCCACGCCACTGCACCCTGGCTCGGGCTGGCTCGGGGGTAAACACCCAGCCCCTCCAAACCTGTTCTCCGACACAAACAGCGACTGGCTGCTGGCAGCCCCGAGCTGATAAAGGCTTCCCGGCATCCACAGGGACATTCCTGAGCCCCCGCGAGGCTGGGAGGGGGCTGGGGGGGTCTCGCTGACCTTCCCGTGCCTTTCCCCCCTCCCTGCACACAGCAAATCCATCACCCACAGTTTATTTGGGGGCCAGGGCGAGAGCTGGCGGCGATGCCGCAGGTCCCAACACTGCCTGTGGACACTGGGACCCTCTCCAGTGGCTCCTCGTGGATCCAGGGGGTTTATCCCTGTTTTAATGGCCCAGCAAATGCCTCTGCTTTGGTTTGAGGGGCTGTTTTGACTGCAGGGCTGAACCCCCAGCTCTCACAGACCAGCGGTTGTGGCTGCTCCTGGCCCTTCCCAGCTGGGACCCCCCCCGGCTCTCACAGAACTTGCCAGGGGTGTTTTGGGGTCCCACCATGCCAAAACCGAGGTTTCCCCACCCTGAAATGCTCTGTGATGTGCCAGAGCAGCTTGTCTCTCAAGGGGCAGGGGGTTGGCATTAAAATAAACAGCAGGGTGGGCACTGGTGGTGTTTGGGGGGGTTCAAGGGCTGTGGGGATCCAGAGCCCTTGAGAATGGGGTTCCTCTGCTGCCCTGACTCCTCTGGTGGGTCCTTTCCCTGCCACCCTGCACCAGGTGACACAGGGAGCCTGCCCTGGTGACACAGTGCCAGGAGCTGGCATGGCTGTGGCTGAGCCTCGGCGCTGGGCACGGGGTGGTGAGGTGGGATCGGGATGGTGAGGGGGGCACGGGGTGGTGAGGTGGGATCGGGATGGTGAGGGGGGCACGGGGTGGTGAGGTGGGATCGGGGTGGTGAGGTGGGATCGGGGTGGTGAGGTGGGATCGCGGTGGTGAGGGGGGCACGGGGTGGTTCCACTGCTGATCCCACTGCTCTCTCCCCTTCCCAGCTGCAGGAATACTACAAGAAGCAGCAGGAGCAGCTTCACCTGCAGCTGTTGACCCAGCAGCAAGCTGGAAAGCAGCAACCCAAAGAGGTGAGCTCACCTGGAGGGCGAATTAAAGCAAATTAAAGGGGGAGCAGCACCCCAGGGAGCCCACAGGGATGGAACACGGGGACATCCTGCTCTGGGGGTGCCAGGGTGGCCAGTCCAGTCACTGGGAGTTGTTCTTCCTCCTCTTCCTCCTCCTCTTCCTCCCTCTCTGCGCTCTGCTGCATCCGGGAGATGTGGGGTGTGGGGTGCCAGCACTGGAGGGACAGGGACAGGTCACAGCCCCCCAGCACAGAGCAAGGGCTCCCCACATTCCCCCAGCACAGAGGAGGCTCAGCCCAGCCCTTGCCCTGCCAGGCTCTCAGCTTGGGCAGCCCAGTCCTGGCTGTGCCCTGGCGAGCGGGCAGGGCTGGGCAGGTGGCAACCAAAGCTGGGCTTTTCCTGCCGGGAAGGGCGGCTCTCCAACACGCAGGGAACGTGGGAAACAGCAGTGATCCCAGCACAGGGCTTTTCCAGCTCTCACACCCCCAGGACCATGTTGGCAGCACTGGGCCCTCTGCTGGGGAGGTGGGTGCCTGGAGCAGACACATTTTATGCCCCTGTGATTGCACCAATCCTGCGTAACCCCCTTTACACCGAGGTTTTGCCCCTGAGGGCACAGGGATGCCCCCCAAGGGGTTGTGGCTGTGTTTTGGGGACGTGCTGCTCACGCAGAGCCTGGGGACAGAGCCCAGCCAGCACACAGCACCGCTCCCTTCCTTTTCCTTGGATATTTTCACCCCTCTTTTTTCCCCCAAATGCTGCACATGGGGTTTTTTTGCAGTGCGTTTTTGCAGAATCCCTGTCCAGCATCGCTGCCCCTCCACTGAGTGTCCTTCCGTGGGCTCCCAGTGACGAGGGACGTGTTCCTGAGCCACTCACTCCACATCCCTGGTGCAAGCAGAGATGCTGGGGCTGTTCGTGGCCATCACCCCTCCCAAAATCCAGCACCCTGATGGACACCTAGCGCTTAAACTCAGCTTTTTGGCAGGGAGGGAAGATTTTAAGCCCGGACTATGCCTTGGGGTGGCACAGGGGGTACCCAATGGCAAAGCCGTGTCAGCATCAGGGGACCAGGGTGGCTGTGGTGGCTCAGGGTCACCTGCTCCAGCCTCAGCCAGGCTCTCGCTGTGGGATGTTGGTGCGTTTACAGGGCCAGGTTTATCGGAGCCATCTCCAGGAGCTGCTGGAGCTCCAGGAAACGGGGGAGGCAGAGATGTGAGCTTCCTCAAGGACTTTCCTGCTGGCCCCGGCGATGTTCTCTCGCAGCACCGAGCAGGGATATAATTAAGCTCTAACAAAGCGCTTGCTTAGTGGGCTCCGCTTTAAAAAGTGCATGTTAACTTTTAATTAAATGGTACAGAGGAGACGGGAAATTTATCCAACAAGAAAGAGAGGCTGGAAGGGGGAGGGAAGGGGTGTTGGATGCTGCTGGAGGGGTGTGTGTCCAGCTTTCCAGCTGGGAAAAGCACCGAGGAGGTCCCAGCAAGGGTATGTCAGTGTTTCCCCTCCTCAAATTCCTTGGATAGGCTTTGGTTTCACCCTGAAAATTTGGGTGGCCGGTGTTCCTAAAGTCTGTGTTCCCCTTTGCCTGCTGGGAATGGCGATGCTGTGGCTTCCCTGAAGTTCAAGGAAGCTGGAGTGTCTGGGATGCCTCCACAGAGCTGCCCTTGGATCCTTCATGGAAACCCATGGCCGGATTTAGTTCTGGCCCCACTGCAGGATTTGTAAACCCAGCGCCTTCTGCTTCCCCTCTGCCCGGTTCCCAGGGCTCCTCTCGGTGCTGTTGTGGGTCAGCAGCTTGGAGCGGGACCCGCAGGTGGGAACGGCACCAGGAAGGAGCCGGGAGCAGGGGCAGCATCTCCGGGAGGAGCAGCTCTGATCTCCCCAGGAGCAGGGGCAGCATCTCCGGGAGGAGCAGCTCCGATCTCCCCAGGAGCAGGGGCAGCATCTCCGGGAGGAGCAGCTCCGANAGGAGCAGCTCTGATCTCCCGGAAGCAGGGGCAGCATCTCTGGGAGGAGCAGCTCTGATTTCCCCGGGAGCAGCACAGCTGCTGGAGAAGGGGAGGACAGAAAAGAGGATGGAAATGTGTGGGAAGAGCCCATGAGCAGCATCCTAAGGATGCGGGGATGCTCTGTGTCCATGGGTGCTGCACCACACTGGGGGCATGAGGAAGGGGCAGAGCAAGGCAGCTGATCCATGAATCCATGCATCCCGCCAGGATGGGGCGGAGCTGCGGCACATCCCGGTCCATCCCAGAGCATTTTCCTGTGCTGGGGTGTGAGGGTGAGTCCCCAGCCTCCAGCAGCATCCTGGATGTGGGGGAAACAAGGAGCTGTGGTGCAGCCCCTCGCCCTGGTGTCTCCCATCCTGCTCTTCCCAGGACACTCAGCTCCTCCAAGCCCAGTGCAAGCAGCATCAGGGTGCAGAGACCCCAACATCCCCAGGAGGGTCTCCATGTGTCCCCAAAGCTGCTGAGGGCGGGGGTTGTCCCTCTCCTGAGGCAGACAGGGTGGGGAGGGGGGGCTGCTGGCGCCTAACCCCGGTGTCAGCTTAATGAAGTGCCGCTGTCAGTCCCGCGTGTCACGGCGCAAACTCCTCCTGATGTGCTCATAAATCAAAGTGACGGCGCCTCTTGCCCCGGTAGCTGCACCCACTCAGCTGCGTCTAATGCACGGCGATGCTGCAGACCCCCAGCCCCACGCCGGGAATGGGCTGGGAATGAGCTGGGAATGGGCTGGGAATGGGCTGGGGGAGCCAAACTCAGGATTCAGCCCCAACACAGAGCCAGCTCCTCTGGGAGTGACTTTTCCAACAGGAACGGGGTTGGTGGGGATCACCGGGGTGCGAGATTTTTGGGAAGGCTGGGGCTGTCATCCAGGCTCTCCCCAGCCTGGTTTCTCCAGGGAAACCTTGGCTTGGAGCCCGCGGGCTGGTGGATGGCTCTGCACCTCTTCACCCGTCACTCTGGGGTTTTGAGGTCTGTGGTGCCACAGTTGTTCCCTAGGGATGGCTGATTGGCTCCCCCACAGGATCGGGCCTTGGTTTCGCTTGGATTTGTGTTCCTGGGGCTGCTCCTCCAGTTCCTGGTCTGGGGAAGCTGGAGGGACGTGGATTTGAGGCATGTGAAGGTGCAGGTTCAATCTATCACCAGGTTCAACACCGTCTCTGCCAGAGCCACATGTGAGGGGGCTCTGGGGGTCTGACTCCAGCCAGGCCAGGTCAGGAGAGTCCAGCTGGGCTGTGGGATGCAGGCAGCATGCCCAGGGATCCTCCTGACTTCATCCACTCTCAGTTCCTCAGCCTGGAAGTGACATGGATGAGGCTGTGTTGGAGCAGAGCTCAGGCTTGCCCCGGAGCCCTCGGGGAGGGCGGTGGTGGAGCCGGGAAGAGGAGGAGAATCCCATCCTGTCCCGTCCTATCCCATCCCATCCCAGCTGCTGTTTCTGAGGGTGAGGACAGCGTGTCCATCCCACAGGGTGGCAGAGCTTCCCCTCTCAGGAGAGGACACCCTGGGGCACAGAGAAGCTGCTGTTAAAGCCCTTGGGCTGCAGCCTGGTCCTGCCCTTTTCCCTCCATCCTGCTGATCCCACGGCCTGGAGCCCTCGTGCCTCAGGAGTCAGGGCGAGCGCAGGGATTTCTCTTCACTGAGCAGGAATTGCTTTGATTTGTGCCTTGATCTTTAAGCCTCAGAGGTGCAGGGCTGAGACAGAGCCAGGGAGGATCCAGATCTGACTCTGGGGAGGCAATTCTGCCGTGGCCAAGAGGTGGAGAGGACAGGGAGAGTCCACACATCCCTGTGAGGCTGAGAAACTGGAATTAAACTCTGTCTGTGCCTTAGACAGGACTTGTGGTTGTGCCTGATGTTGCAGAGAGGGATTTGGAGCCCATCCTCACCCTCTGATTCACAAAGCCAAGGTTGAGCATCAACAGCATCATCAGGGATCCACTTGCATCCAGAGGGACCCCGAGGGCTGGCCGCAAACTCAGCCTGGGTTTGCCACAGACAGTCTGTCTGCTGTTCCCTGTTGGTGCAGCCTCAGGGATCGCCAGTTCCCTGGAATTCCCAGTGCCTGGGGGGCCTGAATCCCCACGATGCTCACAAAACAAGGACAGCCCGATTGCAGAGCCCTTGTGCTCCTCAGTGAGGACACGGCCATGGAAATACTCCTTTGTGGGGGCTGCAGAGTGCAGCAAGGGGGGGATGTGCCCCAGCAGGGCCCAGCCCGGCTCCTCGCTCCCCGCCGGCACCGTCTGCCCAAACGGGGGGGTTCGGGGGGGTTCACGGGGTCAGGGAGCCGCCTGCCCCACTAATGAGGCCGGGCAGCCCCGGGGCAGCTCCCCTCTCCCGGCCGGCTCGGATTAGCAGCTGCCTGTCCCCAGCCCTAATTGAATTCTCTCCCCTTCACTTAATTCTCATGGATTTCTCGGCGCCTCCCCGGGGACCCGTCCTGCCTAACTAGTTTAGGGCCAGCGATGCCGGTCAGAGCCTGGCCAGCTCCGGGGGATGGGGGGAGAGTCACCTACTCGGGGGGTGCCTGTGGCCGGGGCAGGGACACCGGTACTGGCACTGAGCACCCCCTCCCCTGCCCCGGTTTCAGCCCCTCATCAAGAAGAGGTTCATAATGGTCATTTTTGACAAACAGGCATCATTATCTGCCTTACAGGAGGGTTCTGTGCCTGTTGCCTGCTGGGAACCCTCTTTTTTTTTTACACCGACCCCACAGCCGAGCCTCCCCCGCGGGACCCCCCCAGCCCAGCTTTGCGGGTTCCTCCCGGCACAGCTCCGAGCAAGCCCCCGGCTCCTCTCTCTCTCTTTCTTTCCAGCGCTTTATTTTTCCCTTCCCCTTTTCCCTTTCCTTCCCCTCCTCTTCCGATAGATCAAAGCCTCCGTCCGGCTCAGCCGGGAGCCGAGCAGGCCCAGCAGCGGGATGGAGGCACCGCCGGGCACGGCGTCCCCGCCGCTGCCACCCCTCACTGCCCGCACCCCTCACCGCGGCCTCCAACCCCCGCCTACCCTGCCAGGCCGGGAATAAGGCTTGGATTTGTCCCTCCTTTTGTCTCGGCAGCCGTTGGGGAACAAGCAGCTGGCCTTCCAGCAGCAGCTCCTGCAGATGCAGCAGCTCCAGCAGCAGCACCTGTTAAACCTGCAGCGCCAGGGCCTGGTGAGCCTCCCGCCGGGGCAGGGCACCGTGCCCCTGCAGACCCTGCCCCAAGGTAAGGAGCCCGGCCTGGGCTGCAGCTTGCCCGGCTCTGGGTGAGGGGGGCTGGGGAGGGGCCGTGGTGTTGGGTTTTGTGATGCCCCCAAAGTTCGGGGGGTGGTGGTGGCAGCGGTCGGAGCCATGCGGGGTTGGGCTCTGGGTTCCTGTGGCAGGGGGTGCAGGGTTGGGGCGGCTCTTCCTCTGGCATGGAGGTGCCAGGATTTGGGGCAGCTCCTCCTCTCTCAGAAGGGTGCCAGGATTTGGGAAGCCAGGCTCTCCACCCTTCTGGGAACAGCCCCTGTGGGTGCTGCAGGTGCCTTGTTTTGCGGCCTCCCCTTGCTGTACCCAGCTCCAGGTGATGCTTTCCCAGTGCTGCGTGAGATTTGGGGAGTCAGGGTGCAGGGAGGGTGCTCTGGGTGCTGCCCCACGACCCTGCTGACATTGGTCACTCTCCTGTGCCACAGCTGTTTGCCCCTCGGACCTCCAGCAGCTCTGGAAGGAGGTCACGGCCGCCCAGCCCGTCGAGGACAGCATTAAGCAGGAAGGTCTTGACCTCACCACCAACACCTCCAACTCTACCTCGTTTTCGGCCGCCAAGGTCTCGCCTCCCATTTCCCATCACCCTCTGCCCAATGGACAGAGCACCATGCACACGCCGAGAAGGGACAGGTAGAGCCGGGTCGGGCCCTGGCACTTTGTGTTTTTATTCCTGGACAGGTGGAAGGGGCCGGGATCCATCGCCCACAGGGCTGGGAGGGGTGGTGGGTTCCTGCCCACCCCTTAAATGAGGCCTGGCGCTGTTTTGCTGCGTCCAGAGGACAGGGAGCCATCGCTGTGGGGTTCCCATGGGCTGTCCCCGTGCCTGGGAATGCTGGAGCGTCCTGGCTGCCCCATCTGAAGGCCTCTTTCCCTCCTGTGCAGCTCTTCCCACGAAGAGACCCCCGGCTCCCACCCGCTCTACGGCCACGGAGAGTGCAAGTGGCCTGGCTGCGAAACCCTCTGTGAGGACTTGGGGCAGTTTGTCAAGTAAGTGTCACCTCTTTGGGGGAGGTTTTTCTGTCTCAGGCTGGGACAGAACGGAGCTGGCGGAGGGGAAGATCCTGGGAGTTGGTTCAGACACCCCAAAGCGTCTGCCCAGAGCTGGGTGACCCCACGGAGAAGGAGAAAACACAGCAGGGGTTGCTGCTGGTGTTGCCCCATCCTTGGAAGTGTCCAAGGCCAGGCTGGCTTGGAGTGGTGGAAAAGGTGGAAGGGGGTGAGCTTTGTGAGCACTCCCAGGGCAAGCCATTGGATGAGTGGATGATCTGGAGGAGGCCAGAGCCCGGGCAGGCGCCGGCAGCAGGCGAGGGGGGCTGGCAGCACTGGCGGGGGGCGCGGGGGGAGGCAGCAGATGGCAGATGGCACCGCTGACACCGCTTGTGGGCTCCGGCGCTGACTGATTAACTCTGCTGTCGGAGAGCCCTCTGCTAGCGTCAGGGTCAAACAAATTGTTTTCACGCTTCGTCAGAGGTTTACTTAATTAGTTCATTTGCAATTAGATCTCTTTGTAGCCGGGATTTTTAGCAAAGACATCAGAAGGAGCTGACGGGCTGGCGGGCTCCTTCCCCCGCCTCCCCGGCTGTCTGCTCGGCGAGTGCCGCGCTCAGCGCCGGGCGGGTTTTGGGGTTTTCCAAACTCGTCCTCTGTCCTCTGCCACACTCTCAGGGCTGGCTCCAGCGGGAACATCCCTTGGACTGTGCCAGCTTGCTCGTTCCCAGGGAAGGAGCTGGGCAGAGGCCTTGCCCCGGAGGATGAGGAGATGCGAAGGCAGCCCAGGGATGAGTGAGAGGATGATGCAGCCTGTGTCCTCCTTGCTCTGCCTCTGAGTCACGGGGTGAACCCAGATAAGGCATCTCCTCCCGCCTGGCAGGGCATGTTGGAGTGGCACAGGGCAGATGAGCCAGCTCCGGGTTGGGAGCTGGAGCTGGAGTTGGCAGGGAATGCCCAGGGCTGAATCACGGGGCTGGCAGAGCCGTGCTGTGCCTGCCAGGGTCCCTGTGTCCCACCTTCCTGCCCCCACTGGGCACAAGGGCAGCCTTCCCCAGGGTTCTGTCCCCTCCCTACCCACGTGGGCACGTGTCAGGGTGTGGGACAGACAGACAGAAAACTTCCAGCTCCCAAAGGCCAGGCCCAGCTGGAGCCTGGACCCTGCCTTGAGTCCGGGCACCAGCCTGGAGCCTCCTCTGAACAGTCCCTGCGAGGAGCAGCTCGGGTGGTCTGTGCTGGGGTGGGAGGGGGCAGCGTGGCCTTGGAGCCGTGGCTGATCAGGGTGAGGGTCAGTGGGAAACGGCCTCATTCCCGCTTGGCTCCGGTGGCTTTTTTTCCCTGGAGAAGCAGCCGTGCCCTGGCTGTGCCATGCAGGGAGAGGAGCAGGGCTGGGGCTCTGGGGGGGTTGCTCACGGATGGGTTTGGCAGCTGGGCCCGGTTCCCTGACTTGTCTGTGCAAGCTGGGGCTGGGAGGCTCCTGGGTGAGACTCCTACCTCTTCCGGAGCCAGCCTGCAGAGCGCTCCTGAGGCGCCTGCTCCTGGGCTGTCTCCGTCTTAGTCCTGGGGAACATCTGGCACACAGCCCCTGGGACCCCCCAGCGTCACCTTTTGGGGTGTTCCAAGGGTGGAACTGCCCAGTATCCCCCTCCAACCCATCCCGCTCCTCCAGTGAGACCCCCCTGGCTTTGTGCCCCCCCCAGCAAGGACGTGCTCGGGGCTGGCTGCGTCCCCAGGCTGCTGCTTTGCTGGGTTTGGGGCGAGGTGATGCCAGGATGTCCCTGGCTCTGCAGCAAGGGACAGCCCTGTCACCGGGAGCCCCTCCCCTCCCTGAGGAGGAGGGAGGGCAGCAAGGACCAAAGGTCCTGGTGCTTTCTAAACATAAACACGAGGCAGGGAGGTGGCAGGATGGGGAACAGCCTGGAAATGCCACCCTGTGCCTTCGGGGCTTTCCTTGGAGGGTGAAAGTCACCCTCCCATAACGCTGCCTTTGTCCTGGAACCTGCTCCTCAGGTCCTCCTGGCACCTCCCACCAGCAGCCTGCTCCTGGACAATCCACGGGCTTTCCCTCAGCCAGAGGCTGCTCCTAAACACCCCGGGGCTGCCACGGGTAGGGCTGAGTGTCTCAGCCGCCCTCCAGCCCGTGTTTGGGGTGGTGGCACAGGCACAGCCTGGTTTGCTCAGTCAGCTCCTTGCCTCAGTTTCCCTCCTGCCCATCCCGCTTTGGGCAGCGGTGCTGCAGCATCCCTGAGCAATTTGCAGGTCGGGGCTGATCCCAGGTGTGGCCCCAGGGGAGTGTCTCAGTCACCCTCCAGCCTGGGTTTGGGGTGGTGGCACAGCCTGGTTTGTTCAATCACCTCTGTGCCTCAGTTTCCCTCCTGCCCATCCCGCTTTGGGCAGCGGTGCTGCAGCATCCCTGAGCAATTTGCAGGTCGGGGCTGATCCCAGGTGTGGCCCCAGGGGAGGGGCTGAGGTTTGGGCAAGCCCAGGCCTAACCAAGCCTCTGTGCTCTCCTCCCCAGACACCTCAACACAGAACATGCACTTGATGACCGAAGCACGGCCCAGTGTCGAGTCCAGATGCAAGTGGTACAGCAGCTGGAGATACAGGTGGGTGTGTCCCCCGGGCTGACGGGGACACGGGGACACGGGGACAAAAAGCCACCTCGTTGTCACTCTGTGCCTTGGCTGCTCCCCTCAGGAGAGGGTGACAGGGTTGGGGACTGTAACCACCCCCCTGGGGACTCGTTTTCAACACCCTTCCCAATTGGAATCCTGCATCCAGCTGGAAATCAAGCCCTCAAACGAGTTCCCCTCTCATCCCAAAGTGTCCCTGTGGGTAAAAGGAGATGCCACAGATGTGGGAGGCAGGAGCTGCCGGCAGGGTTTGTCCCCACGGGGGGAACATGGGCTGTGCCACCTCCCTGGGAGCCCCAGGGCTGCTTGGAAACCAGGCCACTTAATTTTGGTGGCTGAGTGTGGTCTTAGGAGCCCAACTTTGGGGCACTATTTTTGGCAAGGCAGTTCTTTAAATAGTGCTTTTCCCAGCCTCTCCGAGCCCCCAGCGTGCTGTGCAGAACTCGGTCAGTGGAGAGGGGAGGGGGGGAAAAGGGGAGGAAATGGGATGGGGCAGGGGGTCACTCCCTGAGACCCCCGTGGTGTGGCAGTGCCTGGGGCTGGCAGGGGCTCAGGGCGGCTCTGTGTGACACCACAGGGGACACTGGCCCAGGGTGCAGATGTGCAGCACCCTTGGGACCCCCCACCCACAATTAGGGGGCTCACAGAGGCCGTGGGATGGGGGCTGACACAGCCAGAGCTGGGTGGGTGGTGAGGCTGCATCCTCCCGGGCGACCCATCCCACTCCCCACCCCTGCCAAAGCCAGAGGTTGAAAGCAATTCCTGGGGCTTAAAGAGGGGATGGAAAGGAAGAGGGGAGGAGGGAAAAAATGAAAAACAAACCCCAAAGCTGAAGGGCGAGAGCAGAGCTGTGTGTGCAGAGAGGAGAGCAGAGCTCTGTGTGCAGAGAGGAACCTGCCACGGAGCCACCAATTAGAAAGTTTGGAGCGCGGAGCTCCCGCTGTGCCGGCCGCATCACGAGGGGAGAGCTGTCAGCTCTAATGAGCTCCGAGGCAGCCGGAGCTGCTCCAAACTTGCTGCAAACTCCGCTCTGCCTCCCGCTTTTAACCCCTTCCTCGCCCGCCCGGGGAGGGGGCTTGGCTGGTGCGCGGGGACCCCCCGAGCTTGAGGGGTGCCGGTGGAAAGGGAAGGTGACGGGAAGGGAGCGGGGTGTCAGATCCCATCGGCTCCGCCGGGCTCAAAGTCTCTCCTGGTGCCACAGTGAATATTTCACCCTTGCCCGCGCTCCCGGGGAGTAAACAGGAGGCAGGGAGCAATTACAGCGATGCGGGTGGATGGAGGGAGGGATGGACAGGGAGCAGGAGGAGGGCAAAGGGGACGGGGACAGTGACAGCAGGCACTGGGCACGGGGACAGGAGCGCCCGGGAGGAGGGCCAGGGCTGTGGTGGGTGGCCCTGCAGGTGGGTGGCAGCCTGGAGGCTCTGGGAATGGCTCCATGGATCTTTCCCCTGAGTGCACACACGGAGCTGGAGCGGCCCCTGTGCCCCCCAGGGTGGGTGCAGCAGCCCCCACACAGGGGCACAGCCCCGCTGGGGCTCTCGGGAGCCAGCGTCGGGCAAGGAGGTGGCACCTGGGGAGACACCCTGGGGTTGCTGCCTGTCCAGACCAGGGCTGGGGGCTCATGGCAGCTCCTCCAGGCTGTGGGCACCTCCGTGGGGACTTTGGCACTGTCTGACTGTCCCCTCCTGCTTCGTGCCTCCCTCAGCTGGCCAAGGAGAGCGAGCGTCTCCAGGCAATGATGGCCCATCTTCACATGAGACCTTCAGAGCCAAAGCCTTTCAGCCAGCCTGTAAGCGTGAGTCCCTTCCTGCCCTCTATGTCCCCTCCCCGCTGGCTGCTGTCCCCTCCCTGCCCTCTGCTCGGTCACCTGGATGGGCTCTGTGGGATGGACGTGCCCTGGCCACCCTCTGGCACAGCCTGCTCCCTCGTGCCATGAGCAGCAGGGAAGTGCAGCTGCTCCACAGCTCTGACATGGAGTGGGTGTATCCCATCCTTTGGGTTCATCCCTATCCCATGGGTTCATCCCCATCCCATGGGTGCATCCCATGGGTTCCTCCCCGTCCCATGGGTTCATCCCCATCCCACGGGTTCATCCCCATCCCATGGGTGCATTCCCATCCCTTGGGTGCATTCCATCCCACAGGATCATTCCCATCCCACAGGATCATTCCTATGCCATGGGTTCATCCCATCCCACTGTTGTACCCCCATTCCATGGGTTCATCCCCATCCCATGGATTCATCCCACGGGTTCACCCCCATCCCACAGTTACATCCCCACCCCCTGGCTGCATCCCACCCTTTCCAAGCCCAGCAACGCCCCGCTGCCAGCCCCTCCCCGCCCGCTCCAGGGCAGGAACCACCGATGTTCCCAGAGCTCTCCCAGCCTTCCCAACCCTTCCCTCCCCGCCTGTCCGTGCAGCTGAACCTGGTCTCCAGCGCCACCCTCTCCAAGAGCACTTCCGACACGTTTCCCGACGGTTTACCTCATCCCCCCACCTCGGCCACGGCGCCCATCACCCCCCTGCGGCAGGGCCCCTCCGTCATCAGCTCTTCCACTTTACACAACGTGGGGCCCATCCGCAGGAGGAACTCGGAGAAGTTCTGCACCCCAATCTCTTCAGGTGAGCTGCGGGGTGGGGCTCAGCGCCCTCCACGGGGTGCAGAGTGAGGGGCAGAGCGGGTCCCTTCACTCCAGGCCCCCAACCCCCGGTCGTTGTCGCCCTGCAGAGCTTGCACAGAATCACGAGTTTTACAAAAACGCCGACGTGCGGCCGCCCTTCACGTACGCCTCGCTCATCCGGCAGGTGAGGGGCTCCCTGAGCCACGGGGTCCAGCTCTGCAACCCAAAACCCTCCCTGAGCACCCCCCCACCTGCTGAACCCCCATCTCTGCCCCACGGGATGGGTGTCAGACCCCTCGAGTGACGGCCTTGTCCCCTCTCTGGCTGCCCAGGCCATCCTGGAGACCCCCGACAGGCAGCTAACGTTGAATGAAATCTATAACTGGTTCACGCGGATGTTCGCCTACTTCCGGAGGAACACGGCCACCTGGAAGGTGAGAGCAGCCCTGCCTGGCACCCTGGGTTCACCCCAGCCCACCCTGAGCTCACCTCAGCCCACCCTGGGCTCACCTCATCCCACCCTGAGCTCACCCCAGCC
>VXAD01005097.1:345625-362223 GCA_013399195.1 Dicrurus megarhynchus | reverse complement strand
CTATAGGACAGCAACATAAATGCAACTATTTCTGTCTATTTACAAGGTAGTGTCATCTCTAGAATTTGAAATTTAAACAGTAAAAACACTGTAAGATGGGGAGTCACTACCTTTTCAATAATAAAAGGATTGAAGCATCCATTTAGAGAATGACAAAACTATTTTCATGACATTTCCTTTGTACTTTCTTTACAAAATACTGACATAGTAGAATTGAAGCCATATGGTGTTGTGTACTTGGTTGGGGTGAAGGGATGTTTAGAAACAAAACTAAGTGTCAGAGACAGAAGTGCTACAGAAACTGAAAGAAGAATATGCCACTGTCTACATCAGAATGGGTACAGTTTCCACTGCAATCAATGTTTTTGCAGGTTTTTCTCATAGTCATGCACAAGTAAATATTCTCATTCTGTTGTGTGGGTCTCAACACAATCATCTTGTTCCTCAAGATTCCCTCTTGAGGAACATACAGACAGCGTGTAGCCACAGCCAGACCCAGTCAGCTAAGCCACCAAATCACATTAACCCACCAGTGACGGTGCACTCCAGAGTCTCACTGAAGCTGCACCACACAGGCGTTTAGAGTTTGACTGGACATACTTTCAATCCTCCTTTCATTGATGCAGGATGTGAAATGTTGGTTTTGTAGCTGGTGAGACACCCTTAATAAATATGCAATAGGTATCTAATTGCTTCTGCTCTTGAGTGCAGGAATCTTTAAAACGTGTTCCTAGTTTGTGTTCTAGATTGTTGGATTTTCTCTCTTTTTTTTTTTTTTTTTGTCATCTTCTGGAGGACTTTTAATGTCACCACAGCCTAATGAGATTTGGAATCATATTATGAGGAAGTTCCAGTGTTATTACATCCCATAGAAAAAAAGTTTCTAGTTCTGAGAATCATCTTTTTTACTAGCACAATTCTTAAGAAGAATGTTTTAAAGTTTAATTATCATCAAAGGAGTCACTATATATTCCTGTCTTTCTCTGGAAAGATTTCTTCTAAATTCCTAATTATAGTGCGGAATTTGCTTAAGCTGTACTAGAAACCTAAAAAACTTCTCAATTTTTAACAGCCATTTATATGACATAAGCTACTTCTATACAGAAGACATAATGTACTGCCTAGCTTTCTTTCCAAATTAAACTGTTAAAGACATATACCTCCATATTCCTCCTCACCATATGTGGGGAGACAGACTCACATACCTTGTAAAAATACTTTTATTAAGAAGCTCTTCATTAGTTCTTTCAAAACACTGTTCACTAGATAGGAGGAAATTTCAACTTTTTATTCACTGGTCCTAAGGGACTGAGAAAGGAAAGGCCCCTACATATTTTATTAAAATTTTAAACACATGCCAAGTTTATTTGTGCCTAAGTGAGAATTCTAGAGTTTAATTTTCTTGAGTATACTCTCCAGTGGAAAAAGAAAAACAAAACACATTCAAAGAACAGAGAAAACCCAAACTGAACTTCGGCATACTACTTGAGACATTATATTCCCCCAAAGTCCAAGATGGGCTTGGTTTTTATGAGGCTTGGAGTAAATGTAAGGTATCAAAGCTCCAAACAGATTAGAACAGTGGGTTGTTTCCATGGATGTCTGTATCACTGTCGGCAAATTTGGCAGAACATGTGATGTCACAAAAGAGAAAAAAAAGCCAAATTAACCTCTGACTCATAATCCTACAAGATCCTTGCCTCAAACTCTACATTCAAACTATTTTTGACTACATAAGCATTTTCTAGGTAATCAGAAGCTATGGGGAAGGGAGTATTAAAATATTAATTACATATTTGTGAAAGAAATGTAATATTATTTTAGGCTAAAATAATTAAAAATTGTTTAAATTTATAAATAGTCATTCAGAGACCCAAAGAAGCTAAGTCTGACCAGGGAAAATAAAAATTTGAAAGTTAAACATGCTTTTCAAAGTTTGCAATCGATATGTCAATCATGGATACTCTGTTCTGTGTTTTGCGAAGCTTCAGCACATAACCTAAGCAGAAATTTGGGTTTTTAATAAAAGATTTTTTTATATTCTTGTAGTACAACTGATAATGCTTACCATTGATACTGATTTCAGATAAGAAGCTGATCAGGATGAGAATGTGTAGCTAATTTACACTTTTGAGTTTGATTGTTACTCTATTTCTTCAAATAAAAAAATGCTATTCTTGAAAAACCAATTGTTGTTTATTCATTAAAAGGAAAACACCACAGCTTAATCCACTTCAGTACAAGTACTCTGATCTTTCATATGGCAAGGTTAAAATAGACACATATAAGTACCTTGCTTTATTTCCATTTCCATGGTTTAACTTGATCAATTTCAGTGGCCTAGTTCCTCATTTGTTTGGGACCAGTGTGTTCAAATTCAGATCTTAGTAACCTGGTTTGACTCCTGGAGTTGGGACCTCTTCCAGCCAGGCTAGTGACTTCACTGTAAGACATTTGCAGGACACGCTGCTGGTACTTGAATCTTGGTAAAATCATATACAGAGGAATAATCCTTCCAGCTCTTAGGCTAGCAGATGGTACTTTCACAAGCATTTAATTCGTCTCTTAATTTAGGGTTACCAGGTCTTTTTGTTCAGAAGGCAGCATCTCTTGATACCAAGGCCAGCATACACTGAGGATAGAATGTATTTTTATAAAAGAAAAGGAGTAAATACAATACATGAAAACACACCTTACCTAGAATTTGGAAAAAAATGGTCTTTTCTTACCTTATTTAAAATTCCATTACCGTTCTATTCTCCTTTAAAAAGCTGAGAGAATTGTTAACAGCAAATACACTCACTTTTGTATGACTACTGTCCTCTCACATCTGTGCAGGGAGTATAGACTAACCAAAACCGAATACAGACACAATCCATAGTATTAAGTACTGCAAAACTCTGCATATATCTGTAAATAAATAGTTTGTTATCTGTATCTTATTTAGTTTCCACAATGTTACTTCTGTCCTAAATTGCAGCAAGTCGTCATAGTAATTGTTCATTTTGCTTTCTTTTTTTTCACTTTTGATTTTCGAGAACCCCAGATATTCCAGCTACTTACTGTGTATGCACGTATAAAATTATATTATGGAATGAAAAAGGCAGTTCTCTGCAATGTTGTTATTCATGTAAATTGTCTAATTTTAAGAGAAAATTTTCTTTTAACTCAATTTATCTGCAGAAATGCATTTGAGTAGTTAATGCTTTAAAATAGTCCTTTATTGTAAACATTTCCTCCGAAAAAGGAACCATACATTTCTGCTTCATATGATCTGTGTTTTTAGGAAAATAGGTTTTGCAGAGGAAAAAGGTATCTTCTTTACATACGAAAGAGAGAGATACATATGAAAGAGAAAGATATTTTAAGATGGCTGACTTCAGCCTGAAAACTACTTAAGAGAATCTAACTCGAGACCAAGAAATGAGAATGATGCCTTTGTGCATGAGTCAGGTCTGAGTCTGAAGATCATAGAATCACAGAATGGTTTGGGCTGGAATGGACCTTTACAGTCATCTAGTCCAAACCCCAAGATAACAATAATCCTGAGAATTGGTTGAAACTTCATGCTCACTCTCTTGAAATATCCAGTCATCCATTTCTCTGAAACATCCATTAGGTCTTGGGAGAATGACAATACTAAGGTTATGTGCTCTGAAGCAAGAAAAGCTCTGTGTCACTTGTAACTAGTCACTTGTAAAAGAAATCCTAAAGAGAACCACAGTGGACCAGTGTGAGATTTACATATTAGAAATTAGTGCTTGCACTTCGATTATCTTTAATTTTTAGACACCCATCATGAGTTTCAAAATTAATGATTAGATATGTAACAATGTGTGGTGATTGGGAGAAATTTCTAAGGATTAGTTAGATCTAAGGATCTAACTAATTTTCTAAGTAAGAAAGAATTCCAACTTCCAATTTCTATTCCAAACCACTGGAGTGTTTCATTTTTTGAAATGTTACAATTACAGTGAGGGATGCCTTTGCCACTCTGAGCAGGGCTTGAATTTAGGTATGAATTGTTCAATTAATTTTTCCTTGTGTTCCATAGTTTTTTTCATCGTATGTGTGAAACTGGCCAGCTCCAAAGGAGGACTAGAAATTTCCGTGCAATCCATGGCTAAATTAGCTTATATGGAGTGAAATATGCTTCTGCCTTCAGTAAATTTGACAAATTTGACAAATTTTCTGAAAGAGAAAGGCAAGTTTAATAGGTTTTGACCTATTCTATTTGACCTAGAAAAGGCTTATTGAAATGCATCCTCTTTGGAAACCTTATTTTAATGGCATAAAAAGCTCTAAAAAATTCTGAAATTCAGTTTAGTTCCAAGAGAAAATTTCAAGTGATTGCATAAAAAGGTGTGTTTAGCATTTGTATAAATTGTCTATACCCTTATGAGTCAACATTCTTTCTGACAACACAAAAAAAGTCAACTACTGAAGGAGTGATGATTCAGTGCATAACCAGCTTTCAGAAGACTCTATTTCTAGACTTCTGCATGACCCAAACATATTTGTTATGTTTTTCTGTTTGCTGGGTTTTTTTCAACACAGCCTCTTCCCTTCAACATTCAGTATGTTCTGGATTCTAAATTACTTGAAAATCTGAAAGAGTGAGATTTTCGTGTTCTGTCCACTTGAAAGGTACTGAAAAATTTGGAAGAAATTTTGCTTTGTGAAGGATCTGAAGGTAAATATTGTCACCTACAACAATTTGTTTAAAAAACCAAATGTTGTGGTCTTATGCACAGAACTTGATTTTCATTATCTCAAAACTCAAACACAAATATCAGTATCATGCTATGGAATTTTATCCCACTGATAAGGTAGTTAAGCCTCCATAATTCACCACTGGAGTTTGTCATGAAGTTTCCAGCAGTTGCAAAACTGTCATAATTAACTGCCTAATGACTTTTTTCTGCATAGGATCTCCCAAAAGAGGGTTTAATCTGTTAGCTGTGTGGACCATTAGCTGTATCCAGATTCAGGGAACCACGAAGATGAATTTTATCCTGTGTCACAGGCTGCTTGTAAGACAGATGTAGCAATGCTCAACTTTGCTTAGATATATAGTGCATTATAAATGGGATGAAAAACAGTTAACATAAATGGGATGAGTAAAACAGATGAATCAATGAAAAAATTTCAAGAAATCTTCCAGGGTTTCTTCAAGTATTTTTTATTTCCCATTGTATAGGATGGGTGGCCTTTTTACTATTAAAAAATGTAGAAATGCTGAAAAACACTCCCAGAAACACTTCACACACTAAAAAGTTATATGCAAATATTCTGCTGCTCCAAACACCACGGCTAATTCTGCAACCTCAGTGAACTATATTTTTCCCAGTAGTCTTGTTGTATTTGTAGGATGATGCAGTGAAAAGAGATTAGAGAACATGTTGCTTTTACTCAAGAACAGCATGTGTGAGCGCACATAGGAAGAGGGGTCTATTTCATACAGGGTCAGTTACAGAGTGTGACAATTCAGTTCTCATGGCTTAAGGTTTGTAGTGGTACCAGCTATAGGATGGATGGAAGGATGGATGGGCGGATGAATATAAACTATGGCCCAAGAACTCCAAGGAGCTCCAAAATATATCAAAGAGTGTATGAAGAAAGTCAAGCTTTGAGCAGCCCAGATCCACTCAGTCAGCTTTTTAGCTTTTTTCAGTCTACTGGGTTGCTTGATGTTCAGCATGTGCTGAACTGATGAACTGAATTTGAACTTAAGCCATTTTCTTTTCATCTTTGCATGCCTTTTGATACAAGCCTGTTGCTCCTCTTCAGGAAGCCTGCTTCTTGCATACAGACACTGCAGTTATCCAGTTTATATTTTATGTTGACTGCTTAGGAAAATATTGATTGAAGGTGTCATCATGACTCAGAAAGTCTTTGTTCAGGCTTCTGGTTGAATTGGAATTCAGCTGTGTGTTTCTTGGCTTACTTTTATAGAATGAGAGCATAACAACATAATTTACCTTGCTTTTTATTTTTTTTCCCTGTGAGAAGCCATGCAAAGAACTAGTAAAGGACATTTATGGCATTTTGAGGTCATTCACCTGATTATAGCTGGGGAAAATCTATAAAAGCAGGACGAAGCAAACTGTCAGAATGAAGCAGTTGGAGAGGAGATATGACTGGCAGCACCTGTTTCAAGTGGAAACAGTGCAAAAATCAACACAATATTTTCATATTTGAAAATGAATGTTTGTTTGCATGAATTTCCATGTAATTATAGCCCATATGTGAGGATAAAAGTAATGGGGAGCAAATAGAGGAGTTATTCTTCAGCCCAAATATCACTGGGAAGTAAAGTTTACATGTTACTTATAGCATTTACTGTTTGTTCGTAAGCAAGTTACACTAAGCACAAAGCCATCAACTGGACTGTGATTATTTGAGTGAGTTCATAATTTCTGGCAGATCAAGAGTTATTTCCTTAAAAAGATTGACAGAGATACATTACCTTGGCTTATTCTGATGTTTTGGTTTGCTTTCAGACAATTTAAGGTGATAGGAATCAATTACTTACATATTGCTTTTTGGGACACATAGTTTGTTGAGTTCTTGTTTTCTCAAGATTGATCTTAAGAGGTGAAATCCCTGACTCCCAGCTGTGACTCACCAGTTTGGCAGTACCATCTTCCAGCGCCCAGCACAGCCAGCTGACTTTGCTCTGGCTAGTGTGTTTCTAGCTCTAACTACTAGTGTGCAGCCAAGTCCTTAAATACTAGTAACTAGACTGTGTGGATGTGAAACAGATTTTGATATAAGCATGGGCTTAAACTTGGCCTGGAGATGTGTTGGTGTAGCCTTAAATTCAATGTTAAGTCCTGTATATTGTAAACTATAAAATGTCATCAAGACATTAGGAAACAGAAAAAAAAGAAAGCCAATAAGAGAAAACGATTATTTAAATATCTATTCTGTATGTACAGACAGTGCATAGAGAGACACTCCCTTAGATAGGTACATCGTTATTGGTTCTCTTCCATGAGAAACCCTTCCCATTGTCATCATAGAATCACAGAATGGTTTGGATTGGAAGGGACTTTAAAGACCACCTAATTCCAGCCCCCCCTGCCATAGACAGGGACACCTTTCACTACACCAGTGTACACAGAGCCCTGCCCAACCAGGCCTTGAACACTTTCACAGGGATCTGGGCAGGGTCTCTGGGCACCCTGTTCCAGTGCCTCACCACCCTCACAGTAAAGAATTTCTTCCTTATATCTAACCTAAACCTGCCCTTTTTCAGCTTAAATTCATGCCCCATCCCCTTTTGGTGGAAAGTTCTACACAGATAAAAGCACTGTAGCTTAAAAAGATAAGTAGCTTACACATCTGTCATTGGCACATGCAGCGTTTAATCAGAGCTGTAAAATTTATCACGGAATTTTTCTTGGTCTTGAGAAGGGACAGTTACAGAGATGCCAGATGCCTTGTGGCCATTGCAAATCCCACCTCCAGAATCTGTTTCTGCCTTTTAACAGAACAGAACTGACACTGAAACACGTGTCCGTGGCACAACGGTCTCTACAGAGCTGCACTAAAATCCTTTGTGTCACCACAATGACAAAACACAATAAAGTAAAAATGATACTGATTTGAGAGAATCACAAGCACAAAGTCATGAAAAGAAACGCTATGAAATGCTTTTGGTATTTTTTGCCCCCTGTGCTGTGGCTCCAGGCCTACAAAGGTTTATGTATATAAAGAGCAAAGCACAGCGGGACTACTCACATGCCTCAAGTAAAATACAGGCTAAGTCCTTGTAGGCCTGAGACTTTCAGTTCAGGCTCTCTGCACATTAATTTCTCTAATATATGTATGGTGTCTATCATATATATATATGTATATATAAATTGCTATGTAAAGGAATTATTTGCAATGTGAATTTTATTTTATTTTTACAACACATATTATTCCTTACGTTTGGCAAAGGTGTATCAGAGCTCTGGTTCATCATTTATTTTAAATTGGATTTAGTGTCATTCAGTCTGATGCAATGAAAGAGCTTCAGATGTGAAATCCCTTGTGAAGGCTTCAGTATTAGAATTGGAAATGCAGTGTCTGCCTCAAAGTCCCTAATGTAAATGTCTGAAATTTAGTACAGTTTCATTCTATACTGAGTGTTTCAACTATTCCCTGGAAGGAAGAATACAAGGTGATGGGAATGACTGCTTTGGTGTCATCTCTTTTTGTCTGTGTCTTGTGGCACCAATATTTTTCTATGCAGTCACATTCAATAGAGTGTGTTGGGTGTTCAGTGTTTGGGACAGGTGTGAGTCAGGCCATATGAGGGTTTACAGTGAAAGATTACCTGTGCCTACTACCCTGAGAGTTCCAGATAAATCAAATGATGCGATCAGAGGTGTATGTGGTTTCCCAGAGGTATGGTACAAACATATGTAAAGATCCTTCAAAACAGTTCAACAACTTATTTTGCATAAACATATCTCTCACCTGTTGCAATACTTCCTAGGACAACAGGGTATGTCTAAACAGTAAGATATGACCAAAGTTCAGCTCAGCACAGGAAATTAATTTTCAATTCTTCTTCCAATGAAGCTGTTAAAAGGAAAACTGATAACTATCCTAGATACTCTCTCTCACACCATCCCCAGGCCCCTGGGCTTGGCTCTCAAGATCTTTGACTTTGAATATGTCAGCTTTGTCTCAGTGGCTTCCCCTCTCTGTTCTCTTGAGAATTTAAGATATTAACTGGATTATGGCTTTGAGTTCCTGATTGTAAGGAGAGACAAATACTGGTGTTTCCAGATGCCCTTATCCAGCCCAAATGAGCTTTCCTTCAGAGTGGACTGTGCAAGCGTTGAACAGATAATGTTTCATCTCCTTTCCTACTTGCTTTGGTGAGGACTGAAAGAAGTGACATGTCACAAGTGTTTTCAGGGACATCCAATTTAGCAGCCGCTGAGATGAATGGGATTGGCCATACCTCATAATACAATTGTTTAAAAGTACTGGAGAGCTGCCGTTGCATGCATTGTCCTGGTTTGTGAGGCTATCACTGCAGTTGTAGCAGCTAAAACCTTCTTTTTGATAAAAGCCTTGGATTTTGGAAGAGAAGAATCTAATGCCGTACTGATGCACGGTGACAGGATCTGCACTGGCTATAAGTTTCCTGTCCCTTTCAAAGGAGACAAAGATTGCTATTCAGAACTGCTTCAAATGAGGCAAGAACAGAAGTCACCACAGACCTGAGAAAGCTAAAGTGGTGTGAAATTTTGTCATAAGTGGTAGAGCTGAAACTTACAGCAGCAGAGAGCTGAGACTGAAGTGAGGTGTCTGGAACTCAGATCAAGGATGTGACCTCCTTAGATGGATGTAAATCTTCCTGCATCCTAGACAATATTTCAACAGCCATGGACTACCTGGGATTTTCTCTAGACCCACCTTAGATGAAATACCATTTTCATATGTTGGGATAAGATTTTAGGTGTTCTTTGGATGAGGGATTTCAGTCTTTCCCATTTCAAATAAAGGAAGTTCTATAGACAGATCCACAACAAAAATGTAGGACAAAAAATCTCAGCAATATATTGGTCTAATTATTGGTGCAAATTATGAGCTCTGATGGAAGAAAAGTGAAAAAAACTAACACTAATAAAACCTGGAAGAAATACACAAGTGAGTTAACAACAACCAGAGATCTTCATTAGTTTCACTGAGGGAAACTAAGACTCAAATCTTTTGGGTCTTTTAAATGTCATCAGAGTTCTCAGCAGCCATGTGCTGAATTGGAATTAGCATATAAAAGTGACCAAGTACATCTGTTTCAACTCTCTAAAGCTAGAGTCTCTTGGTTGCAACACAGATATATTTATTTCAGAAGAAAAATTAATTTTAAAAGGACTGAACTTGACTGGTTTTGCTCCCTACCAGGATGGTTACAGCTCTTTATAGTGGCTAAGATTTCTATAGCAAGTAGGTTTTTTGTATTCCTACTTTGTGAGTGTGTAACTTGGAACAATGTACAGAAGCCTGTTTGCAGAGCAGTTGCTTTCTCAAAATAAAAGGACGAGTCTTTAAAGGAGAATAAAAAAAAGAGAAGCAATAAAAAACTATATTAATGATAGAGTCATAGATTTCCTTCCATGTATGTCATTAATGAGACTGTCTTCTACACTATTGCTTTCAAACATGATTTGCATTCTGAAATGCTAAACTCAGAACTAACTAAATGAAATCATTAATAATGTGATCTTCTACCTATGCCATGTATTTTTATTTTTTTGATTGTTTTCAGAAATGTCAAAGCCTTCTCTGCTAATACATTTTATCATGCATCATTAAAAACATGTGATTCAGCATAACTTTGTTTTCCAATTAGAACTGGAAGGCCTTCTTTGAAATCTAGCTGAATGAACTAGTGAAGCAATGAACTAAGTAAAGCAGTTGAAGGCTGTGGCATTTCTTTGTTGTATTTCAAAGTCCTGTTTCAAGATTTTCTCTTCAGAAAATAAACAGTCTGGATCTCTTGAATTTCACATTTGTGTGACATTGTATAGCAACATCTCACCTGCAGTAAGAAAATCAATACAAAAATATAGTTTAGCACCATCAGTTCTTCCCAGCTCTCACACATTACTAACACATAATATCTGTATGTACCTAATATATGCACCTATAGTATCTAATACATATATACATATATATATATAAAATGAGATAGGTAATATCTGTTAGATACTATGAGATAGATAGATAGATAGATAGATAGATAGATAGATAGAACTATAATGTAACATCCATTAACTTCTTTGAAGTTTATATATGTTGGCTATGAGCCCTGAGGGATCTCCCCTAATGAAACTTGCGATCGTGCTGTGTTTATAGCAATGTTTTAATTATAAATTTCATGTAAACTCTTCAGTCTCTGAACTCAGTTGGGAGGCTCAGAAAGGGGATATTGGGTGGCCATATACATTTTTACAGGTGAAAGAGAATAAATAAAGTCTTTAATTATGTTAGCTAGGAGCTACATTTTTTAAAATATGGGGGGTTTATTCATAAGGTCAAGTTGTGAGTTTTTATGAGTGAAAAGTGTCCAAAACCTAGACACACAAGCAATGTAGAGTGCTACATATAAAAGAAAAAGTAATTATTTGTGCTTGACAAGCCCCATGCCTGGCTGTTGTTGTGGTAAACATTTCTCACAAATGTCTTTTCTTTTTTAGACAAAAAATGTGCAGTCTTTGGAAGGCACACTGGGTTGCTGTCATCATTTATCTACTTAAAAGCTCTGTGAAGAAGGAATCCAGAGAATAGCAGAGCTGCTCCACATCATTGTAAATTGTTTGTTCTGAGGATGCACCAAACCTTGAAAACTGGGGGTAAGTGTTGAACCTGAAGAACACATTCGTGACTGATGCACATTGTCTGAATATTTCTGATTGGTATATATTTAGGGAAAAAAGTGCCATTTGCACCATTTTTTGTTTAATGATATGACATCTCCATCTAGAAATTTTCCCAAGCAAACCTGAATGACTTGAAAATGTGTTGGTCACAGAGGCTGATGATACAGTCAGAACATGATGTTATATGAACCAAATGTTCTTGAGAAATTACACTTACTTCTTTCAATATGTAAAATCCAATGCAGAAATTCCTGAAATTCCATCAGACATGATGTTCTTTATGAGAATGGGTAAAATCCTCCATATATAGTCCTTCCTCACCTTCCAGTGAAGGGAAAACCTTTGCACTTGAGAACTATCACCTGATAAAAATTTATGGTGACTTTTCTTATGCAGGGAAAAAGTCTAACTGCTTTGGTTGATGTGTGAGACACTAAGACTCAGGGACTAGAAATGAAGTTTAAATATCTCTGTGAATGAATTCTAATTTATTATGTAATTTTTCTCTATATTTCTTATACTTGAGAATGTTGTGCATGTTATCAATGGAGTGTTACATATTCCTGGCCATAGCCAGCAGCTATAAGGTAATAAGCCCTGGAGTCCTGACAGAATAGAGAATTAAACACTGGTTTGAATTTACAAAACGTTCTTTTAGTCATGCTGATGGTTGAATGTAACACAAGGATTGCTCTCACAGAGGGTGGGTATACCTCAGCTGGTTTACTGATGATTTGTGGTTGAGAGGGAGGTCATCACTGGGTAGGTACAGAACGCTGCACTTTCTCTGCCATCGATATTTCAGAGGTGTGCTTGTAAGAAAAAATAATCAGATTTTTTAAATCCCGTTTGTTACAATTTACAGTAAAATTGGTTTTTGAAGGCCAAGTAATCCATGAAGACACAGTTCAGCCATTTAAACAGTAAACTATTTAATAAATGAGGACTCAGAAATCAGCACCTTGGCTGATCATGGAAGTGTTTTTGTGTCCCTGCAACAAACGTGTTCTAGTATTACAGGTAGACAAAAGAATGTTTCACATGAAATGCACATTTCTTCTTTCTCTGTTTTTGTATATATAACAATGATATAATACATGCAAATTTCTGTGAAATAATTTCAGGAAAAGACGTACAGCATTTTCTTTTGGAAAGGAGTGTCTTATTTTGTTTGGCATGATTGTAAATAATGTATGGGAAACACTTGGGAGCTACTGATCAAAATATCTTTTGTTGATAACTTGATTTAGTAGATAAGACAAAAAGGTTTTCCCCTTGAAGCTGTTGCATTAAATGAGTTCAAGGTGAGGGCTAGCTTAGGAAAGGTTCCAGAGAAATGAGCAGTTTTATTTCTTGTGTAACTTCCACACCATCAAGTTCAACACGTCCCTGGTAGAAATGTTTGTATTCTTGGCAAAGTGATGAAAAAGGACATGAACTTGATTACACACTATTCTTTTCCAGCTACAACCAACTTTTTGAACTCAAGAAAGAGAACTTTCCCAATAACTTACCTGCTAATTTACTTTAGAAGCTACGCTTTCTGAAGTCACTGAGGTGCATTTTCCCACATTAATAATTTCAAATTCTGTATTTTCAGCCTTCCAACTCACAAAAAATCAAAAAAGAAAGATGCTTGAGTAATTTCACCAGCTACATAGCTCCATGAAGGCTGCAGTTTTATTCCATTAAGGACAATATTTGATTAGAAGTAATGCACAGAACTATTTTCTAATAAACACTGTAACTATCATATAATTAGATATTTTACTAGAAGTAAATATTCTATTGTTATTCCCCCTCCCTCCATTCATGCTGCACTGATTTTTACTTACAAGTCTTTTACTAGTTACCTGTCTAAAAAGAGAGTTTCTGTACATGCAGGATTCATTTCTTGTATTAAAAAAGGCAAGATTTAATCCCTTTTTTTTTTCCCGTGGCTGCACATTGGATTTAATGGCTTTTCAGTTCCCTTTAGTTCTTATGCTCATCTTCCTTGAAAGCTGCAGGCAGAACTGATAACATGCCATCATTCCCTCAACACTGGGCCTTATGTTCTAACTTGTATAGAACAAGGTACAAATCCTTTGGCTCTGCTTTTCTTCCTTGTTTATACAATGCAGTCATAATGAGTAGCATGATCTAAAGGGAAATAATAGGAGCTCCCTAGTGTACCAGACACATGTAAGATTGCATGCTGATATCTTTTGAAGGAATTTCTGTGGTCCTTTTCACTGTCTTGCAGAATAGGTGCTGCCTTACAGCCATAGATTTGTTCCTGCTCTGATTTCTGATAATTTCAATGCACTACACTTTTCAGCTTTCTACTCTCATCCCTCCGTGCTTGAACTCAGAAAAAAGACCATTAAACATGAGTATTTGAGGCTTAGCATAAATTTCTCATTTGAAATAAGGAGCTATAGGTTAGGAATTCCCTGCACACTGCTTAGCTGTAATTTCAGGGCATGATTAATTTCTCGGTGCAAATCACCAGGCAGACACCCTCAGGGGTTCCTTGCTTCTGCTTAAAGCAGAAGATTGAAACAGAGAAGTGCTCATTCATAGAAGAGATTGTAATTCTACTGTTGACATACATCTGCAAATTTTCTCTGTATCAGGAGCTACCGCTTAGATGTATACTCAGTTTCCTGATAAGTTCCTTTCAGATGCCGAAGTCTAAGTTTCGGGATCTCTAGGAAAACGCCATATGCAATGAGAAACCCAGTTTGCAATGGAGAGAAATGCATCAAAATGCAACGCTGTTTCTCAAAACTTCGTTGCCAGTGCTCTGCCTTACCCTCTCCCGCATTGCTGATAACCTCTCAGCAGCAGCCCCACGAGCTGAGGAGCATGAAACATTTGCAGCCGGCAACATCTGATGATAACCTTGACTGTGACAGACACCACTGTTACCGCGCCGCAAGGCAGGGGCGACCCACAAGTCCAGCTCACGCAGGCCCTGCAGGCAGCGAGAGGGGGCGGCCACTCACTTCCTCAGCCGAACGCTCTGCCCTTCGGGATTCCCCTCCCTCTCCTGCCGAGGTGCGACCCTCCCTGCTCCCTCCGTCCCCCGCAGCCCCGGCGGCCCCACGGCCCGCCCTGCGCCGCCGCCAGGTGGCGCCTCGCGACCGCTCTTGGAGCGGAGCCGCGGGTGGGGCCGGGAGCGGGACGGGAGCGGGATGGGAGCGGGATGGGAGCAGAGCCGAGAGCGGGATGGGAGCGGGGCTGGCCCGGGAGCGGCTTGGGAACGGGTTCGATTCGGGAGCGGGTCGGGGAGCAAGTCCCAGTCCTGAAGTGGGTCAGGGAGCGGGTCCCGGTTCGGGAGCGGGTCTGGGAACGGCCCAGGAAGCTGGGACACCCCGGGGAATAAATATTTCAGTAGAGGGGGAGCCGCCGCCGAGCTTTGGGCGCCGAGGTGTGGGGGTGCGAGCGTGGGACTGGGGCCTTGCGGTGTGCAGGGCGCAGCCTTACGGCCCGAAGTGCCCCAAACAGCATGTCCTTTTTAGTGATTATTACTGTCAGAATTAAAGTCTGTGAATTTCAAACAGCTCCCGCTGAGGGATGCTGCGTGGTTCGGCCGGTGAGCGCTAACGTGTCGGTGGCATGTTGGAACAGGGGCGTCTTAGCACGACGGGTTCAAGTAGAAATAATGGGGGGGCGAGGGGGCACGGCTCTTCCCTGCCTCCAGTGACACCGGAGAGGCCGTCCCAGTGGGAACATCGCGGCTCGTCGCGGCTGCTCGCGATGTGTCGGGGTGCGGCTCCAGGGCGCGGGGGTGCCTGGCCAGGGCGTGGGCTGGGGTGCGGGATCGCCGGCGGTGCCGTGGCCGCACTCCGCTGCCGTCCCGGTGTCTGAATCCCTGCCGGCTGCCTGTGCATGTGAGTGTGTGTGCGTGTGTGCCGGAGAAGAGGGGAGGAGGGAGGAAGTGGGGTGGTGGTGGTAGCGGCTGGCGGGAGGGGGATGATTATTGGCAATGGGCGGGAGAGAAAGAGGCGACTCCTGTTTCCTTTTCTTTCTGCCAGCGCAATCTCGGCTCATTTTCTCTAAGCTATACAAGTTCACGGACGAGCTACCTAGCCAGTCCTCCTCTCCGGTCATGGACCTCCCAGGTAAAAAGGCCGTTCTCCTCCCCACCGGCTGTTCTTTTTTGCAAAATATAATTTTTAAATGTTAGCGAAAATAAGATGCGGGGTTAGGGCAGCGGTAGAGATGCCTCTGGGGAGGTGTAGGGGCGATCTCCCAGGAGCGAGATCGCCGGGTATTCTGATGAACGGGAAAAACTGAGATGCAACTTCCGAGGGAGAACCCGGGCGAGCCTTTGACTCCTGCCATATGTGTGCATGCCGGGCTGGGAACCGGGGGATACCTGAGCCGGCTGCTTCCTTCTCACTAGTTTAGAGAGTCGCCCGGGTCGGCAGCAGTGATGGTAGCCTGGCCTGAGGCACAGAATGTTGGGAAGTACAAATCGGTGCCCGCGCGCAGCAACCCCCAGGCGGGGAGAAGGGCGGCAGCAGCTTCCAGAAGCCGGCCGGGGCAGCGCCGGGGCGGGAGCGCGGGGGTCGGGGTGCCCTGGCCACCTGCGAACGCTACAGATAGCGGGGCAGCTCCATCGAGGGGACGGAAGGCGCGTTACTTACAACAAGAATAAAATCTTCTTCCGTAGTGTCTGGGGAGTTAGGAGACAGAGAGAAACCAGGCTCGCAGATGTAGTAAAAAGTGGGGCTGTGGGAAGAAGTGGAGTCGGGTTTTGGAGCCCCCGTTGGTGGTGGGGAGGGAAAGGGACTGCCCGAGGCGCCCGCAGGATGCTCCACCGCGGGTTTGGGGATGCAATCTGCCGCGCTGTCCCCTCCTCGCCCCTCGGAGTACGGCAGGGGTTGCGGGACCCCAGCCTGTTGGGGAACCGGAGAAAGAGGGGACATCGAGCAGCCGGGTGTCTCCCAGACCTGTTGTACTCGCTGGGGCGCCCGGGGCGGGGAGGGCCAGCCCGCCGGGCGGCGTGGTGCCGGCTCCCGCCCGCCCGCTGCTGTGCTTCACCGCCGCCTTTCCCCTTGGCAGGCTGCTGCGTGCCGCCCGCCCTCTGAGGAGGCTCCTTCGCCCCGCGCAGAGGAGGAGGAGGCGGAGGAGAAGAAGGGGAGGAAGGCGCGGCCGCAGCCGCCGCTGCCCAGCCGCCGTCCCGCAGAGCGCTGGCCGCAGGGCGCCGCGGCGGCAGCA
>VXAD01005097.1:333249-345516 GCA_013399195.1 Dicrurus megarhynchus | reverse complement strand
TGCCGGAGCCGGCGGGCGGCTGCTCCTGCTGCCTGGCGGCGGCGCTACCGCTGCTGCTGCTGCTGCTGCCCGCCGGGTGCCCGGTGCGGGCGCAGAACGACACGGAGCCCATCGTCCTGGAAGGGAAGTGCCTGGTGGTCTGCGACTCCAGCCCCTCGGCCGACGGCGCCATCACCTCGTCCCTGGGGATCTCGGCGCGCTCGGGCAGCGCCAAGGTGGCCTTCTCGGCCACCCGCAGCACCAACCACGAGCCCTCCGAGATGAGCAACCGCACCATGACCATCTACTTCGACCAGGTCAGCCACCGCCTGCTTCGCCTTCGCTACCCCTGTCCCCGCGCCGGCCGGCCCCTGCGCAGGCATCCCCCGCCCCTGCCTCCGCCTGGTTGCACGCGTATTCTCCTTCTGGTTCCCGTTCCATCTTTTAATCCCGACCCACCCGGTCAATAGCATCTTTACGTCTCAACTCCCCAGAAGAAATTTGGAAAGTTCTTTTAGGTGGCTGCGGGGCTTTTCCAGGGTAGTACAGTGTGGGGAACACGCTGGCTTCTTGTCCGGTCATAATCGCTAGTACGGAAAGGGCTTTAATGTGAGACTCTGTGCCTCGGACGCGTGCGGGGGCGCCTTGCAGGCAAGGATTGCCTCGGCCATCCGGGGACGACCCGGGGGAAGGGTGCGCATCCCTCCTTCGGTGCAAATTCAGATTTACCGCTGAGGAGTTGCCGGATCTGCCTGTTCGGAGCGCATTTGGCAATGTTACAGCATCTCACAGAGGGAGGGAGGGATGAGGAAGAAGAGGGTGTTTCCCGCGTTATCAGACGAGGCAAACGGTGTCCCCGGTGGGCTGTATCGGAATGGTGTTATCCTGCACGGCGTACGCCGGGCAGAGCAGCCAACAGCCCGGCCTGCTTGTCCTGCCCCTGCCTCGTCGCACCGCTTGCCTCCTGGAGACCATACCCCGTCCATTCACTTTATTTTTGGGGTGAAATTTCCTTTTTTCCTACCGTTTTTGGCTCCTGAAGTAGTATTGCAGTCAGACAAAATTAGCATACCAGACAGTTTTCTCTGGGCTTGTTTTTTGGTTGGTTTTTTGATTGTTTCTTTGTGTTTTTTACCTGTCTGTCATTTATCTGTCTACCTGTCCCTCCTAATGAGTTTGCACAGCTATTCGTCACATACAATATCTCGTAAAATCAGATCGGTTGAGAAAAAAACCAAAACAACAAAAAATCAAAACCCCAACTTGATAAATATGTAGTATATTTTAGATGCTTTACCCGGCAATGTGCAGTTCCTAGGAGTTTGGAGGCATTTTCTCTGTGCTCTCACAATAAGGTTTTTTTAATATTATTATTTTGTTCCCTTTTTTTGGAAACTAGAGACTTTGGCTGTTTGGGAAGAAAGGCTTGGGATTTGGGGGGTGGGGGGCTATGGTGTTTTTGTTTTCTCCTGCTTTGTATTTTTCTTCATTAAAGCAGAGTTTTAGTCCGCAAACTGAGCGTGACGGGTGTGCCCCGGGTAGGGCACGGCAGAGCAGCCGGCTCGGGCATACCCGCTCGCCGGACGGCATCGCCACCGACCCGCAGATTCTTCTCTTCCCTCCGCCCGTGCCTTTTGAGCCAAATCCTGCTGCCCGTCACAGGAGCCAGGACAAGGCGCGAGCCGAGGCCAGATCCCCGTCAGAGCGGCGGGACCGGCAGGGTGCGGCTGCCGCTTCCGAACGAGGCTTTGCACATCTGCCGGAGGGCTCTGCTCTTCCCTCTTCCCTCTTTTTTTTTTTTTTTTGTTTGTTTGTTTTTTGTTTGGTTTGTTTGTTTTGTTTGTTTTTTGGTTGGTTGGTTGGTTTGGTTTCAAAAAACATGGAAATATATGACAAATTAAGGGTATTGCCGGGAAGGAGGAACAGGCCCACCCCATCCTCCTGAGGAGCGTGTGGGCCAAGTGGCACAGCCCTCCAGAGGGACATGAGCTGGCAGATGTTGCTGTTGCTGAGCATCTACTCTCCTCCTTTGCCCCTCTGTAGCGCAGTTTAGTTCTATATCCTATAAAACTCGAGGCCAGCTCTGATTTCATTAGTGCTTGCTAAAAAACATACATTTTCATTATGAGCTAATGACTCTTGGGATTTTCTCCTACCTTTTTTCCCCTCCTTCCCTCCATTTCACATTCCTCCCCCTCCCCTTTCTGCCACCTTTACTTTATTGACAGCACAGTGTGGACATTTGCACTTCATCTAACCAGTTTTGGAGATCATTATTGCTTAACTAAATTGCTTTATTAACACTGATGCCTTTTAAATGCTTCTATAACTTGACTCCATTCCCCTGCCATGCACTTTTAGTTATGCTACAAATGCCATTTTGACTACGTTTTATGTTGGTCATTGAGCTCATGTCAGATTTTCACTGGTGCTTTTCTAAAGTGTAGTCTGATTTCTCTGATTTCTCTCTTTCTCTCTCTCCTTTTCTTTGTTCTATTTGTTTACATTCCAGGTATTAGTTAATATTGGCAACCATTTTGATCTTACTTCCAGTATATTTGTAGCACCAAGAAAAGGGATATATAGTTTCAGTTTCCACGTGGTCAAGGTCTATAACAGACAAACCATCCAGGTGGGTTCTAATCTAAAGAAGATGCTGTCTTTCCTTTTTTTTTTTCTTCAAATGCTCATTTCTAGACTCATATTTACAAAAACAGCAATTGAAGAATGAGACTGTGGGTTATTGTTAAAAGGGTCTCTGTATATAACAGGAATCACACATTGCCTATTGCCTTGGCTTAATTCAACCTAGATTCTAACCTGTACAAAAGTTTGGTGATGTGCACAGGGCAAAAAAATCACTGAGAGTGTTGAGAAAACTCAGATTCTGTCTCTTTGCACTTTTTAGGTAAGTTTAATGCAAAACGGCTACCCAGTGATTTCAGCTTTTGCAGGGGATCAGGACGTCACCAGAGAAGCAGCCAGCAATGGGGTCTTGCTCCTCATGGAAAGAGAAGACAAAGTGCATCTCAAACTGGAAAGGGGTAACCTCATGGGAGGGTGGAAATACTCAACCTTTTCCGGCTTCTTAGTCTTTCCACTATAAAAGAAGGCCAAATAGGAGACAGATCCATGAGCCAGAGCAAGGATTCAATTGTTAATGACACCCTGAACTTGGCAGCACATGAAAATATTTTCAGTCACCCCGTCAGACTGTCACGGTAGAAGAATGATAACCTTCTAAACTCCAACATTTGCTTTGAATATTGACAATTCCTTGGAACCTGCGCCTCTAATTAGTTTTAGACAACAGTGATCTTTAGGAGAAATGAAATTATCGACCTGAGCAATTTGTACCTGTGATTGTAAAGTCAATTTTGGATTTTATTGTTGGGATCATTGACTTTCTTATTCTTTTTATTTTTTTCCTCTCTTTCATTTTTTTCCTCTTTTTCTTTCTCTTGTTGTTGTCCCAATGAAACAAATATCTCGGACCACAGAATCACTTTGTCAAAGGCTCACTCCAGAGCCAGAAGAATGGAGTGTTCAGCCCAATGAGGTGTTCTTTCCATGCTTTATTTCTTTGTGTTGTATAGCCTTAAGGAAAAAAGAAAAAAAAAGGAAAAAAAAAAAGGAAAAAAAAAAGGAAAAAGTCTTGTCTCCACANAAAAAAGGAAAAAAAAAAAAGAATGGCTTCAGTCTCAGTCCTGTATTTTTCTGGGGGAGGGGGATTCTGGACATTACTGTGTCAAGAAGTGCTTTATCCAGTGAAGCAAAATTTGCACGATTGGAACCTTATTTGTGTTGTTCGTGTTTTTCATAAATTTTTTATTTTTCCTGATTTTTGTTTGTGTGTGCTAAAAATGTAAGCTAGATTGATCAATAAGACAAAACAAAGCACATATATACCCTGTAGCTCTAAGTAAGCTAACCAGTGAACAATTCTGTCTGCACTTTCCAGCTGATCTTTATAGACCTATTTAGAGAGAGAGAAAGAGAGAGAAAGAGCGAGAGAGCTACATGATCCTTCAATTACAATCTGGAAACTATAAAGGAACTGACATTTCTGAATTGTCCTGACATTTCTAGAAGCAGCAATGGAGGCTTTGAATATCTTCTCTGACCATACCCTAAAATATATCCTTTCTTTGCATTACCATATTTTGGGTGCTTTTACCTGATATTTATTTGATATATTTGTCCACTAATGCTTGAGTACACATTGTGGGAGCACAGAGAGATGGCAGAGCAAACTCTTCCTCTTCCAAATTAAATAAAACCATCTCCACTTGAGCTGTCCGTGGCAAGTACCAGAGGAATAGACACAAGCATCTTTGACAGCCTTGGGGAGAGGGACCTCAGAGGACCAGAAAATGCTCCAGAAGTTGGCACAGGTGCCATGCATATATAAGCTGCGTGTGCTCTTCCCAACACAAACGGCATCACAGTTCTAGGGGTGGACTGACATCGATATTCAAGGTTGGGAAAATTATTATCCCAATCAACAAGAGGTAAAATATCAGGCCAATGCCAATTGTATCCTTTTGCCTCATTCTCAATAAACAGATCTTGTTTCTTGAATTTTTTAAGGTTCGTTTTTTGGTTTGCTTGTTTTTTTGGGTTTTTTTTAAGAGTAGCATACTAGAAAGTATGCTGAGGAGAATCTTCTTAGAGGACATCCAGAATGAATGTTTATTTCATAGAATTTTTATCTTCATTTATTTAATTTTAAATATTTCATTTTGCTATTAATCCCCCAAGAGCGGATGTGCAAAACAATTTATTTTTGTCAAATTCACTCCTCTGCCACAAGCAAATATAACACAAAGGCATTTGCAGGAAATCGGTGGTAACTGCATTGTATTTCAAAATTATGGTGGACATGTCATTTTCATTGTAAATTTATCATTAAAGGGACAAAATTAAAGTCATATATTCTTAAAAAAACCTTATCTGTGTTGCTTATATACCTCAGATGATTAAAACATAAGCCAATTTAATATTTAATATTTTTTGTGCATTTTCACCATTGATGTGGTTTGTTTGCTTTGCTGTTTCACTTTGTCAGTTACTGAATTAATTGTTTTCAGGTTGTTGGTTTTTTTAATGGGTTGTATTTTCTAGTTCTCCTTTGTGCTTTGGCATGACTGCAATGTTTCTAGTTGCAAAATATCACAGGGCTACGTTTAAGTACATGAAATAAAACCTGAGTCAGCAGCAAACTTTTTCTATTAAAATACAATAAATACAGTTGTCTTAATGGTAGACATTGTAAAACTACTTTTTGTGTTTACAACTCGGTCATGTCACTCAAGGAAACAGAAGCTGAGGTGGGTTCAAGGTCCCAAGTTTTTAGTTTCTACTATATTTTTAATTTAAAATAAAAATACTCAGTAAAAATACTTTAAAATAAGAATTACTCAGTTTTATTTTTAAATTTTGCCTACCATAATCACATTCAGTGTTCCCATTTATTTCAGTTCACTTGGCTTGAATAAGGCAATGACATCTTAGTTCTGGCTCTCTCCTAAGCTAAATGAGGCCAATGACAATGTTTTCCTTGGAACTTATCTTGAAAGTTTCTTAGGCCATTGAAGCTGCATAATCTGAATATCTCACTTCATATATTCAAGCTCAGTAATCTTGACCATGCTTCTTTTATGAATATGATTTGGTTATATGATTGGTTATATGATAACCAATCTTCTGAATTTAAAGAAGTCATGTCATATAATGCCTCTTTCCCTCTGCTACTCCTGTGTCCTTCATGCTAAGCTCTAGAGTTAGGACTCTTATATAAACAGTGAAAATAAATGGAAAATGTGGAGTAAATTCTTATTGTATACTAATTGCAATCATGATCCCTTTTTTCTTTTATATTCTTTGCAATATTTATTCCCTTTTCCCTTTCAATTTTGCATCTGGGTTTGAGAACTTGCAATCTACTTACTTTTGGAAATGGTAGAAATTTTTATATATTAATAAGGTGTGGATATCACGATATATTTTATGTTGGAGGGGAAAAATGTACAACTGCAGCGTTGTAGATTGCAGGAAATATGATGTGAGTACAATTAAAGGAGCCTCCCGGTACATCAAGAGTAGGCTTATAGAAATTAGTTTATATAAATAAATTGATTGGGTAAAATTCAGAGTTGGTGTAAATTTAATGTTGAGGGGCACCATGAGAGTTAGGAAGTGTAAAACACATGGTAGTGAAGCAAGGCAGTGGCACCGTAATGACTCTGGTTCCTGTGGGAGCAATATCACAAGACTCCTAACAGCTTTCAAGATTTCTCACAAGCTGCTGTGTAACACTCGTGAGATATTCCTATGAAACCGCTGTCTGTTTGACTGCTTCCCTTCCAGGGAACAATCTATACCCGGGTGTTTTTGCTGTTCACTGTTTTAGTATTTCTTCAGCCTACTTACGGCAAGGTACAAGCCAGGAGCTGTATTAGGAATGATAAATTCTCGTCATATCTATTGTTGCCTTCGTCTGAGTTTTATATCCATAGTTGGAACACCGTCTTGCTGGAGAGCCTGTGTGCTCTCACCTCCCCGTGAGACAGTGGGTGTGATGGATGTGCAGTGTATCTCATTACTGGTCAGCATCTTGCAAGCTGGACCTGTGGGAGGAGGAGAGAGACAGGACATGAAACTAAGGAGTTGTTTAAAAGTTACATTGTGTTAGTCAGCTGTGACTTTTTTAACTTTTAAAAAGAACATTTTGTTTTTATTGACCAAATTTGTTTCTTGGACAATCTGTCAAAGTAGAAGATAGGCTAAAAGGGCTTGTTTACTGATGGAGTTATTCAGAAATAGCTGAAGGTGGTTTGATGTCCTTGTAATGTGACATTGGTTTCTGGAATAGGCAGAGTCACAGGTAGCATTGTTTTAAAATAGGTCTTATAATTAATAGTCTGCTTCGATCTAGGATAACTTTCTAGTGTTAATGAAAACTCAAAAATCAGTGTCATTAATATACTTCATTTTTGTGGGTAATGACTTGTCATTAAGCAGTTATACATAACTAGAGAAATACAATCGATTCACCTCTTTTAATATGTTGTTGAAAGGCCAAGGAATGTCTTTGAGTCATTGCATAGTTTCTAGATTTGGAACCACTCACTGTCTTGAACAATCGTTCCAGGATGATGTATGGTGAGGAGTCACGCCCATTTTTAATCATGGTGGTAAATTATGATCCATTGTAAAATACACATTTTCTTAGTGGAGCAGCTTCTTTTATTTGACATGATTTCACCTGTCAGAATGCTAAAACAGAACTTTATTCCTGGCCACCTGTTAATTAAATCACATTTGGAGTTTATAAACTGCTGAGAATTTTTGATATCCATAGCAAGTGTAATTAGACACAGACTAGGTGGCAGGCTGATGATAGACAAGCATTTAGATCAGCTGTTTATATAATCAAGTATCAGTAAAATTCAAGTGTTCCATAGTGAAATAAATACATTGTCGTTTCAGCTAAGAGGCTGATCTTGCTTGTTTCACTCACTTCAGTTAAGTCCATTCCTCTTATGAGTGGGCTTTACTTGAGTGCCTCTTAACGTTAAATTTACACCAGCTCTGAATGTTACCCAATCAATTTATTTACATAAATTACTTTGTATAAACCTTCTCCTAATGTGCTGGGGAGCTTCTTTAATTTTTCTGACATCATAGTCCCTGTTGCAATCTACAGTGTTGCTATTGTACATGTTCCCGCTCTTACAAAAAATATGTCAGGATACCTGCACCTTGTAAGTATACCAAAATGTCTACTCTTTCCAAAAACCAGTGAGAGGAGCTTATGAAAAACATTAGTAACGTTGAGCTTGAATTGAGTGGTTTGGATTTGGTCATGATCTACTGTTATGTTAATTTAAAAATCAGTGACAGCAACCAGGACAAACCCTTAGTTAACACAGCTGTTCTTGAGTGTTGAGGTATTTCAACACTAATTATACTTCTGATAATATAAGTAAAAGTCTACAAATATATTTTGAATGCATGTTTTAAATTGATCCCCAAACCAGTCATGTTTACGGTCTTATCCAATATAATCATGATCTACCTTTCCTTATTTTCTATTATCAATAAAATCTAAAGACCACCATTGTACTTTATGCTATTTGAGTGCCATAATGAAAACACACTTCACATACCAAGTATATCTAAAATATCCTGCTTCTTAGGTCATATAGTTTAACCTATTCAGTGAATCCTCTCTGCTGTTCATCAGCACAATAAAGTTGCCTAACTTGCTGGTTCCCTGCAGATTACACACAACAGATGGTATCAATAATGGCATAGCAAAATACGGAGAAACAAATAATGAGTATGAAATCTGCACCAAAAAAAAAGAAAGTCTGCATCAACAGAAATCCGGGTCTTAATGACAAATACTCCAAAACTCAGAAAATATCCAAGTTAAGCTTTTAAAATAATCTTTCTGACTGATAGTACTTCTGTTGTAATAATAAAGTGTTATTTTTGCTATGAGAATCTAAAAATTAATTTAAATTGTTTTGTGAGATCAGCTGTATTAAAAGACTCTTGCTCAGCATATTGATATATTCAATGCTATATATTCAACAAAAACCTAAGTTCATCAATTAGTAATTAGTAGTTATCATGAGACATTCTCATTTCTGCTGATGTATTTAATTAATTGAAACTAATTATTTAAAATGCTTTTAGTTCTCAGCCAATATACAAAAAAGTGCACAAGCAGATATATATATATGTACACATGCATGTAAAACACATTTTTAGCTAGGAATGGATTGAGAGAGCTGTTTCTTTTGTATGCAGTTTGACCTTCCTTTCTCTGAAACATTGCCACAACAAATTAATTTTTATTTTATTTGTTGTCATTCTATACCTAAAACTGTTTATCTTTGCTTACACCTAAGAGTACACAGAGTAATAGCAAATAGCAGTATACATTTCAGTGTCTGAGGGCTGCCACAGTTTAGGTAATATTAGGGTAAAGCAAAACATACAGTTATTAATAAAAGGCTTAATTACCTCAATTTCTGTAGAAAGCTTTTGTGATGAGTAAAACTGCAGTACTGTGTGAGACTTGCCTCAAAAAACATATAGGGAGACCATGGCTGGAAGTTCAGTTTGTCCTTCTACTGACACAAGATGGGAAACCTTTGATACATGTTATAACTTAAATCAAACATGTCCCTATACATAGTTTATACTTAGTTTAGCAACAATAATCCTTATATACTGACTTAATTTTGATTGTGTTAATTTTCCTCTAGGGAGATGCATTGTATTGTCACATATCAGAACTAAGGATACAGAGATAAAGGGGATAAAGAAGAAAGGGTTTTCCATCTTTTTTCACTAGCAGAAATAACTTAGCACGGATCATATGTTGCTCTAAAGTCTTTTGTGACAATGAAAATATGGAAGAAATTATTTCAAAAATAATCTTTCAAGTTCTTATTTACTGTTACCAACAGCAGAGTTTCTCAGCCCTGTTTGTAATAGTATGACTGGGAGTATTTTAGGACGGTGTTTAAATGGATATAGCTAGACCTTCTAACAGCTGGCTTCTTCCCTATCCGAAATTTTCTGTGGAGCTATGTGTTCTCATAAGAACTTACAATCTCTCTAGATGAAACTGTCCTTTAACTCTGACTGTCAAGTAAATCCAGTCTTACCTAATTATTTCACCCGGGTAAGGAAAGCATCCATTATTCTGCTTCTTTGCAATGGCTGTATTGTTTTCTTATACCACATGAACTGTGCTAAAAATATCCAGCAGAGAAAAGAAGATTCCCACTACACTCGCCTCCCTAAGACATGTTAATTTCTCTTCTCTTGCCCTCTGTTACCCTTTCATGCATATTTGAAAGGCTTCAGATGTTGAATTTTTTGAGTATTTCTTAAAATAACGCTTTTCCAACGGTGTGAAGACTTGTTCATACAAAATAATGACAGCTATAGTTGACTGCTCACAAATTATCTAATCCCTCTGTTCTGCAGCCAGAACTCTTGAATAGAAGAACCAAATAGGACTGAGGAAAATACAACTCTAAATAAACAAATAAATAGTGGGGCATATGTATACAAATCTGTGATTTTTGGTTAATGTTTTGATCCCATTCGGTCTGTTCTCTCTGAGAGAATGATTTGTGCAACCAAGTGACTTGGTACCTCTCTGTTTTTAAAAAATCCTGGGATATTGGGAATCTTCCCTTTTACATCCTGTTTGAAAATTATAGACCCTCTTTATAGGTGTTGGGACATTAGTTAAAAATAACGAATGAGATTTTCAAGTCTCTGTGTGATCCTTTCACACAAACACCTTGTGACAAAGAACAGTCTATAGGAAGGGAAGAAACCCTCCTAAAAAACAGAAGAGTTGCTAATTATTCTTTGCACAAATACAAGCCTCAAAAGCATATGAGGACACATATGCACGTACATGTGTGAACCAGAGCTATAAGTGGCAGGCATTTGTATGTAAAACACTTTCCCAGAGTTCTAACTTTGATGCAAGTAAAAAAAATACATTAAAATATATATGCAATTTAGGTGGGATTAAAGACACCCATGAAACTAGTGATTGTACCAAACTTTATTAAGGACAGTGGCTCAATGCAGGTACATTACACAAGGTATTCCACTCAAGCACGGAATGATGCATTATATAAAAAATATCTAAGCTATTACTGAGAAAATTTTAAAAATTTATCTTTACAGAGCTATGGAACTCAGAGATCAGATTGCAGTTAGCACAAATCAGACAACTGGACATGTTATAAAAAGTGAGATAAATGTTTTATAAACATTTTTGTATATTTCCCTTACCCTCAGCCAAGACCTCCCGAAAACAAAAATGGAATCCACATGCACTATAAAGCATGATTCAGTTTCTACTGAGAGTAAAAAGAGCCTTGCTTATTTGCCACCTTGTTCCCATCCTCTCTAAGGCATTTGCCTGTTACTTGCTTTTTATGTGTGCACTGATTTTTTTCAGAGCTTCATAGGTTATGTCTAAGCTAAATAATTGAAAGTTGATTTGCAAGTGCACTTTAATATGTTAAACCCATAAGCGACCAGCTTTCTTATCATACCACTGATTACCAGATTTCCTGAGAATAAGGCTGTTTTGGGTCTATCTGAGATGGAGTTCATTTCCTCATAGCAGCCCTCACAGTGCAGTG
The DNA here is from genome assembly GCA_013399195.1 of Dicrurus megarhynchus. Classification (NCBI taxonomy): domain Eukaryota; kingdom Metazoa; phylum Chordata; class Aves; order Passeriformes; family Dicruridae; genus Dicrurus; species Dicrurus megarhynchus. Next base: position 334,342 of record VXAD01005097.1, on the reverse strand, counting down.
CTTTGCATTGGTATCTAGAAAGGTGTTGATAACACACCAGTGTTTTGGCTACTGCTGACCAGCACTGGTACAGTATCAGCTCTCTCTCCAACATTCTGCCCCACCAGCAGGAGACTGGGGTTGGGCAAGATCTTGGGAGAGGACACAACCAGCACAGCTGACCCAAACTGACTAAAGGGATATTCCAAAGCATATAACATCAGGTCAGATATAAAAGAAAAAAAGAAAAAGGAGGAGGAATAAAGGGGCATTTGTTATTTGCAACATTTGGCTTCCAGAGTAACTACTGTCATGCTGAAGACCTGTTCCTGGGAGGTGACTGGACGGACATTGCTTGATGATGGGAAGTAGAGAATAAAGTCTTTGTTGGTGTTTATTTTCTTGTGCACACACAGCCTTTTGCTTTTGCTTTAGTAAATGGACTTATCTCAACCTGTGAGGTTTTCTTCCACCTCATTTTCTCTCCCCTGACCACCTGAGAAGGGAGGATGATAGAGTGGCTTAATGAGCACCTGGCATCCAGCCAAGGCCAACCCACCACATAAGGCTTAAAGTGTCCACATCATGATTTGAAAGAGCCAGGCTCAGGACATCTGTCGGATATAAGCTGTACTCTATCCATGACCATGGCAGCTAGCTGCAGTGAAAGACAACTTCAGATGACATTTAAGTGGCATGGCCAAGTACAGATTCAGTATCTTGAGAGTACTTTATTGCTGGAACAAAGATTACAAATCAGTGTATGCTTTCTTGTGAACAGTAGATGTGGTGAATGAATCTAGACTGGAAAAGAAGTTCCCAGCTGTATATAACTGCACGGTAGAATAGATTTAATGACCTATTAGAAAAATCTCCCTATGGTCTACTGATGTTCTTCTATTGGACTTGCTCCCCAGTGTGGCTGTTTTTCCTATACTGGGAAACCAAAACTGGGCCAGAGACTCTATATGGGGTCACATATACCAGAGTATCTTGATCTGCTGGCTATGCTCTTGCTAATATATCCCACTATTCAATAAACATTTACTGCTGCAAAGCTGCTCTGTTGACAAGTGTTCAACCTTTTTACCCCAAAATCTCTTTTTTTTTTTTT
>VXAD01005097.1:0-333237 GCA_013399195.1 Dicrurus megarhynchus | reverse complement strand
TTTTTTTTTTTTGCAAAACATTTCTATCCAGCGAGCCCCAGACAATACTGCTGTATGTGGCTATTTCATTCCAATTTTAGGAATTTCTACTTGTTTTTGTTGAACTTCCTGAATTTCTGTCAGTCCCAGTCAGTTAAAGTCTCAGTGCACAGCAACTCTGTTGTTAGACATGTTATCTTCTTCCTCTACATTTGGTTTCATCCATGGACTTGAGGAGAGTGTGTTTTCTCTGTCATTCAGGTAGCTAGTGAAGACATGAAATGGTAACAGCCCTGGTACTCGCCTGTGAGGAAAGCCTCTAGTAACCATCTGGCAAGCGAATTTCAAACTGCAACCCACTACCCTTGGATTCTCGTAATCCAACCAGTTTTCCGTGCATCTCATAGTCCAATCAGTTTTACAAGCATCTTGTAGTCTATGCATCCAGTTAATATCTCTTTAGGTTAGCTACAAGGATACAATTGGAAACCATGTCAAAAATCATGATAAAGTCAAGGCAAATAACATGCCCTGACCACCAGTTCATTTATCAGAGAGAGAAATCAATTAGGTGTTATTTTACTTTTGTAAATCCATTGTGGTTTTTCCCAATCATCTTATCATTCATGTGCCTATGAATGACTTCTATATGCAGATTTCTCCATAGTCTTCCAGGAGACTGCAGTGAGGCTGACCAGCCCCTAATGTGCCAAAATCTTTTTCTTGCTCTTTGAACAATGATGTGACACTTTCCATTCTTTGGTCACAAAGGCCCTCTCTGGATCACCCAGGTTTTGAAAGGTGATTTTGGCTAAGCTTCCTCACCAACATCAGATTTATTTCATGTGGTCTCCTGAACTGTTGTAAAACCAAGTTATTTGCTCAATTGACCATTAACTAATATTTTCCTACCATAGGCAGTACCTCAGTCTTCGAGGCTCTCCTGAAAAGCCAAAGGGCATACCTTATCAGTAAAAGGCTTTGTCAAACCAAGTTTTGAACACTGCAAACCCTTATTACAAGACCCCTCTAGTTTTCCCATCAGTATACTTAGAGAGGTCTTTATTTTTGCCATTCACATTCCTGCCAGTTTCAATTGCAGCAGTTTTAGAATTCCTAATTCCATGTCAAATCAATATTTTTTAATCTTTTTCCTGTTTGCAAGGCTGCTTTCAGTCAGCTAAAGAAGACTGCATCTTATTTTACCCCTTGATCAGGGGTTCTTGTAGCAGAAACCCATCACAACAGCTTCCTCATTAGCCTCCCTTTGATCCCAGCCTGTAAACCCTCAGCTTGCTTGTGGACCATTTCATGGCAAAGCTCCACACATTCAAGCTGCTCTTTTGCATAGAGCACAGTTTGTCTTCCTGTCATTCCCAGCCTGTGCTTCTTAAAGGACCTGTTCCCACCCATTGCACTGCTCCAGCAAATGTGAGCTATCCCACCTTCTGTTACTCTGCAACTGCTCACAACTTCTAACTTCTCTGTTTTGTTTTTTTCCTCATACTGGAGAAATTCATGTCTACGCACTTTGGATAGATTCCCAGTACTGATGTTTTTTAGGGAATATGGAAGACCTTTTTTTATTGTGCTGTGTCCCAGAATCCTTGCTCCCTCTTATGCCACTTCTCTTGGGGTTTGGTCTTCATCTTGAAAATCATGTATAAAGGCTTTGTCATTTTGCAAACAAGCATGTTTGCAGAAATGCTCTTGTCCCACTTCATCAGATGGAGACAACCGTTCCTTATTCCTTAGAGATGGTCCAGAGGTCCAGGCACACAAATCCTATGTGGGATATGAGCCACAAAGGCAGGTGTATTTTGATTTTACCTGAGTTTTTCCCCTTTTCTGAAAATATTGAGGAGACACCACTCAAACTTTTTAGGGTCACCCCGTCTTGAAATGCTTTGTTTTCCCCTGGCTATTGGTACTCACATGGGCACATAGCAAGGGTTTATAATCTAGGGGTTGGCTGAGCCTCTGCTATATTTCTACAAAATCCTGGATCCAGAATGCACTTGAAATCTGCTTAGAAACAGGTAATAGGTGAAGAGACAGGGATATAGAGCTGGCATCCCCAGTACTAATTCTTTGAGGCTTGTTGAGTGGAGAGAAAAATTTATGATTATACTCTCTGACATTTGGACAGTATCTCAGTGCTTCAGCACCAACTAATCTGACAATAGAAACAATGATGTGCTTTCTTCACTGATATTTTTACCATCATGAATCTTTCTAGCACCTAAAAGTCAGGCAATTGTGAAGAAATGGGAATAACCATATGACAGAAGAGACAAGAGATGATATGAAATGACAAATTGAAGAACATGGGAGGCAAGAAAACAGAACTGAATGAAAGCAGGGATCCTTTTGGAAGGTGCTGTTAGGGCTGAAAAAGATTTAGTATAATAATAGATAGGGCATGGGGGTGAGAAATTAGATGTAAAATGTGGGACAGGTCTTGAAATACTGGAACAAGAGTCAGAGACTACAGTTTTGTCCAAAGTGGAAAAGAAGGATTTACAGAATGAGAGACTTGAGGCAAAAGTTATAACAAAATGTAGAGAAAGATTAAAAAAAAAAAAAAAGAAATGCAGAGAGAACAAGGGAACAAATAAACAGGGTTTCTGGGCCTGTAATGCATCTGGTCAGACTACAGTAAGAAGCAGGTATAGAGAAAGAGAGGGAAAGAAGCTGTGAAATGATAGAATACGAAAACTACCTGGTAAGACAGGAGAAATATAGAGATGTCAAATACAGTCTGATGTGACAGTGGAGGCCCATGGCAAAAGGGACATAGCTTCTACAGATGGTTTCCAAGTTGGGAGAAAAAAATAAGTTCAGAAAATATAGATGAAAGATGTGAGGTTTTGTGTGTTTATCTCAAAAATGCGAGGACTGGACAGAATTCTGAGCACTTCTTTATTTTTCTCTTCTTAATTCTATTTATTTCAAGGGATTTTGTACCCACTTGTTTTTTGTCTAACAGCACTTTCCATTTATGCTAGTTCTTCTCATTCTCTGCAAATGACTCACCAGTCCTACCAACTGTTGAAAATATAGCCAGCATGAGCAATTCCTTTCTAACAATGCCAGTGGCAAGTGAACATTGCTTCCTAAGAACAAGTTCCTTTCCCTGACCCATCAAAAGATGTCATCAAACTTGTTTTGGGCCAGCTAGCATGACCTTTTTCTCTCGTTTCCCTCTGATGTGCTATACACCTCATTGTAAGACACTGCTCTTCTCAGGAGATGGTCATTCTGCACTGCAGCTTGTCCAGACCTGGCTGAGAGCAGGGATCCAGCTGGCTAGCTGCAGTTCTTTTGGCTTCCAAAGGTGCGTAGCTTGATTTTATACTTTTTTCTCCTGTAGATTTAGTTGGAATATTTCAATTTTCAATTTGAGGTGAGGGGAGCATGTGAAAGAATGAGTGTATCTTTGAACACTTTTTCATAGTTTTTTTGGGCGGTTTACAACTTTTTGGGTTATAATCTGTGAATTTGGTGGTCAGAAACACAGTGAATATAAACATTTCCTTTGGAAGATGAGCTTACTAGAAGCCATCCTAACATCCTGCCATGGAACTGAGTCACTGCCAGCACTGCCTGTCCCTGCCCACTCCTTGGGACCCCTCCACCTGCCCATGGCTCAGGACCCCCTCGCAGCCCCAGGGCCATCAGCTCCTGCCCCAGCAGTGCCACAGCAGGTCTCCAGCTCCCCACAGCCTGACCCTGCCTGGCCATGGACCCTGCCAACCAGGCCTACCTGCAGGTCCACATCCTGGCCCTGCCTTGTCCTGTTCCTGACCCCAGGGACGTGTCTCATGCCTGGGACTAAAGATGCTCCTGCTTTCCCCCATCTACCTGCTCCTGGTGAACCACATGGGTACCCCCCAGTCCTGGAGTCCTCCAGGCCCTGGGAGCCATCAGCCCCCTCAGTGTCCTGCCATACTCCTGGGTTTAGGAAAAATGCCAAATTAATCTCAGGTGTTGTTTGTATAATGCTTGTTTCAACCCACACAGAACAAACCACTTTCCCACCTCTGTTGCCAGCACTTGGCTACCCATATTTTTTCACTAGAAATTGCAGCTCATTTCCTCAAGAAGAAATTTTGGAAGTGTTGTGTATCATTAAACCATCTGGTGCATCTGTCTGGGGTGTGGCCTAACCTGTTCACCAACATCAGAGAGAGGTGTTTCATGCAGGAGCAGATGCAGCAAGGGAACAAGGTGTCTACAGTGAGTTATCGGTCATTAAAATGTGGGGAATTGGCAGGTACCCCAGGGATGAAGCTTTCCATGAGTGATCAAGCTTTATTCACTCATGAGTTATTGTTTAGATTTTCTTATTTAGGGAAATGGGATTTTTTTTTTCCCCCCATGGAGTATTTCTCAACTACAATTTGCATTCATCCTTTCAGAATTTGGAACATTGATTTATTAATTCTTGGTGTCTTTTAAAGCAATTAATTGATTAATATCAATTAACTTGAAACAGCATTGGATTCCGTTATTATACAGTTCAGATGGGATTTATTTGTTTTTAATTGGAGCAAGTCAGACCTAGGCACAGTGAATTGGTATTTTTCTGTTCACTACTGCTGAAATGTCACCATTGCTGTAATTGGATTTATATATATTTTAAGGTCATTTGATCATCTTGCCAGACCGTATAGAATAGCTTATTGGGTTAGGAACTCCGTTTATTCAGTAATCCAATTCCTGAGATAATAATTTGTCTATGTATTAAAGTGCATCTTTCTGAAAAAAACATTATTATAATGATCTCTTCAGTAGGTGGCAGTGCTGGGATTAAAACTGTTGTTGCTTGACTAATATGCAAATTCCTGTGCCTGTTGGAATTTAGGTCTAAAAAGGTTTTCAGGGCATTCTCATCTTTAAATATGGGCTCTAGTTTGCTTGGAATGCTGAAACTGTGGGGAGATTTATTTCTGCTGGCTGAGAAAGTATAGAAAAAATAGATCAAGTACCACGAGTGCCGTCAGTTGGCTCCAGAGATATGCATGAACAAGCTGAAACCATGGAAAGCATGTACCCGTAAAGCTCCAAAAGTAATAGTTTCTCCACTGCACATGACATAATCCATTTCAATTGCTCTCAGTAAAATGGTGTTGCTAGATGAAACGTTATAGAGTCTGAATAAACAAATGTTCAGAAATCTGAATTGCTATTCAGATTTTAATTTTACATTTATTAAACTTTATCAGAATCACTGTGATATCCTTACATTGTGGAGGACTTCTCTATATATGATACCATAAAGGATTCCATTACTGGGTTCTTGTGACTTCATAATCCATTCCTTAAATTATGATGAACATTTTTCTACGATGATGGAATATACAAATTAGGAAGGTCTGATTCCTGATAAAGTCTAAAACAGAGATTTATGTTGCAACATAGAGTTTTTTACAAAGAGTATAATTTCTCAGAAGGTGTTTTGTCAGGAATCTCTTTAAAGGTCATACATCTTAATGGCACACATTAGGTAGTCCATGTGGAATACTGTTCAGGAATACACAATAAATAGCACTAATTCCCCATATCACTGGGGCTTTGAGAGAGAAGGAAGACTTCTCTTGGATTAGAGCTGGACTGCACCTATGCGGACAACAAAGGATGGTTTATTGTGGCAATTAAAATGTGTAGTGGCTGCATATCATTGTTTGTCCATTGGGAAAGCAGTATAGAGAGGAATCTCACAGCTACACAGAAAGCAGTGCTGAGTAATGTATTCCAGATCACACACTGGAAGTAGTGATTAAATCTACAAGCAGCTAGGAATTCTCAGTTATCTTGGTGCTGATGACTTGTATAGACCAAGGACTTCAGGGAGGCTATGGAGACAGCAACTATGGAGAAAGCATCTTCTCTTTAAACATAGCCCCAAAGAAGAGGAATTTGGTAATTTTCATTAATAGTAAAATGTCTATGGGAGATCTGGATTGATCCTGTCCAATGGGAAAAAAATATATTTATCACAACAAAGAGAAAAAGAACAAAACAAGAAAAAAACCTGCTAGCATTTTTCAACAGTAAGAAAGTGGAATTCACCTCTCCTAGATGAGTAAAAGTCAGATAACTTGTGAATTCTCTTGACAGAAAATGAAAAATATTTTATAATTAAAAAGAAAAAAAACAATATTGAAATTTAGAGTGGCTTATTTTCTCCAAAAAATCTGAAAAAAAATTCTACTTGTAATTAAAGCATTTCCAAAGAGAATTGAAATATGTTCAAAGACAATGAAGTTTAGGAAAAGTTTAGAAATGTTTAGAAAAAGTATATTTGGGAGTAAGTGAAATCTGTGTTCCGAAAATGTTGAACCTAAATTGGCAAAGTGACCCCAAACTCCTGTTCTGTTTAGGAAGACTTGAAGGCCTAAGACCCTCCACGATGATCCAGACTCCTGGGTGTACTACAGTGACGTTCTTGCACCCAGGGTCTCAGAAGTCCCGTCCCCAGAATCAATAAACCAGTTTATGACATATCTATGGCACTGTGGTGTCTACTAGACCTCTAAGTCCACAGATATTTCAGATTTCATAGCAAGGACTCAGTAACCACTTTTACAAAACTAAGAGTGCTTCAGTCTTAGTTCAGTGCAGAGTAGCTGCATTGGCTTACACTGGCTCAGAATCAGTTTTGTTTTACCTGATATTTTACTCTCAGAAACTAAACACAAAAGCCATGACTGTGATGACTTACTGGTTATAATTAGTAAATAGATACACAGAAAATCACTTTTTATATAGTAAGAGAAGAAAATTGTACCATTACCTTTGACTGCATTTGACTGCATCCACTACGCGCAAGGTTCGTAATTAATCTCTCTAAATTATTCCAGAACTATGTAATCTCATACCTAAATTAGTCTAAGGAGTTTTATTTTAGCTTATTGGAAGCTATATTAAAGTAATAGAAACAAGAGAATTTACTATCTACTTTATACTCACATTCTGCAAACTATTGTACAAACCACAAAGCCATGCAAGAGAGAATTCTTGCAAGAAATATGCTAACCTTTCCTAAGACAAGAGATGTCACTTTGAACCCAAAAAGTATTAGAAGTCTCTCAGAAGAAAAAAAAAATAGCCTTCTAAATCCTATTTGTAAAATGAAAAGAAGTTGCTAAAAGAGTTTCCATTGGCTGGAATAAAGTCTTGTTCTCTTCAATATAAGTAGTGATTTCAGATCTGCTGGTACATAGGTCAGCTGCCTACTGCTCCAGCAGACTAAAGAGTAAGAAGAAAAACCTGATGCTTTTTAAGCTCTTGAGTTTTTACTGTGTCATGCAGTGAGGGGTTAAGTTTTGCCTTCTAGCAACAGTATGTCTCTCTTAACTCATGGATGACCTGAGGTCTTTAGAGACATAGATACCATTGTCGAGTTACAGCTTCTCTGCAGCATCCCTTAAACATCTTGTCCTAATGGCAGCTCCACCTCCCCAGAAGCCATTGGCTAGAGTGATTCTACCTAGCTCCATTCTCAAGGGCCTCCTGAAACCAGAGAAAATGAGCCTGCACATGTTAACACTGAGTTTGTCAACATCACTTTAGCAGCAGGATAACCCCACGGATTTTCAAGTTTCTGGGGAAATAAAAGTCTCTCTTTTCCTAAATAGGCACATTTTTGCATAGAAAATCTTCAAACACAGTTTTATTCTCTTTTTTTACCTTGCTTCACTGACTATATCATTGTCAAAGGGGGACCAAAAGAGAAATCTTTGAATTGAGCATCGGCTTGAAAAGACTAAGAATTTTTTAAAAGATTCCTTTTTCATATGGCTCTGTCTTTTTTGGAATTAAAATTTCTTTTAAACTATCTTCCTGTTAAGAGAATGTGCCAAAAGAATGATGTGGTTTATTGAATTGACAAACCCACAGGCACCTGTGTCTGCTTTGATCTCAGTTTTATTCCTAAATAACAATAATGAAAAGTCTAAGATCTTTACTTCCTGGTGTTCAGTTTCATAAATTCAAAAGGGCGATGTTTTACTCTCCAACAGTCTCAAGCTAGTCAGTGTAGTTTTATAAATCAAATGCCAAAACCACTTTAACCAAAATCTGTGATACATTCCTTGCCTAAAGGAATTGCATTATTTTAAAACCATAGCTGTATCATGGAATGATATTGCTTGTTGTGCTGTTTGAGGGTGACTTGGGGGCAGACTAGGAGCTGAAATCTCAGCTGAAACTATTTTACCCTGTGAAATTCTCTGAAGTAAATCCATACAGGTTGTGTGGAGCAAGTAGCTCTGCAGACTACTGAAGCCTTTACAACTCAAGGATGCTTAAGTTCCATGTTATCACTGCTAAAACATCTTAAATGAAAGAATTGCATTGCTGTGCAAGGGTCCTTTTAAAAGTAGTATCTGTAACAGTCACAAAGGCGTTGGTTTTCTTAATTATTTTTATATTTTGCTGCTAAACAGCTTTTTAAGAAAAAACCCAAAGCAACAAAACAAACCACAACAGAACATAAAATTCAGTATACCATGCAGAAAATTTAATCTGTCTCATGAAGCCTAATTCTCATGAAGCCTGATACACTTATTGATGGTAAGTGGTTTCTGTAGTTAACTCCTATGTTTAGGGTAATATGTGAATATTAGTAAGAGATACTTTTTTTATGATGACATTTTAAACTAATAGTATACAGTGTAAAAGGTTACCTGGCAGAGGTAGTCCACACTGATAATTTTATGAAGCAGAATGAAGCAGGAAGGATTTTGTCTTTTGGGGCAGGAGGCTGAAGGTCAGGCACACTTGCTCATTTGTGGCATCAGCTGGTGTGAATTAAATGAGATTCAAATCATGCAGAGCCTCTTCAGAAGTAAATTTCAGGAGAGAAACTGAAATTTGTTGTGTCCTTCGTTGTGTTTTGAATGTCATTTTGGATTAGGAAGATACAGCAAAAAATGACTGTGGATAATGGTCTGTTTGGGGAACTAGTTTTGATCTGTTGTTTACTTTATTCTTGGCTGTATCTGGAAATTCAGTCGTGACTGAGAACATATCCTAGAAGAGAAAGGTGGTTTGCTCTTTCTTAAGCTGTGGCAGCCAAATTTTGGGCCAGGCACTGTCAAAGGAAGATCCTAGAAACAAAATCTTACAAGAAAAAATGTAGAGCCCTTGGAAATTACAAACCTGATAGTTAACATAGTGAAAGAGGAGATTGTCCTTTCTGATTTCTTGACTTCATTAAATCTCATATATTGTGTAACATACAGATGAGGTACACTGAAGAGAATAGAAAGAATGCTCTTCAATGTTATCAGTAAGGGTTCTCAGAAAAGTTTTGCTGTGTATATGTGTGGTTATAGATTGTCTGGTTTTGCAGGCCTTTGGGCAGTACTAAAAATCAAAATGCAGCTATATAGACATAGAAACTGCTTCTTTTGTCTCTTAAATACCCAAATCTCAACATTAACTTAAATGTACATCATCTCTCTGCAGAGCCTGCATGAGCTACACAGCCTTTGAACTGAATATTAAAACAGCAGGGTACATTATTTCATACAGGAATAGGTAACAGCTAATATACCAGTTTGAATTTCCAGATGAGATTGGTGCTCCCTTTATTTTATGCCAGGATGCTAGTGCGAACTTGTGTCAGCTGTGAAACATGTCATCCTTTATAAAGAGGAAAACCCCAAGACAGCTAAAAGATAGCATACATAGGGATAGTGCATGTCCTAACACAGCAAATGATAAGAATATAAGTTACTTAACACCTATTGTCAAAAAGCAGAATAAATATAATTTTTAACAATATTTGGAAATATGTACCAATTTCTATTTTTGTTAAAATTGACTACATTGTTGAATTTGGTTGTAGTGATGTTTTCCTGCTTGCTAGCTGCAGTTCAGTAGATCACCAAAATGTGCCACTGTCAAATCCAAAAGGTTGAATAGCAAAAAGGTGTTGTCAGCAGCTGCAATTTTTTTTCACTTGATTGATAATCTGTAGGTAATGCAGTTCTTATATCTGAAAGGCATGCACAGCACAGTCATAAGAATACATAATACCTGTTTTTGTTACTGAGATACCAACATTTGTTCTTAAATGCACCAGAACACTAGAAAAGATGATAATATACTTTTGTGACAACAGGCAGGAGCCTGCTCTGAGCTGCTGGCCAGTAATGAGTTAATGTTGTTCTCAGCTAGCTAGATTACAGCTGTGAATAGTTAAATAATGAAGCTGTGGGGAAGGCCCAATGAAAAAGTCAGACAAAAAGGTTATAAGTCTGAGTAAATGTCTCCTTGAGAGTCAGTGGAAAAAAAAGACTGATATTAAAAAAATAAAACTAAAAAAACCCAAAAATTTGAATAGACTTGAAATTGTTATGAGAATGTTATTACTGTGTGGCTTTTTCTATGAAATTGTTTTGCATGTTGCAGTTAGAAGCAGGGGATGGTAAGAATTATGATATTTGTAATGATAGTTTCCTATGCAAGTACTTACAATAATTGTAGTCTTAGAAAGGTGATTTATTGTGTTCTGCCTGCTTCATTTTTTCCAAATGCTTTTTAATAGTTTGTATTTAATCAGAAATTCTTTTTCAGAAAATTAAAAAGTGAATGGACAAGGAATTTCTCTTCTTAACGTTTGATGTTTTTTTAAACAAAACAACAGTTTTGATGTTTTCAAAATATTTGGCATAATTAGAACTGTTTTCAAATGCTAGTAAGCCAGTGCTAATTTTGTAAACTGTTTCCTTTCCTTAAGGACATAAGCTTATCTTCCTGAATTATGACTTAGTCTCCCTATATTAGATTCAGAACTAAAGATATGTTCATAAAAATCTCATTACACATGAGGGCATATTACCTAAAAGCAATTTTTACAGTAAGGAATACCCTGGCATAATGCCGGAACAAAATAATGCATATGCTGGAAAAAATATATGGAGCTGGGTGCATGTATAGCTAAGAAAAATAAAATGGGAATTTAAGCCGCTGCCTAACTACCTCCAGTTCTGAAAATAATCCCTGGTGTCCTTATATACAGTACTGGTAGTGGTGAGCAACAAGGAAATGTAAGAGAAAATTATAGTACACAAAGAATAATAGTGTCAGAGTGATCAAAACGGTCTACTAGCAATCTTATCAGCATTACTAACATGAGAAGCCATAGGATTACAATCTGGGAATATTTGTAAGCTGCTGGGCCTTGCCAAGACAAGAGTAGAACACAGAAAGATTAATCTTTGCCTTCCTATTCTATAATAAGTTGATAAAGCATCCCTAACATGCTGCGTGTACCATTCTTTACTTGGCACCTGTTCTGTGCCTGAAAGGGAATTTAGAAATTAAAATTAAACTGAGTTTTCTATTTCTAAACTGTGGGATTGATGACCAAAATCCTCATCTCTGGGGTTAGTAGCATTAGCTGATTTCCAGCTCCATGCAGAAACAAAAACTAGTCATGGCTCATTTATAGCTACCTGTGCTCTAGTTTCTCTCAGAAAGAAACCTGGGCATGTGAACTAGAGGAGACCTGTGATCCAGAGAAATAGGTGATCTGGCTGATAGCAGGGATTAGGATTTAAGAGTATTCTGTGGAATGTTTATTTCTGTCTAGTCTGAATTCCAGATTCTATGCCTTCTTATATGTTTTAAGGAAGCATATAAGAAAAGACAAATGCTTTAAAGAAGCATTTAAAGAAAACCACATTGTTGCTTACTCTGACCCTGCTGTGCTGTGTGAACTCATTGAACCTACTTTTTAGAGCTGGAAAAGGGAATTTTTGCACTTATGTATGCATGTTGTTTCTTGGGACTTGTCAGCTTTTGTTCTGTAACTTTAGGCATTTGTGTGTATGTATAGAATTGCTGCACATTTGTCTTTAGAGAGTTGGCACAACTTCTAACTGACAGGTGGCACATGCTCTGTTCTATGTTTTCTTGCTTATAATATGCTGAATTTAAGTCAAATTCCCTTTTGAGGATGTGTTTAGTATTTGGGAATGGATTATCTTGGGTTGTAAGCTGTTTCTTATTGATAGTTGTTGTTTCTATTGTAGCCTGCATTTTAGAGTTCCAGGAACACTAAGCTGGAACACATGAATGAAGAATAGTTCCTGCTTTGGAAAAAAGTTAAACGCTAGAAACTTCTATGTTGACTTGTTCTTAGAGCACATGCATATCTGATAACTTACTCAAAGGTACCTATTTCTGCATTTAGGCAAAAACATCTATTTATGCTCCCTCTTGACATCTGGTTTGCCTTTTTTCTACATTAAAACTTGGCTTCATAAAACACTCTGAAGAATACTTTTTCTCTGCATTCCTTCTTTTGTCCATTCCCAGTTGTGTTAGTAACAGAAAACATGTCAGAGAAGTCCTCCCCACCAACATGGTCATATCCCCTTTTTTCTCTTCTTTTGGAAACTGTGAACATGACAAGGAAAGTTTATAAAGCAGTTTAGGCATCCTGATAACTTACAGGAAGAACAACTGGTAGGTCGATGACAGGTATAGAAAAGTCAGGATAACACTATATAACTCCATTCAAGTACTATACATTTAATAAAAAAAGCTCTGCTGTGTCTCAGGCTGCCATTTAATATGTTTGTGGAATATGCAGAAAAGCCCAACCTAGGTCTGAACCCCTGGTGCCTTATCAAGATGAATATTAAATAATAAGATTTTTCAGAAGTATGTTTAAATGAATTAAAAACTGCTAAAATGTTTCTATAAATAAAATGCTAGTAAAGCAAGCTATAAATTTTTCACTTATGAGTGCTACCAAATACTTCAAACTTAAACTGAACTCCCAAGAAAAATATAAAGTCTTGTTAGATATAAAAAGTTGTGGGGATATAAAAGCTTGTGGGCTTTATGTAACACTCTGCAAATTCCACTGTTTATGATTTAAAAATTCTTATAACATCAAGTATCATAATGTACTGGAGAGCTTCCTGTTCTTGTGACACTTTTTACTAGCCAGGCTTTCCAAGTGCAACGTGTGCTCTCATTTTAAACAAAGCAATATCACAACAGACATCAATTGTGATGCATTTAATGTCTGAATATATCACTACTGCATGAAACACTTGGGCAGTGGCAGCCTGTTCAAAACAGAGAGCTGATGCAACTGATGGTGCACCTTGTTAGACTGGAACAGAATAGGTGTTATAATGGTAAATAGTGTGAGCAGCTCAGAGTGGCATTTCAAGGGCATTCAATATCCCATACTGCTGGAATAATATTAACATATATTCCTCTTGAGGGGAAATAAGTTAAACCAGAGTAAAAATAATTGTTCATAAATCAGGGTGGTTTTTTCATTTATCTTAAAATTTTGTGAATTGGAAAGACTGTTTCTATGACTACCATTTCTGCATGTATTTGATTACATTGTATTGTAATTTATGGAACAAAAATGCAAACCCCACCAGCAGTATTTGAATTAGAATGTAGCAGGTTTATAGCTTTGTTTGGCCTCAGGCGCAAGTAATAAAATCCTAGCTTTAAGTACCATTGGGGTTTGTGGAATGAAGACATCTGCATTATTGTAATAAAGTGTTCCTTGGTGTAATAAATATAACTGACAGAAGTGCATGACTTCCTTTATGAAAAATATGTTGATAACAATATAGTTTTTAAATACTGAAGAAAGTGACTATTAAAATTTTATGTTTCCAGTTAGAGACATCTGTTGAGCATTTAGGTGGTATTATCAGTTTACTGCTGGGTATGCCTAATAAGACTTTTAGTTTACAATTAAATTGAGAAATATCGATGAAAGAAGGTACTAACCTTCTGCTGATGAATGTTTTTTAACAGTTAATATTTTAATTTTTCAATAGATATTTATGAACACAGGGTGATGGATTGGATCATAAGGAGTTTCTTTTGCCTTCTCCAGAAAGCTCTAGGGGAATTCACATTTACAGTTTGATCAAAAGCAACTTCACTGTCATCTTTTCAAAAATGGACAAAATACTATAGATGCTCTAGTTCTTATTTATTTTACCAATCTGTCCACTCAATCTCCATTTATATGCCGTCAACTATTCATTATACAGATGGTTTAGATGTACTGGTTAACTAAAATTGTTCCCAATGCAGGGTAAAGCATATCCCAGCTGGGCTCCTGTTTCTGTTTGAGACATGCTATTGTCTTTTCCAGCTGATGTCCCTGTCAAAAGCTTAGTGTAACTCACTTCACTCACCGTTGATTACTTAGATGTTTATAGATAGACCTCTTTCTTTACTGAATAGCTGATATTTTCTTTTTTAAAGCATGGTTGGTAGAGGAGGAGAGAATTTTATATACAAGGGATTTAATCCCTTCAAACTTGTTTACCCTATATTAGTTAGAAGATGCTGAATCAGTTCGCAAAAGGTAACCTGGTTTCCTATATTACATTGCTCAGATGGCAACTGGGTCACTATTCAAAGGATTGAAATATTGGGCTTTGAAGCCTTTCTTCTAGAGATTAAAGGGAACTATTTTATTTTCTGGATCCAGTGGACAACCAATCTGTTTTATTTATACATTCTGCTTTTTAAAAGTAGTGTAGTTTATTACCTCAACACTTAACAAGTAAAGTAAAATTCTACTGTAAACTCATCAGGATATTTAATTACACTTTGGAGTTCTAAAGAACAAGATATTAATTTTCAAAACATAGTTCAAGAATTAATCAGTGATATATTTTCATTGTAATATATTACTTGAAATAAACTTTCACATACTTTGTTCATAAAACTAGCTGTTCATATTTGCAAACTTTCCTAAGCCTTTATATGTTACAGATTGTTTTGAATACAGCATCTCCCTAGATTTTGTTGTGCTGAAGTTCCTGCTTGAATGCTTGCTCTTTTGTAGTCATAACCTTTGGCTGCCAGAACAACAAACATTTCTGATCTCTGACTGACAGGTTCCCACAACGATAACAGGAATATTTTTCTATCTTTTCAACTCTAATGCATTGAAATTTCCTTCCTCATTCTGTTGTTATTCAGCCAATCCATTTCCATCTTTCCTTGCTCTTTTCCATGTTTTCCTTCTGTTTGTTTTAGTTTTCCTCTTTTTTTTGGTCCCCTTTTCTTTCTACTGTCTCAGTATCGCTTTGTGACAGTGCAAAGACTTCAAAGATGAAAGGCTTCATCTTTGCACAGTCACAAAATTGTGAGTGTCAAACACTGCATGTCATTACCAAAACAGATTCTTCAACCCTAAATAAAAGGAGGTGTCAGACTTGGACTTAGAGCTATTGTAAATGGGAGAAACAAATAATAGAATACTTCAATAGCCCAAAATAAAACCTCAGTATTCTAGAGGATGGTCTTTCCTCTTAGACACTCTCAGAAGAATAACTTGTGCTTCTAGTTTCTAAATTGTTTTTACTTATGTCATACCATGTCTTTACTTTTGCTGTTTCTTACCTCCTGTGGGTGGAAGGTGCTTCTAATGTTCTTTGCCAGTGGAAAATCACATGTATACTGGCCTTTATCTTGGCTGAGCACTTCTAATTGGCATATATTTTTATTTGTAAACAGAAACATATGAAAAAAGTAGTTTTTAGGCTTGCTGAAACCTTTTGGAGGTTTGAAGATTTTATCTCAAATAAACAAGCCTTTTTTTTGTTTATATTGTTTCTCCTCTACTTATATTCCTGGTCATGTTGGGGGTCACTTTCTTTGAAACAGAACTTAGAAAAAGCTCATCTGCTTGCAGAGAAATAGTATTGTGGGGTTATGATTGAATTTTTGTGTAATCATTACCAGGTGAATACTAAAGAGTATTTTAGAAAACTGTTCTTCAGTGATGATTCAAGGGAATACCTGAATAATACTTTACATTTTTATAATGAAATTCATTATGAAGTCTCCCTGTGTTGCATATGAATTTTATAATCTTAGAATGGTCAAGAGAGGTTGGCATTAGTATTGTAATTTTGCAGTGAACCAAGGCTAACTAAGTCTAAATTACTTTCTCAAGTTAATGTTAAAGTTCAGGAAAACGTGTGAATAGGATGCTAGTGAACTTAAAATTATATCTAACCCGGTGGGTGCCCTCAAATTTGAAAAGTTATTACTTAAGCTTTAATAATAATATCATTATATGAGAGAACAAATCTAAGCTCTCAGGTCGGTTACTAAGTAAAGTACATCTCACTAAATGGCTATGGACAGTAACCTAACTGTTTAAAGCTTTCTGTCACCTGTATTCTCAATATCTCAAGAAAGTCTTAGAATATTACTATTGGATAAGGACTTGTGGGGTTGAAGATACTTCAGTCAATGGTGATAACTTCCTCCCTTCATTATACCCTGGAATAAAACAAACACTGTTCAAAATTATCAAAGTTAATTCACTTTGGGAAAGAGAGAAATCAGGAAAGGTGTGGAGAAAAGTGGACTGAAAGAATCTTCTGGTAAGACATGAAGATTCTGCAGCACCCATGCATGCACACAGAAATACATTCTTTTAAGAGTCAGTGCATGAGTAGAATTAAATAAAATACAGAATTGAATCCCTGATATTCCAAAGGGTTCAATATGAATATAAACTGCATTTTAAGACACACTCTTTAAGGTTACCTGACCTCATTATGAAAGTACTTTCAAAAATAAAAAATATCAGGGTGAATCTGGCTTTAGCACATCATTAGTATTGAACTACATAGGAAAGACCAGATCATTTTCATTCTGCAAGGTTCAAGGTGAGTTTGATACTAGTTGTCTCATTTATTAAGAGCCTAGAAAGACTGTGTGGTTTTGGGTGTGGTTTTGTGGGTCGGGCTTTTTTGTGTTTGTTGTTGGGCTTTTTTTGTTGTTTGGTTTTTTTTTTTTTTTTAAGATTCTAAACAAGCTGTAAAATATTGAACAGTGTGGAGTATTTTGATGGTACACAAATTTACCTAATAATATGAAACTTGTCAGTTATCCTGTTAGACGTAAGAGGGAAAAGTCTCCCTGAAATCTCTCTTGGTTATTTTGGAGAGTGTTTGTAATGTTTTTGGAATAATTTATAATATTCACACGTGCAGAATGAGTAAATATATCTGTGGGTTTATGTCTTGGCAAATACACATATAATCCCGTTCCTAGATGATAACTAGTGTTTGCTGAAATCTGTTATGAGCAGACTCTTCTTTAAAAAACTGTCTACCATCAATTACTTGCTGAATTTTGAAGTTACTGCCTTCATAAGTAATACACTCTGATGCATTTGTGTCTCTGTCCTCAATTTACAAAATAAAAAGCTATGAGCCACATAATCAGGATCTTTTGGGGTTTTTTTTTAACAATCAGAAAGTATGTAGCTAAATCTTAATCAGAAAAATCAAATGCTTGCATATTTGAGGGGGCAGGTAGAAAGAAGAATTAATTTTTCATGTCAGGCATTTATTAAAAAAAATGTTGGGGATATGAGCAGGATTATTATTACAGATTCCCATTGGAATTAAGTAAACTCTTCTGATTTCAGGCTTTATCTAAGTCGCTTTGCATTCTCTGTAAGAATTTGGTTAATTTTGTACAGACCTTTCCACTTCTTTCTCTTTGGGAATTAAGTGAAGTGCTAAACGTGAGTCTTTCCCAGTCTAATATGTTGCTGATAAAATCAATAGCAGAGATGGAATTTTTCAGAAGTATGATGAACAAGGAAAACAGTCACCAGGTAAGAAGGTGAAAGCTCTCTTGGTTAAGTTTGCTTCAAGTTTATTTGCTGTATTTGGGTAATCTTTAATACTGAGTCCTTATCCAACCTGATTTCTTTCCTTTCCTTGAGCATTTTTGCAAACTTTCTCCCACCTCTCCCCCACCCCTTGCCCCGTAAGATTAACATTTAATTTTACTTCATTAAATATTGAAGCAATATCAGGTCAGATTGGGCATTTCATATGAAGAAAACAACCCTAAATCTTTTGTTTCATAATGGATTTTTTTTTTTAAATACAAAAAGAATTCAATCTGGTTGGACCTAAATTTAAAAAAAATTGTTTTGATGTGGGATTTTTTCAGTGTTTTCTGTTGACAGCTAGACAAGCACCACAGAAGTGTTATTTCTATTTCTGTTGTTAAAAAAAGTGGCACCATTCCTCATTATGCTCTTATTGATTTTTTTAGGGTTTTTTAAGAGAAGCATATTTCAGAAGCATGGCCTCTTCTCATAATACTCAGGTTTTGTTTGCGAATAATATGTGTGTTGTTCTGTAAGTCTTGTGTGATTACACAGAGTTAAACATTTGTGCTACCAGAAAAAGTTTCTTGTTGGTGACTGGTATATGCTTAATAAATGTCATTGTTCCTCTCATAATTTTTCTGCTCTTGTCTTTTCTTTTCCCTTGATTGTTACCAAATCATGTTTCAGACAATAGAATGATTAACAGCAATCTTACTATTGTTTTTGAATCAGCGTAATTACCTTTAGTAGAGTTTGTGCAATCAGACCATATCCGTATGTGGGACATGGCTGAATGAGAATTCTCTCTGATGATTACTCTAATGAACTCATGGCTGTTAATTTAGCTTGAGAAGTGAATTTCTGATTCTTTGGAAAGACAGCAAACTACAGTTTTGTGTTGGGGAGGAAAAAAATTGTTAAAAATGCAAGATCAGTAACCCAGTTTAATCACCTGATGTGTTTGCAGCTGTTTTAGTGCTAAAGTAGGAACAGTATTTGACCAGATGGCCTTTGGACAGATACATACTCAAGATCTCTTGTGGCTAGCTACTTAACTGAAATTGATTAAAGTGTGTAGGTACTGCTGTTTAATCATGTGGATGTTGTGGATCACAGGCAAAAAACCCCCATTCAGTTCTTCTCTAAACTTACATACAACTAGCGCTTACTTCCCTGAGTAAGGTTTCTAATTTTGCTTTGCTATATTGCAAATGTTTTGAAAGTTCTTCTGTTACAAGATAAGGTAAGTGTGTGAAGTTGATATTTTCGACTACAAATTTCTATTCAGTGGAAGTCACAGGATGTCAAAAGTTTTTAAAAGTGGGTTCTCAAATGGTACACTGCTTTTTTTTCCCTTGTTCCTCATGTTTTCCACTTTTCACTTTTTGGATATCAGGTTGATCATCCAAAACTGTGAGGAGTAATTGATAGACCAGATTATTATGCTTTTGTTCAGAGGGGCTTCAACACACTGGGGACACTGGAAAATGGGAAACTCCTAAAGTTTATCCAAGTCCTGCACCAGAGGAGGAACACCCCATGCACCAAAACAGGATGGTGGTCAAGTTCCTGGGAAACAGTTTTGTGGTAAAGGACCTGGGGGTCATGGTGGAAAATGGGTAGACAGTGAGACAACATGGGGCCTCTGTAGCAAAAGAGGCCAACAGTATTGTAACATGTATTTGGAAAAGTATTTTCAGTAGGTTGTGGGAAGCTGGGAGGTGTTCTGTCTTCTCTCCTTAGATTGGTGAGACACATCTGAAGTGTGATATCAAGCACTGCACTCTGGTATAAGAGGAGTGAAATACTGGGCTGGGTCCAACAAAAGACAACAGATATGATACTTAGAGCATCATACATAGGATGAGAGGCTGGGATTATTCAGCTTGAAAAGAGAGGATGGTCAAGCACTGGCACAAGTTTTCCAGAAAAGTTACAAAGTGTCCACCCTTGGAGAAACTCAAAACCTGACTAGACAGGCTCTAAGCAACCAGTTGTAGTGTACACTTCCTTGAGCATGAGGATAGGAGTGGGCAATTTCAGGAAACTTTTTCCAAACTCACCCATATTGATAGCATAGGGTTAAAATGTTTCTAAATTGTAGTAGCTAAGGTAGGCCCTGAGAGCAAGGTATACATTCTGTTCAGGCAAGCCTGAACCTGTGTGTCTGCCTGAGATGGTAAGGGGCAAATCCAAACTTGTGTAGAAGACTAGGATAGATGGGTTGATTGTGTAGCTGCACCTGGAAAGGGGGCTGAAACTTATGCTTGAGTGGAAACAATAATGAATAAGATGATTACTTCGGAGGTTTTGAGAATCATGCTTGGGTAAATGATTAATATACACTGATGTAATGGGGAGGGTATATAATGTAAGCATTGGAAATCGATGAGCGGAGATTGATTTGGGTTGGTACCCCTCTCCCCTGGCGCCTAAGATTAAAAAGCACCTGGCATATAACCTGTCCGTGGTTGTGTGTTTCTACGCTAACAATATTGTAACATTAGATTAGATAAATGTAATTCTAGTAATAAATTGGTATCAATGTACTGTGGAACTCTTAGTCTTAAGGAATTCTAGGTATTTCAGACAGTTTTGCGTATCCTGAAGAACACTGCCCTTTCAGAAGAGGTGGCAGATTATATCTGATGAGGTCCTAGATCCTTTGGCACTGGCCTAAAAGACCCCAGATTTCTTTTGCCAATCTTCAGAAAGATCTGTCTCAGCTTTGGGCAGTGTTCCCACTTGTCAGCACTCCAGACTCAGGAATACTTTGATGTTAATATTTCTGGAATAAAAAAGCTGACTTGTGTTCAGACCTTGCTAGATGTCTAGTATGTTGCTTCTTCGTGCTGTGTGTAGAGTACAGTGTGGACCTCATATCTGTGCATATTGTGTGGAAAGAACGACATACTGTGTTTTCACACAGTATATCAGAACAATGTAAGCCATCATCTCTTTACTCTCCTTTTTGTGAAGGTCTCAGGGCACAGCTGGTGCTGTGGGAACTGAAAGCATAAATCACCATGGGAATCAGATTAGGGTAGTACTATAACCCTAAGCATGTGCAGAGGCATTGTGTTTTAAACTAATGTTGCCAACCTGGATACTTATTTATACTTCATTATTTCCTTGGAAAAAAAGCAAATCAAAACAAAAAGAAAAACATAAAAAATTAGGAGATTTTTTTTCCCTTTCTTTTGCTAAAGAGATCTATTCTGTTGTGTAAAATGTTAGTGAGAGACCAGAGTTTTGATAAGGCCAAGGCAAATACTCTTGCGTAAGATATCTGCTAAATCAGAGCCTGAGGTTGGTGCTAGTTCTTGGCTTGTTAAAGCTCACAGCAAGCTGGTGTCTTAACACTGCTGGTTCTTGAGAAACTGATGCAAAAGGTCAGCAGTCTTCATAAGTTTCTGTTTGGGCCTGAAGCTTCTGAAGACAATTTTGCATTTAAAAAACAAAGCAAAGAAAATTACTACCACATAACTACTTCCCCCCCCCCCAAAAAAAATCACCAAAACCCAAACAAATTAAAAAAACCCCAACCCCAAAAGGAAACAAACAAAATCAACAAACAGACCCCAACAAAAATTACCCTTGCTGAGACTGCATGGAAGACGCTGTAACTTTCCTGCTAGTGGAGGGTTGCTGGAAGTTAATTAAAAATCCCAAGCAAACAAGAGAAAACTGAAAATACAAAGGTATAAAAGGTTATATTGAGGAAGATACACTGTGATAAGGCCAAACTACTGTCATGATTTTCTGTCATCTTTGAAAAATCCCTGCCTGATCCAGTGTATTTGCTGTGATGTTTTACTAGAATGTATCTGTTTCTGGTACCCTCATTTTATAAAAGTGGGAGAGAAAGGACCAATGGTTGCTTACAGGCTGTGCACACTTTTCCTTCAAATGATGCTTACAGTATTTCATAGTGGTGCTCCATTTCAATTCTACTTCTCAGTTGACTTGCAAGAATCGTGGGCTAAAGATGGAGTGTAAAATTTAAACTTTTATGTCTTAGTGAACTCCTCTGTGTCTAGGACAACAGGCAGTACAAAATCAGGACCTTTGTACACTACAGGGATGTTTTTCTGAAGGCTAGAACACGGTGCATATGCACCTGCTTAAATTCTGTACTGCCTGTATTTAACTTCTATTTACTTCAACTGTCTACGACCAAAATAAAACATATTCTAGTAAAATTTATTAAAAGTGTCCATACTTTTATGTCCTACCCCCTAGCCATCCAGTCTTTCATAGAGAGGTAGATCGATAAGTGTTGACTCTGGACTTTCTCATGTGACAGAAATAGTGTGTTTAAAATTGCTAAAATTCACTTAATGTCTGAGTTTTTATTCGGCATTAAACAACAACAAAAGTTTTGTGCTTTAAAGCTTACTTATGTACTGAAAGAAGGAGTCTATGAAATTATGTCCAGAATAAAACATCATATATCAGAAAACTAATTTTTTCTCTATGAATGCATAACAGCCTAGCTGTCACATCTGCAAAACAGTTTAGAAATAAAAGCCATGTATTTGGGTATTGTATAACCCGAAACGATTTGGTTATAAGGACCTTGCTAGGTATAACTCTAAACCACTTTCAGGATTTGCCATTGTTATAAATTTTGACTAATACTGTTGTATGCCTTCCTGTCCTTGCCTCAACCCAATACGGTATTCTCTTCAATTCCCCATAATGCCACTACTGCACAACTTACGTTTCTTCAAGGCTGATAGTTTTATGAAATATTAGCCAGAACATCCCCATCAGTATTTGGGGTTTCAATATTAAAAATAAAAATAAAGGCAACAAAAAAAGTCCCCACATGGAAAACTGGAGTCTTTCGCTAATCAGCCACTGCTAGATTCAGAATTCAGTTTTACAGATGAAGCAATCTTTATACATATATTTAATTCAATTGGATGTTTCAGACTTCAGGTTGGCTGGGACAAGGAAATGAAAACATGCTCTCTAGAAAATTGTGAAAATATATGTAACTGAAAAGGAGAAAAAAGATTGCATTGCTTTAAATTCCAAGTTGACTAGGAACGATTGTGAGGTTGTACGTATATTACCAAATTGATTATTTCCTTAATCTCAGTGAGAATTTCCTTTTTGTGTGTTAAGTTTTGGCATGTTTTCTTCTATTACATTCATATTAGTTGAATTCAAATAGAATCATAACATCTTACATATGAATATTTTCAAATTTGAAAATAACTACAATTAGAATCTTCTGTATTTCTTAATGGAGAGAAACCAAAACCCATCCCCAAAAAGAACCACCCCAGCAAACATCAACTTACTGAATAATTAATTTAAAAGCAGATTTCTGTACTTCTGTGTGATGATGGGAAGGGGAATCAATCTTTTATCACTCTTTAGAGTTGAGATCCAACAGCCAGTAAAATCAGTAGAAAACTGGATTGTGATAACAGGTTTTTCACTGCTCTTGACAGAGCATTGTCAGCTTACCGTGGTGTTTATCTTTGTTTATTCTCTCACCTCTTTACCTTTCAAACAAAACTAGTTACAAGACATGAAGGAGGTGAGGTACCTGGGAGGCAGGAATTAAAAATTGGTCTGAATAACTCTGAAAGAATAGCTTCTCCTGAAATTAAAAAAAAAAAGGTTTTACTTGTAATTTTCTTGTTTCTATACGGGTACTATGGCATTTTTTTTAGGATTTGTCCTAATCCTGGAAACTGATCAGTTTAACTTGTTTCCATTTTCAACTAGATAATATAATGAAGCTCTCACATGACCAGGCCAGAGCAGTTTAGGATGTTACTGATGCCTGAGCAAAAATTGGCAGTGACTGTCTGTATCTAGCTTCTTCTTTTGTCTTCACAGTTCATTGTTACCTCTGTTACCATTTCGACTATACCCTTGCCATTGTTTTTGTCCACTCCTTGCTTATGTTGGAACTAGAGTCCAAGGAATAGCTCATGTGTAGAAAAATTAATACAAAAGTAATTTTTTGACAGTTTTTATATAAGGAGTTCACTTTGCGAACTTTATGATTCTTGCTTGATCTGGTATATTTACACAGGTAGCAGTAACATAATTTAGCTGATTTTTTCTTAAAAAAAAATGGCACTACACAGGTATTCTAGGTGTTAATCTATTTCCTGAAAATCCTAGGTGGACGCTCCTGTCCAAAACTTCTTACCCCCCAACTCAAACTTGGCGCAGTTCTGAGAAGGAAGCGTGAGGCTGGGGATCCTCTCCTCATACAAAACACATTACTAGAGCTTGCAGTCTCAGCTTCCAAAGGAGGTGACAGTTCTGCTGCCTGAGATATCAGTGAGGCACACTGATAAGTCTCCAGAAGCAAATAGCACAAGCTTTATGCTCTCTCCTGTGGAGGTTTTCTCTGTTTCTCTGATCTGTTGCTATTGTTAATCCTATTGCTGTCCTCAGTAGCAATTTTCACGCTGCTGCTTATAAAATGATCTTTAAAACTATTATTCTGATGAGCTTAACATTAATATATTGTACGTATATGAGATTGTTGCAAGTCTTTATTACCAATATTAACTAAATAAATTACCTAAAAAATTAATAATGCATTCCTTAAAAGACTAGCCACATGTAATTATATATAATTTAGAAAAAGCTTGGAAGATGGTGTGCTGGGTTTTTCTACAGTATCCTATCTGCATTGTTGAAATCAATTTAAAGTATGGGTATTTGTGAGTTTCAAATTTATAATTCTTCCTATAGAAATCAACTACTTTGTCATTGATGACATGGAAATACTTTTGCTGGAGATCATACTAAGCCTGGGAAAAATATTGCATAAAGTCAAAAACTATATTCAGTTACAGAAATAAACTGGGGAAAACCCTGTCTATTTTAAGCCAGATGTAGACTTTGGTTCATGATCTGGATATACAAGTACTTATCAACAAAATTATCTGATTTTGCAAACTTAATGAACAGTCTACTCCCATATATACAAATCTTCCAACAAGGATTTTTTTACAGAATTCTGGCAGCTTTAGTGAGTGTGTTATATGAATCTATAAATAAATTTTTTTTTCACATTTTAATGTGTGACTTTCTAGACTGGAATTTTTACTAAGTTTAGATAAAGTTGCAAGGATAATAAGAAATATTAAACTTCAGAGGGCTATATTTTTCAAAGCAAAGATGGTTCTTTTCCCAGAAATGATCTATTGCTTAGTTTTTTAGTTGATCCAAAATAAAATATTTCCCAGTTGTTACTGACTTGTGATGTATCCATAAGGAGTCTGGTCATGGTGAGTGGTGGGCTCCTTGAGTGAGTTCTTGGCTTGAGAACTGAGACTTCTGAGACCTCCTTTCTCTTAGCTCTAAAGGGAGACTGGTCTCTTTATGTAAATGCTTTCATGGTGTGTGCTGAGCTGAGTGGCATGAAAACCTCTGAAGAACTTAAAACTGTTTTACTAAACATGCAGTGTTGGTTTCTGGATGTATCATTCAGAGTGGTGATGGTTATACAAGATGACAAAAAGATTTTAGCCCGGAAATGTGAGCTGTAAATGCCATGGGGATTTCTTTGGGGATCTTTGCAAGAAGGTGTCATCTGCTTGTTCATTTAAAGCTTTGTCTTAAGTTTGAGCCTACTGGCATTCAAAGTCCAAATATTTTCTCCTCTTTTAGAAATTCCTTTATGTTTTTTCTGGGCTGTGCCAAGAGGGCAAAAGGTAGAAATGAGAGCCTAATGTGAGTTTAAGACTTTTTGATGTATGCCTCTTCCACAGAGTTTACAAATTCTTGAAGGGAGAAATCTCTGCTTTGACACCCGAACAGGAATATTCAGTGAGTCAGCGAGGAGTCAGAACATCTTGAACATGTTGGTCTCAGCAACAGCGCTGTGACAATCTATGCACTTTTGTAAGAGGAATTAATGAAGCTGCACAGGCATCTGTTGATGTCCCATTCTTCCCCAAATTTTGTGGGTGCAGTTCAGCTGAGTTTTTTTCTCTATCACCTACAAAACTTCACTCTGGCTATTGGATCAGTGCATGCTTGTTTTCATAAAATCATAATTTATGAGCCAGCCTCCTTCTCCTTACAGATTTCACAGCTACCTAATTCATTCATTTTTCTGACACTGAAAATTAATTTCCTATGTCCCCTGATGTTGCATTATATGATGACTAATAAGAATCATTACAGTCATTTTGAAAAACAAATAAAACCTGAATATGAGTCTAGAAGAGAAAAATTGAACTCTCTGGAGGGAAGCATTCTTCTTTTCCATCTTAGCAATTGCAAGCGTGATCCTTTGTTGTCCTGGGATTGAAATGATGCCACATCACACATTCAAGTGCAGGATGAAATCTCCAGGGGGAAGACAGGAAAGCTCCCCCATTCTGGAAGAAAATACCACTAGCTCCTCATCCTACTATGATGAATACTGTGAAAATGAAGTATAGGGAAGCATAGGCTTAGAAGAAATCTCCTGTGGAACACTTCTTGCAAAGCTACTCGCATGCAGCTAACCCTGCTCAATCAGGTTATGGTTTTGTCGATACAATTCAGTGCGCTGTTGCCCTTGCTTGGGGTTATTCTCTTTCAGATGTAGGACTTCGCATTTTCCTTTGTGGGAACTCATCACATCTTATTTGCTCATTCCTTCCAGCAAACAAAAGAAAACAAATATTTTTATTTGTGCAAGAACATGTAAATTTTGCTGTTACACTTCCTACAAGGAGCTAGTCTCTGAAGCTCTCTTATGCCTTGCTTATGTATTCTAACCTGTGACCTTAATGCCCTTTATGGCAAATTTTCAGGATGAACAAGTTTCACCATACTTAGAAATTAAAAAGCATGTCTCATACAGCACGTAATTTTCTCCTTTTTGAGAATTTTCATGTATATTCAATCATCTGAAGCAATTTAATCTTCTGTAGTATTGTGGAAACTACAGCTCCTTTCTCCTTGAACTACTTTTAGTGCTTATCCAAATTGAGCTATGAAAGAAAAATCTGGGCCAATTCATTTATTGAGGTTGGTTACTCTTGTGTTTAATATTCTCTAATGATCCACTAGTGTATTCCTAAATGTGTGTTGCTATCCAATACATTATAGCACAGATACCTAGGATGCATAACAAAAGGAAAGTAGTTGCTGGAGAGGGATGACTATTAAGTAATATATTCATGAGCAGCTAGTCTCAGTTTGACTGTGTCCACAGATTATCTGGATCTTTTTAATTTAAGAATCTTGATGGACACAAAATGTAACTGATATGAAAGTCTCCTAGAAATAATTGATGAGGTAATGTTCTCTGAGGAGTAAGAATTTACTATGCTCTGTCTTTAGCTTCTAACAGATATGAATGAACACAAATATTACACTGTTTTTGGCAGGGAGTGCTGTGGTAACACTTGGTGTGTAATGCTCCCAGGATTTTCAGCTCTGGCAGTTGCAGATTTCACTTACCTGGAAAATTTGCTTTTAACTCGACATCAAATGAACATGAACAAGCCTGGTCATTGGTAAGTGAGTAATCCAGTATTCTGTAAACGCAGATGACACCATCAAGTTCTGCCTAAGAACGGAAATTGACGACTCAGCAAGGAATTTGATATTAGAGGGCAAAACTTAATTGAAAGTAATACACTCAAAGAATGTTTTTTATTTCTATTTCAGAACACATTTCTGAAATACAGATAAGACAAACTAAAGGATTCTTCCACTCTTTAAACTTAAATAGTATAGCTCTCTTTTTATCAGCATGTTGGATAACCACTGCTTTCCCAGCCAGGAATAGTTAGACAAAGTCAGCATAAAACCTCTCTGCTACTTGTGGTTATTTGTATTTCTTAAAAATCAAACCAGATGGACAAAGCTCCTTCAGACTCCTTTCTTTATCTGGTAGACCAAAAAAAAAAAAAAAGTTGATTTCCCTCTGAGGTCACAGCTGAAAATGAACTGTGTGAACTGTGACCAGACTAGGTCTTCAAATTCTATTATTTAGGAGGTTAATTCTATTTGCATACTGATGTCCCTGTATTGTTTAGATGAGCAGGGAGAAGTACTAAATTTCAATTCCTTTCTTTTAGTTAACTGTCTCGGAAATGAAGAGCTGGTAGTTCCTCCAGGAAAAATCTCAAGGCAAAGGATGTTCAGGAAGATCAGCTGAGACACTTCACAGAAACAGCACTCTAGATAATTTTGTAGTGAAATATCTAGCATATACAAAAGAACTTATAAGTAGAACTCTTAACAACTAATTATCCCATTAATAAAAACACAGCAAAGCAAAAATGGGTGCCTGTGTGCAACTGTAATAACACCTTTTCTAGAGACTTTGAAGGCAACATGCTCCATTAAAAGTGTGAAGTTTTGCATATGTATGAACTCTGAAGGTTGACATCTGACCTATTTTAATGAAAGATTTTGTCTTTCTTTATTAACTAAATTTGTTTTGTATAGAGTAAGTATAAAGTTTATTTTACAGAAGATTCCTCTTCAGAATTAAATCTCTTCCAGTATATGTAATTGTAAACCATCTGTCTAATTCCATATGATAAAAAAAGTGAAAATTAAGTAATTTAAAACAAAATAGTCCTGACACATCTGAAAGAATGAAATACAATTCGAAGAGAGGGAACAGAAAATAACTGATATGGGGAGAGGATGTAATAGCCCTAGGTCTTCTCTGGAATCTAGAGTCCTCAAATGGTTTCTTATAGGCAAAAAAGTCATATTAATATTTACCCTGGAAGTTCTGATCACAGTGTCAGTGATCCTCAACTTTTTTTTCTGTTCTTTTGTTTTATGAAGACAACTATTATAAGCTTAGCTCTCAGTAGAAATAGTTAGATGGGTGTTAATATATCTATATTGCCCAAATTAACATAATTATATTATCTATATATCTGAATATTATTAATATATTAATGCACTGAGACAGGAATGTGAACAGGGGAAAACTGTGTTACTAATGAGCATTTGATATGTGCTTTAAGATCTTCAAAACAAAATAATAACTAGGTATTGAGCTACTGGTAAAAACTGAGCATTGTGGAAAAGAGATTCAATCCAACTTGTCTACTATTTTCAACATGTTGCAGATTTGTTAATATAGATACACAGTTGAAATTGAGTAATAGCTGTTTAAAAAAATCTATTGAAAGAGACTTTCACCTGTAAAGAATCTACTGAACACATTTCCTAGAAGAAGATTTTTTTGTTCGATTGTTGATTGCATGAAGGAGAGAGGAGTTTTTATCGCATTGTGTAAAATCACAGAATCATAGAATTACTAAATTTGGAAAAGACCTCTAAGATCATCAAGCCAAACCGCTAACCCAGCACTGCTGTATTCACCATAAAACCACATCCCCAAGTGCCATGTCCACACACCTTTGGACCACTTCCAAGGACGGTGTTTTCATCGCTTCCCTGGGCAGTCTGACCACACTTTCAGTGATGAAATTATTCTTAATTTTGTCTAAACCTCCTCTGGTACAACCTGAGACCATTTTCTTTCATCCTGCCACTTGTCACCTGGGAGAAGAGGTAGCACCTCCCAGGCAGCGAGGTGGTGTCCCCACCTGGCTACACCCTCCTTTCAGGAAGTTGTAGAGAGCTGGAAGGTGCCCCCTGAGCCTCCTTTTCTCCAGGTTGAACAACCACAGATCCCTCAGGTGTTCCTTGCGTAATCTATTCTCCAGACCCTTCACCAGCTCCGTTGCCCTTCTCTGGACATGC
Organism: Dicrurus megarhynchus; assembly: GCA_013399195.1. NCBI lineage: Eukaryota > Metazoa > Chordata > Aves > Passeriformes > Dicruridae > Dicrurus > Dicrurus megarhynchus. The sequence continues at coordinate 303,872 of VXAD01005097.1, read as the reverse complement.
TCCAGCATCTCAAATACTTTCTTACAGTGAGGGGCCCAAAACTGAACTTAAGATTTGAGGTGTGGCCTCACCAATATGGAGTACAGGGGGATGGTCTCTGCCCTGGTCCTGCTGACCACACAATTTTTTGGTACAGGCCATGATGCCATTGGCCTCCTTGGCCAATGAGATGAGAATACTACTAGGAGAGCCCACCAGAGAAGCATGGTGATAAAAGTGCGTGGTGGTGACAGCTTACAGAAATGAACTTTGCATGTGTAATGTAGGAAATTTGGAATTATATTGACATGTTCATAGAACACAGTCAGGAAGACTGCATATCATCTGCTAACTCACCTTATTAAATTAATAAAATACAAATCAAATTTGCCATTTGTAAGTTCTGTTCTCTTTAGATTGTTGTTGGTTATGAAAATGATTTCAGGATATAGCATAAATTCCCATGTAGCTGTCACTCTACTGTATCATTTTTAAAATACAAAACAAATTTTAAGCAACGAAAGGTCTGATTTTTTTATTCATAATAACACATGTTATTATTTTCTGTAAATAAAAGAGAAAAGAACAAAGTACATGTGACCATAGGGTCAATGATGTTCCTTAATGTGTTTCTGGCAGATGGAGTTCAAGAAAACAACTTCTGTTGCAGGCTGGACTGAAAGGAAAAGTTTCAGTCATGACTGTGTTACTGAAAGAGTTGTTTTCTTCTTTTAATTATACATTTAAATACTTTCCTTTCCTACACCCTTAAATGGAGGGAACCAGATCTCAGACAGCCTTCGTTCCCCTGGTCCCGTTGTGGGTTGACACAGGTGGACAGGTCAGCACCACACAGGTCACTCCCCCACCCTCAGTGGGACAGGGAAGAGGGAAAGAAGAGTAAAATCAAGAAAACACAGCAGTTTAGATAAAAATATAATAAATTAATAAGTGAAGTGGAAGAAGAAAAAAAGAAAACAGAAACAAGACATACAAAGGCAATCACTTACCATGTCCCAAATGTAGACCAACACCTAGCCTGTTCCTAGGCAAAAGGTGGCTAACCTCCCTATACTCCCTTCTTTTAGCTTTTATTGCTAAACCTGCCATTATACGGCATGTAGTATCTCTGGTTAGTTCGTGTCCTATGTTTTCTTGCAACATCCTGCATGAGCCCCAACCTATTCATTGTGGTAGGGCAGAGTGAAACAGCGAGGATCTTGGTGCTGTGCAAATGCTCTTTAGCAATAGCTAAACAGGTTTTTTATCTGTCTAATTTTGGCCATAAATCTAAACCAGCACCACACAAGCTGCTATGAAGAAATTTAACTCTGTCCCAACTAGGCCCAGTACATCCTCACAATACACACATTTCTATCAAATAGATTAAATCAACAGCCTAGGGATCCTTTTCTTCTAAAACTGATGGAGTAGAAGACAGAAATACTGGGGGGAAGAGATGAGCAGTAGGAAATCTCTTCCTTGTTTTTCCTCTTTCTTTAAATAAGAGAGAAATCAGTTCAAAATATATGGACTAAATTTTTTAGTGAGTTACAAAGGATTAACTCTGTGAGAGAGCATGTGTTTGATGAGGATAATATCTGACAAGCAAATCTGACAAGGATAATGTTCACAAGATTCCAGCATCTAAATGTGTGCTTAGTTGAAGAAGGTCTCAGTCATTTTCAGTCTGCTACTCAGAGAAAAATTTTCTGCAGCCTCTAAAAGGCATCTGACAGAAAGATAAAATGCTGATCACAGAGAGAAATAGAAAAGAGATAAAAGAGAATACAAAATACTGAAGAAGGGGGAGAAGAGGAGGGTCAAATCAGAGGTCTCTCTTTGTAGCGTAGGAATATTATGCAAAACATCACTTTTATCATTATTAAATGTTCCCTACATAAATTCCTGACAAGTCGACGAGAGAAAAGGTGCTAAAGAGAGTACTGGGAAATATTCATTACGTGTAGCTTTCCAAGCAAATCAAATATGTAGTATTGTGGATAATTTACAAATAAAATTGCAAATGATAACATTCTGACTTTTGTGTCTTAATAGCTGTCTCTTTTTTTAGGATTATCATAAGTTAAATTATTTTGACCTTTGACTCCTCCAGAGTAGAGAATGTCTTTAACTTCAAAAGAACTGATGACCATCAGTGCCTTCTACTTTCAGAGCTCCTTCTTTTGTTCATGGTTAACATATTAAATTTCTCTCAAACTTCTGGCTTTTAGAATAATTCTTTCCAAATTAATATTTCAGTAATATTTTTGACTTCTGGAAACTCTGTCAGAGTCAATGGAAGTGTTTTTTAGTTTAACTGTTTTTCAGAGACATTTTAGCATAAAGTTAGCACTTGTTGGGATCTTCCCCAATGAGTAATAAAAATTTGACTAACCCGCTGAATAATGTCAGTTTTAACTTCAAATCCATCACTTAATTTTTCAAGGTTTGATGTTCTCTTTCTTCTGCCATTGGAGAGTGGGAAGATGTTATTGTCAAAGTTATGTGGACAAGTCACTGTCGAGGGGAATGGAGAGCTTCAGATGTTGGGGTCTGTGAGGGTTTGGAGCTCTGAAACTCTCTCCTCCTGGGCTGGACTGTGATGGGCTCTCCTGCCTTGGATCCTTTTGAGCCTGTGTCTTGGTTTGAAAGACAGGTGTCTGCTAAGGANTCTCGGCAGGCAGGGTGTGCGGGGCTACCATGCAGCGAAGGCTCAAAGGAACGGCAGGAGCAGAGCGGCCGCAGCCCGGCTCCCAGCGGGGCAGGGAAAGGTGGGCTTAGGATCCCGGGGTTTCTCCCTGAGGCACGGTAGAAGGAAAAGCAGCCGAAAAAGCAGAAACCTGCAGTGCTGACACAATGGCCGTCTCTCCTTCTCCGTCCGAACGCCGAGAGCAACTAACTCACAAGCCCAGGTGAAAAAAGAGTGGCCAGTTGGACCCCTCCCCACTGTGGCCAGGTCTTTTGTCTCTCTTAAACACCCAGCAATTTGTTGTCCTGGCAACATATATGGGGAAAATTCCTCAAGAAACAAAGGGAAACAGAAGGGGAACCCCTAAAACCCCAACAGCCTGGCGGGCATACTGGTGGGAAATGGGACTGACTTCCTGAAATATTTCTGCTTTTAGACCTTCTGTAAACATATTTTTGTAGTGGAAGCCCTGTTGTGCCATTGTGCCAGGTATACTCTGACCAGCACTGCTTAGTAATCAGAGCCTTATCAGAGAAGCTGAGGTCTCAGGAAATTGAATAATACCTTTCCCAGCCTGGTCATTTAGGGCAGATATTATTTCCCTCTGCTTAAGATATTCAGAAATGACTGTGTGTGTGGGGGGAAGGGGTGGGAGTTACCAAATAATCTAGAAGCTCTAAGGGTACAGGAAAGAGAAGGAAATCAGATGGCCATGCCACAAAAAGGTTTCTTTATTTGTCACTCTTTATGAATGACAGAGCAAATCAAATTCTTGACAAATGTCTTGCATTTACTGTAAGGCTCTTTGCATTTGCTTCTTGATATAGCACTTTATTCAGTGATAAATATAACACTCTTTGGTTCAGATAGTAAATGCTGTACCTTTTATTCCACATAGCTACCCAGAAGAGTTTGGGGTTCTTTTGTAGTATCACAATTGTTATTAATATCACTACTGGTCAAAAAGAAATTTTCTGTTCATTTCTCAATATTCTTTCAACTGTTCCATAGCTCATTCAAATGCATTTTCTGCCATAATCTACTCTAGTATTATAAATAATATACTTTTTCCTTTCTAAAATACTTTTCTTCCATAGAACAGAAAAATAAAATATTTTAAACCTTACAAACCCCCTAGAACTGATTCCACCTCTACATTGTTGTAAGAGTAAACCAAATAGCATCAGCTGATTCTAAATTCCAATAAAACCTTAATCTACATTATAGAAATATTTCTCATGTGTACATCGTAAGTACATAAACACTTTCATTGCCCAAGTTTATGCATGCTATTTTCTCTTGTAGTAAATCAATCATATATTTCTTCCCTAATTCAAATTATTTCAAATGCGTTTCATTTTTCTTTGTCACTGTAATTTCAGGTTCTTAAAAAGTGAATTCCCCTGGACTACTTATTTTCTATGTTTTTAAGTTTTTTAATAAAATAAACATGCAGCAAGATGTCTAACTCAGCCAATAAGTAATGCAGATAACAACATTGTCCTTTGAATGTGGAATAGCTTTATTAATTCTTAACCAGTAATATCATTTTGAAGTATTCTCCTTCATCTACAGATATTAAAATGCATCTACACCTTTTCTGGTACCCTTTATAGATGTTTTTATAAACTGAAAATAGTGGCTCTTCTAGGAGGCTGAGATGAACAAAATTTAGAGATTGGATAGGATAGAGGGAATTGGAAACATCAATATGCCCAGCTTAGTATCTTGTGAAAGGTGTCGATGAAGTTTATGCAACAGAAATCATAATTAAGATTTATAGCCAAGCTTTATGTCTCCCTGTTAATTATTTTTTAAGATATTCATAGTTTAAAAATATAACCTGTTTATTGGTTTGCCTTCATGGAAGCACATGATACACATAGACAGGCCAGTTAGCTCCCCAGAGTTGAGAGAGGTGCCTGTTAATAAAAAAGTGTGTTAAAAATGTGTCATACAGATGAGTTTCCTCTGCAAATGACTTGTGGCCAACTAAATAAGCAATGCTGTACAAATTGGTACCTTTTTTTGTTAGTAAACGACTGTCTTCTGGGTTTGTTTTTTTTCGATACTGTGGTCAGACATTTGTTTTATAGACCATTTAGAAAACAAGGTATTGCGTAAGTTTATCTGATGAATGAAACTGCATACTCATTCAAGTTATGTTTAGAGATTTACAAAAAGAATTTGCAACTCATTCTATCTTTATCTGTGATCTCATTTATGCTGCTTTCTATTTTTAAAGAGGTTTTTACTGGATATATGATCTTAAAGTTCAGCAGCAACAGCTCTTTTTTCCTTCTAATTCTGCAGAACTGTATTGCTGATTTATAAATATTTTCCTCTACTACTGTCAGGAAATTAGAAGGGAAAATTAGATTTTTTTTCTTGTAGTGGTGAAATCATTTACCTCTACTTAGAAGGAAACTTTTAGAGAAGTTACTTATAGGTAGGAATGTAATTGTATGCTGTCAGCTACTGAATCAACTGGTATTTTTTATTGGCACTAAAATGTAATAAGAGTCACTGTATCAGAGTTCATTAGACCATGGTTCTGATGCAAAAATTGTAAAACTGTGAGGTGGAAAGAAGCTTCATCTTCTTTTCCTCCCTACACTTCAAATTATATTGGCAAGTATAATGCTGGGTGGTTTTATCCTTCACTCATTTTTGTAGATAAAGGAATATAATTTTGACTCAAAAGCTGTGGCTATTGCTTTGATATTTGCTGGCTTAATGAATATTTGCAGATGACAGCCTGAGAGTTAAAAGTTGTGTGGTCTTGTTGACATATTTAGCCTCCACACAAGATGTGAAAGAAAGCAGATTGATTGTAATATATTGGTCTTAACCTGAAATGATACGTTATTTTGCAAATATATGCTTTTCCCAGTCCCCATTTCACCCATGTGCATTGGGTTTGTCTGCTATGGTAGGGAATAGGTTGTTCTGTATTTAATATCTTTTAATATCTTTGAAATGAGTCCATTTCCAGTGATTTGTGAACCTTTCTTCCTCATCCCAAATCTGCCCTTTTTTACCCTATGACAGTGTTTTATTTATTCCATTATGAAAATATATCCAGGGTCATCACATGACCTAATGATCTTAGAGGTCTCTTCCAACCTGGTGATTCTGTGATTCTGTGATTATGGTTTTGACTGAAAAATTGAATAGAGGGTAATCACTCAATATTCTTGTCAAACTTATTTCTTTGACTGAATTTCTAATTTGGATGATGAGCTCTGTTGTTTCCCAGAGAGTCTGTGGGTTGTCTATCCTTGGATATTTTCAAAGACTGACTAGATAAAACTGTGAGCAACCTTTAGATATGAAATTAGACCTGCTTTGTCTAAATAACTAGGTGGTTGGACCAGAAGAACTCCAGTTGTGTTTTGCAACATATATTATTGCTTGATTCCAGGTATATGAGCATTCTTTAGATCTCAAAAGGGGAAATATATCTACAAACAAAATCAATGAACATCAGTACATGAAGTAAGATCTTTTGGGTGGTGATTCTTACCTATCACTGGGGTGTCTGACTAGCAGCATGTATAATTTTTAAATGTCTATAATTTGTTGTTAATATAGGTAAACACTTTAACAATTCTGATTTTAAAAGAACCCTGCAGTTGCTATAAACTAGCAGAAATTAAAATTGAAACACTGGGACATCTTTGAAGTTGTGTGAAATAGATAAGTAGAAGTTCTGAGGAGAATGGAAATTACATCTAGTTCAGTGGATTAGAAGTTATTGTTCCTGTGTGACTGTGACTTGCTCCCTACAGTGAATAAAAGTGTGATAAGCATTAAAAAGCCAGGCAGTCTCCTTTGATGCAGTATTTGAAGCACAAAAGAGTTGAGAGTCTCTTGTAATATTACTTGGTAAAAGTAGAAAAATTATCAGTATAAGGTCCTGGGAAGGGTTTTGCAGGATGGAGTAGATAAGGGAAACAAGTACCTTGCAATTTTCTGTACATCAGCACTACATATAGAGAACTGAGAATGTAAGGGTTCTACCTGAAGCCAAAACTGCCATTAGAAGCATTGAAACATGCCATCAGATCATTGGGAAGCAACAAAGGCTGACAACCACAGCTGTGGACCTGGCATAGTAGAGGTTGTTGCATATCCCAGCCACAGTTTCAGCTGCCTCTTGGCCTCATTTTTACAGGTACGATGTACTCATTAGCACATGTTGCTGTACTCATTAGTGTGTCTTACACTTTTTAGTCTAAAGGTTATCAACAGATTCCCAAGGTGAAAATAAGTTAATGACAATGTTTGTAGGTATTAGGTAGACTATTGTAATCTGTGAATTGTCTGGTAAATATCTTCTGAAGTTTCTAATAATCTCAAGGTGTTTCTGCACTGCTGAAATCTTCTGCACTACTGTTTAGCAAAGATGCATTATGGATGTGGTTATCCGGACATAACACAGCATCAGATGCACCGAGAAGCTGACAACTGATTATACGGTCTCCCAGAAAGAAAGTAGAGAGTGGTCACAGTAAGATAGGGCTCAGAATATCTCTTTTACAGTTCCCCTCAAGTTGGGTCCTATTTTCAAGTCAAAACATATTGTGCTATAAATTTAATTAGTTATAAATAGTGCAGTTTGTCCAGGGACTTTAGAAAGGGAAACCATAAATTAGTCGGACTTTGTTGTGGTTTAACTCCAGATGGCAGCTGAGAACACCACAGTTGCTAACAGACTCCCCAGTTTTGGGAAGGGAGAGGGAACCAGAAGAGTAAAAGCAAGAAAACTCATGGGTTGAGGTAAGTGCAACTTAGTAGATAAAGCAGAAGCCATGCACACAAAGCAAAGCAAAACAAGGAATTCATTCACCACTTCCAATGGGCAGCTGTTCATCCATTCCCAGAAAATCAGGGCTTCATCATACGTAACTGTGATTTGGGAAGCCTTACCACCCTGAGTATCTGTCCCTTCCTTCTTCTCCTTCAGCTTTATACACCCAGTACGATGTCTCATGGTATGGAATGCCCCTTTGGTCAGTTGGGGACAGCTGACCCAGCTATGTCCCCTTCCAACTTCATGAGCACCCCCAGCCCCCTCGCTGGTGGAGCACTAGGAGGAGCAGCAGATGCCTTGATTCTGTGTAAACACTGCCCAGCAGTAGCTGCAACATTGATGTGTTCAGCACAAATCCACTGTTTTCAGCACAAACCCAAAGCACAGCCCTATACCAGCTACTCTGAAGAAAATTACCCAATCTCAGTCAAAACCAGCACAAACTTTAATGAATGCATTCATGCTACTCAGGACTACTTTGGCTCAAACTAATGAAATCCACAGTATAATTCAAATATCTGCTGCAAGAAAGTTGTAAACATGGAATATTGTCTCTTATTCAGAGCAGTCACCCCATTCTAAGATAAGACAATTGAGTGAGAGTGTAAGAGCTTCACCAGGAGGAAACAGAAAACGTAGGCTTAGTCATTCACCTAACAATTGGCAGTCAATCTAATAAGAATCCAAGAAAAGTTCTACAAGCTCTTGATGCATTTGCAGTTAATTTCAGTACTGTCTCCTATGAATATTTTATCTACTGAGATGAGATAAGCCTGTATGATAGCAACTAATAAAAATTGATTGAATGGAGGTTAAAGTTGTCAAATCGTAGTACTCAGGTAAGTGAGAATATAAATTCATGGAAATTTTCTTAAGAATCTGTCCAAGTCTGTCTGGGGTGGAAAGTGTTTTAAACCATTAGATAACTAAACATGATGCTGTGTTTTGGAGTAGTGAGTGACACACGTATGAAAGCAAAACACAGACCAAATAGAAGAGAGGTCATGAAAAATACCTGATGTTTCAGGCAGTCATTTGTTTGAAACAGGCAGTCAAAAGTTTGAAACATTTTACCAATATCTATATTGGTAGAAGCATCACAGCTAGAGTTCTGGAAGTAGATAAATAGGCACATAAAGCAACATTACTGGCAAACCTGGGCTGTTATCTCATGTCATCTATGTAGCTTTTCCAGAAAGAATAACTCAGTTATCACATATTTATCTGGGCACTAGGGCTTTGTACTTTGGGTGGCTAAACCAAGAATTAGAATCACTGAAGCTCTCGTAAGTGTGGGGCAGTGGGAAGGAAGATGGAAGGAGTACAAAACAAACTATTCATGGACAGGAAACTGTGTGGAATGGGGAATTTCTACTATCATAGCTATGGAGGAATAGCAAAAATTTAGAAGTTAGTAGGCTCCCTTGAGCCTGATTTTGGAAGCATGCACCAGTAGCAGAATTAAAAAAAAATAATGATGCAAATCACAGGGGTTCCATACTGTGTATAATTTTGTCACTTTAAAGAAATGTGACGAAAGTGGTGTATGATAAATAGATGGATTCCCAGGTGAGTCTGCTGTATCTGGGGGTTTGGTGAACTCTCCTTCTCAAATGTGTTTGTTTAAAAAACCCAGAATATTTGAAGGAATAAAGATATGTATTGCCCTGACTCTTTATCTCTGTTCAGTGTTCAGGCATAAAAGGAAAATCTATGAGTTCAATTAGGAGAGTGACAGTTCTATACACAAATCTATAAACCAGTAGACCAGAGGAATGACATCCCTAGAGAAGTCTTTGTAGTTTTGCATATTCCTTCTTTCTGTGAGATGCTGTTTCTTTTCCCATGTCTTGGACGTGCCTCAGGAACGAACTTCAGGCAAAGTGCAAACAAAAAAAAATAATATTTCCCATAAGGCTTACTTCTGGATCTTCCTTTTGCTGAAGGTTTGAAAAAAAACTCCAGCTGGTGTTTCGGAAGCAGATTGATTCCCAGTGTAATGGATGTTGACCAAAGTACTTACTAATATATTTATTATTTTGATTGGACACAAAATCTTTTATTAAAAAGACAATAGAAAAATTTTAATAGGTTGAGATATCCTGCTCTCTGACCAAGACCACAAAAAGACAGAAAAGTGGTTATGAGTACAAACAAAATTGCACCATCAATATTGAATAACTCCTTAGCACTTACTTCTCTTTATAGTAACACTTATAGTTTGCCCTTAGAGTTTAAGTACCACAACTTTTTATAACAACTTCACAAAATTGTCTCCCTGTTTTGTCCTCTTGCTTCACACAAACAAAAATATTTTATAGGCTCTTGTGTTTCTGCTGAACAGGGCCCAGGAAGGGCATGTTAGAGTCTGAATCTAGGCAGGAGTAAGAACCCCCTTTTGAGTTGAGCGAGGAAAATACAGAATTACAGATAAAAATAAAATTAAATTAAAACAAAATACAACAACATCGGAATCATAATGTAGCTGACAAACTTACTACCCTTATCCCCCAACCTATACTATGTAGTGAAATCCATGTGCATTTCCTGATGGCACACTTAAATGTAAGAACTGAAACTCTTTAAGCAGACAAAACTATGCCCTATATATCCAAGGAAGCTGGTATCTATGCAAAAGGATGACCAGAGTTTTAAGACTTACGGGACTTGGTAAATGGAATAAAGCTCTGGCTTTACATGTCTGAAGGGAAATGAATAAGGGGAGGTCACAAAGAAGAATGAAAACACAGCTGGATGGAGACAATTTCTTGATGAACCAGATGTAATTTCAGTAATAGATTTTACAGAAATATGTTGCAATCTTGAACACTTGGGACATTTTTGGATGAAAACAAAGTCCCTGTCTTCTTCATCTGCTGCTGGAATAAAACTGTATTAGATCTCTCCAGCTTTACAGAACTTTTTAACTACAAAGAAAACCCCAGTCTCATATATCCTGTGCCTTTAACATGGACAAATGGATATTGTCTTTGATGAATAGATTATCTTTGAATTTTTATTCCATTTTATTTTTTATGTGGATGTATATATACTCTTGAAATTGTAGTTGAAGTGGAGCTTTTGAACCTTTGGCTGATTGGCGTGACTTCCCGCTTAGAAAGAAGTAGGAGTTTTAAAGTGGGATCAGCATTAAGCCTGTGCTCTTGTCTGCAATTTGTGAGTCAACTCAAAATGATTACCCTTTCCTAAAATCAAATAGTACACTAACGTTAATTAGAGACATTGAACTGTTTGATTAATTGAGGCAATGAGGTTATGCAAGGTACTGGGTTCTGGGTTTATTTATTTAATGTGCATTGTAACTGTGCATTGAGAAGGAGATTGTAGTTAAACACTGACATATTGTGTCCTCAAAATCAATGTCATTGATCAGAATTACTTGAAAAAAAACCAGTGCAAACATGCTTTAGACATTTAGGTTATCTATGTGCAAAATTAAACAATAATGACCCATAATTTAAACTATATTGTTTTATGGACTTTTCAAGGAAGTCTATAAAAGCCATGTACAAATCATGTCATTTCCAGGGGAAACAAACCTCTCTAAATGCTCTAAATGTTACCTATCTCGGTAAATGCTTCCTTTCCTTCAATCATGGTCTTCTTGCCCTTTGTTTATTTTCCCACAAAACTGCTGCTTACAATAAAGACCAGATATCAAATTCTACCGTGTTTTCTCTTGTCAATATGAAGTAGATTCTTATTATTTAACTCCTTTGTGAATAATTTTTCAACTGTTGCTGAAAAACTGTATGAAAGATGAGTGAAGACTTTTACAGTGAATTAACACTTTTCTTCAACATAAAAATGTTGAATTAAAAACCAAACAACCAAACAAACGCCCCAAAAAAACAAACCAAAATCAGTGCAGATACAATATTAAATGATATTGGACATTTTATTTCAGTAAACTGAACACAATAGTACATTTTAAATAGCAGAAAATACAGGAAAAAGAGAATTCATGTCTTCCCCCATGTCAGTAAAACTATTTTGTGAAAATGGGCATGTATTATTTGGAAGTTTTCAGGATATCTAATGCCTGAGTGCATGCCAAAATCAAATTTCTCCAGTTTACAGAGACAGGTATAAAAATGTTTGTTTCATCTGATTGCAATTCAGATTTTCCTTTTATACCTTATACTTTGTACATATCAAGAAATTCACTCATTTTGACATTTTTGCATGAATTTTGAGTAACTGAAATTATGCCTGAGAAAATCTGCCAAATTAAATAGCATTTTTACAGGCCTCTGCAGCCTTAAAATGGACATGAAAGAAACATTTTCTTGAATCTCATGATTTTGGATGCCTTTAAGTATGAAGCCTAATTTAAGAAAAGGGCTAGGGAGTTCTAAAATACCTTTCAAGTTGCTCACATTCTTTTGAGTGATTAAGTTATACTGTATCATGTTATATTTACTTTTATAAGTGGTATGATTCAGTGCAATGCTTCCTTCACAAAAGTACATTCATTATAACAGCATTAATATTAAACATCCTAGTTTTTGAGAAGTGTAGAGGATGAAGTAGGATTGCAAACAGACAGAAACAGGAGGTACCTTAAGAATCTGCACATTATTGATGGCTATCAGCTGTAGCAGCTTTGCAGTTGTGTGATAGTTCTTTTGCTCGAGGGTGTATGTTTGGCAGACTCTGAAATGTCGATGTTGGTCTGAAGACTTGTAAGAATAGAAATTACTTAGATATAAAATCTCCTTTTGTGAACATTTTCTTTCTTGTATTTCATTGAAACCAAATGCTGCATTTGGATTCCTTTGCTATTTACCCAAAACATTCAGAACCTCAGGGCTAAACAAACAAGACATTCCCAGAACGCCCCAGTTTTCAGATTAAATACATGAGGAATACTTTGCTGTCATCAGAAAAGGAAATGTACTTTCTGTGGAATTAGTGTGTGGATAAATACATAACAAGTCAGAAAACATTATGATGGTAGTCTTCCTGATTATTCCTAGTAAGTCTATAAATTCTTTATAAGGACAATAATATTTCTTAGAAACTCTGAACTGAGCAGTGTGATTTAATGCAGCCACTGGAGGTATCTCAAAAATTACATTTTAGCCTTGCTTTTGTTTGAAACATAGTTGCCAAAAGTGAAGCAGTTAAACCACTTGTCAGACTTGAGTGCATGTATGATCTGTCTAAAGTCTGAGCACTTACACTCTCCATTGAAATTAAAAGCAATTTTTGCTTGAGTAGGAAATACCTGAAAACAAACAGTAGGCAGAGACAGATCTAGCTCTGGCAGCAATCAAAATAAAGAAGTCTCTATTCAATCCAAATTGGAAAATACTGTTTTATATCACTTATAAGATGAATTTAGAGGCATTGCTATGCTCATTTGAGCTGAGACAGGGCAATCTTTTGAAAAAATATAGTTATACAATTTTATATCCACTAGCTACTTTTGCTTGTGTTTCAAGTGATATCTCCATCTGATTCCTTATGGAGGCCTTTCTGATATGCATAGATATTTGGTAGTTCTTCTTTGCATCAAATCTGTAGTATCTGCATACAAAGGTGTTCATGGTGCGATTCTTGGGGCTGTCCTCTGCAGGGCCAGGAGGTGGACTTCTAGGATCCCTGTGGTCCCTTCCGGCTCAGGATATTCTATGATTCTAATGTTGATGTAACTGCATAAAATGGCCCTGGCTGCAGCTTTGCTTTTTTTAAGTTTGGCCTGGATCTCACCATGGCCAAGGTAGATAGCTCTCTCAAGGCAGCAGAACCCCGGGGACAGCAAAATGGCCTTGGCCCTGCTGCCTGTTTTTGTTATGTCAGAGCACTAGGAAAAGCCAGCAGACTTGATGCAGACAGACAGATGCTGCTGGGGCTGGTGAAGGATCCACTGCCAGCAGCACCACTCTGGTGTCTCCTCCTCTGTATCCCTCATATTCCTGGCAGATTCAGTGACACCAATTCTCTACAAACTTCCCTATCTTCCTCCCTTCCTCTTTCCCTTTCAGGAGTCAGAAACTCCTTAACCTCTCCTCCTCTCTTCCTTACACTCATCCATTTCCTCAGTGTACAGTTCAAATGTGCCTCTACTGCAAGAAGTCTTGAATGGGCTCAGCGGTGAACTCCACAAATAACGTTGCTGGACATGGCCACGTTCAACACTCAGCTGACACTGTTTGACAGCCTCCCTCCCTATAAGTATGGTGGCCAGGTCCTGCCAGGAAAAACAGTTAAGCAGAGGAGGTAGGCTCTGAAGCTGTGATTGCTCTTCTGGCCCTGGCTAAGTTTTCCTTCACAGTTTTAGCTGAATCTGTTAGCTCCACTGTGCTTTAGTACTATTGATAGGATTGGGATTTCTACTTTCCAGCCCTGCATGGATGTTGCAGAAGATAGGCTGCAAAGGGTAATGTGAAAATCTCAGTTCTGGAAGAAAAGGAAAACTAAACACAAAAGAAAGGCAGTTTTTCTGTTAGATGCATGGATAATATATATGGTGTTGCATAGATAGTAGCACAATAGCATGTAAAGATGTAAAACAATAAAGATGAAGTTCTTAGTGCATTTCATCAATTATATTCTCATAGTAAACACCTCTGGGTATCAAAGAAACATTCACAGGCCCTTTTACTGAGGAGAGCAGGACTGCACTCTGGATGAAAGCTAAAACACTAAAATACTGGTGTGTGACACATGATATGCAGGTCCCAGGAAGTGTGAAATTCATGTGAAAACTTTTCTATATATAAATGAGCTTCACTGATCCCAACACAGTTATAAATGGTAACAATGATCAGAATAGCAGTAGTACTTTGAGCTTACACAACACCTTTAGTTACAGTATTTTAAATCATTTTACAAAAATAATTATCTCAGCTTCCCAACCTACTGAGAATTAATTTAGTAAGTCCTTTATTTGTGTTCTACCTATGGAACCAATGAAGTTCTGAAAAATAAATGATTTTCCATAAGTTCATGAAACTTTCATTTGTTCAGGCAAGGACTTCGGCAAGATCTGGGTTCCTCTCTTCTTAATTACTTCTGTTTTTCTAAAAGACATTGCTAGACAAACTGAAAAACTACAAATGGAAAAAAAATACCTAGGGAGGAAAAAATTTATCCCCTTCTCCTCTCCCACCCCAATAATAAAAGGAAGTCATACCTGTGAAGTGGATATGAAGGTAGATTTATGGAATTACTTACTCTGCAATAGACTAAAAATTAGTTTCCGTGGCAACCACTGCACCTTCTGAAATACAGAATACCTTTACAATAAACATAAATACAGCACAGCAAAGACTTTAGCTTATCTTTTATTATTTTAATAAGTAAGAATTTATGCTGCATATTAGCATACATTAAATGATCTTTCATATATTTTTAATGTTATGTTCTGTAATGTGTGCATTTTTAGAAAGGAATTAATATTTGCCAGCAATGGTGGCACTTGTGTTTGGTCCCTGAGAGGATAATGCTGGAAAAAGTGGTTTGAGAATGCTGCTGATATGTGAAAAGTTGGAAGTCCATGATAGTTTCCTTATTACAATTTTATGATTTATAAGGTTCACATCTCTAACAATGAGAAAAGATTCAAATGAAAAGTGATCTTTTTATTATTGATAGTAGTCCTACTTTGAGTGGGAAATTGTAATAAATTACTTCTGTTGCAGCCCATATTTCCATGATTTTATGAATAATTAACTTATTAATTAATTTGTGCTGATTTTAAAGTCTTATGTGTCACACAGGTAGCAGTAATTCCTTAAACCATGTCAAACTTCATTTAAAAGACTGTGAAACATGTCTGATATATGACAGAAGTCATGGTACCAAGGTTCCTTTGAGAAAAGGCTGATGGAAGAAATCTGGGCAATTTCAATTTAATTTCTTTGATTTGTCATTAAAAAAAAGGAGCAAATAAATTCTAGTAAAATTCCTCTGGAAACAGGGTAAATTTGATTTACTTTCACCTTAGCTGCTTGGAAAAGTGCTGAGTTCTTTCTGTGTTAAATAATGTTATTTGACATCATGCATTCAAGTATCCATAAACTCATAATAGTCAGGGAGAAGGTTGCTGCCAGGAGCAGAAACCCTGGAGTTTTTGAGATTTTGGATTCAGCAAAACCATTGACCTACCTTGGTGAAAGGATTCCAGGGTTTTCCTCCCATGGAGAATTTTAATAAGCTTGTTTTTCACTCTGGCTCAGAACATAACTGAATTTTAAGGTTTCCATGGAATAGAATTAATGCCTCAGTGGAGAATGAAGGCTAACATGGTTATGCAATATGTAACAGAAACCTCTGTAATAATCTGTGCCCGTATAGCTTTTTCTCTCACTCTCTCTATAAGTAATTATGTATTCTTAGGTACTGCACAGAGGTGAATTACTCTTTTTTTTTTCAATTTTATTTTCGGAAAGATACTCATCATACTGCACTTGAATATGCTAAGATTATTTGCTACTTTGAACCCAAAATAATTTTATTTTTTTAACATCTCTGTAAAAATGTAAAAAGATTTTTGTGATCTGACACAGAAATGTATCAAAATAACTCCCTGAGTTGTTAGTATATGGGGGATTGATTCAGAAACAAAACAGCTTCCTTAAATGTGAACATGGTGTTTTGTTCTGAGTAAGGCATGAAGAGAACACTTAAGAAAAGGTCATAGCCGAAAGGAAAGAGGCACAGGAGGGTTTATTAGACAAATGGGACCATTTCTTCATTGCTGTAGTGGGTGAAAAGTTATCTCACATAATTTTCTGTAGCTGAAGGTTTAACATGAATTATGCCTACCTTGTGCTCGTTGTTTGCTGCTAGAAGCATGAGGAAGGGTTAATACACTGCAGTAGGCTTCAGTAGAAATGTCTGGCAATTTAACACAGTACCTGTGCACTCCAACAGCTGTCATGAGTTCCTATTGGAAGTCTCATTATGGTCTTTAAACTTAGGTGATCCTACCTTATACTTCAGACAGTAGACAGAGGTTTCTGAGGCTCCTCTGTTGCTAATAAGTATGACAAGTAAAATAAAGGTATTTTATGATGTTTTGACATTTTCATTCTTTGTAGAAGGATGAGGCAAACACTGGAAATCACAAATATCTTGTTGGAAAAGTTTGCAATACTTGCTTTCTATCAAAATATGAAAATGTCTCAGCAGAATTCAACTGATCCTCGAGATTTCGGTCATCATTATTAAGTCTTTTTATAGTCAAGGGGAAGAAATGGACACTTCTAGGGTGCAATCATAAACCATATATCAAAAATTATTGAGCTAGATTGTTCTGTAGAAATATTCTGAGTTGGAAGGGATGCACAAGGATCATCAAGCCCCACTCTTAAGTGAATGGCCTATATGGGGATTCAATTCACAACCTTGGTATTATTAGCACCATGCTCTAACCACTGAGCCAATAAAACACACTTGTTCCATTTAAAAAAGGAGATTCTCTGACCTGTGTCAAAATGACTCCAGATAGCATATCTTGCTTGATTTTTCTGAATGAAAAAGAACAGATTCCCAGTAAAAGTAGTATTTCTCTCCTGTGTTCTCAAAACTAACATTTTTCCTCAGAAAACCATTAAATAAAAGCCACAAAGAAATTAGAGTGGCTGGATTGAGGCTTTATACTTGTCAGCTGGTGATGCAACAGCATTAAGAAAGTTCTTTGTTGTTCCCTTGCAAAATAACGTGGTGGGGATTGAATGGTACTACATGAAGAGCATTGTATATGGGGTTTTGGGACCCAAGGGCAGGACCTGGTACTTTTTCATGTTGAACCTCATACAATTGGTCTCAGACCACCAAACCAGCCTGATCAGATCCCTCTGTAGAACTTTTCTGCCCTCCAGCAGATCAACAATTCCTCAGCCCAACTTGGTGTCCTCTGCGAACTGACTGAGGGTGCACTCAATCCCCTTGACCAGATCATTGATGAAGATTTTAAACAGAACTGGCCTTGATACTGAGCTCTGGGGAACACCACTGGTGACCAGCCACCAAATGAGTACATCTACATCCATATGTACAACCAAAAGTGTACTCTTAAAGGGCTTTGATATTGTGGGGCAGTTTGCAGAAGCTTGAGCCCTTGAATCTCCTCTTTGATGTGAAAGCCAGCCTGTATCACGTTCAAATGTCGAATAAAGTTTTGTGTAAATTTTGGGGATCAGAAACTGGAGCTGAAATAGGCTGGCTCTGAGCAGAGAGAGGTTTATACTGAACCTCTGAAAATAAGAGAGTGGATAGGAAAAAAGTCATGTTGAAAATTTTGAAACTTCTGCCTTCGACTATTTAATAGGCCAAATTAAGTTTCATTTATGTACATTACACAGATACATTATTAGATAGAAACCTTATTAGATAATACATTATTAGATAATACTGTTATGTCACTATGACAGTCCTATTGAATCCTTCTGCTGAAAATCAATGGACTTGCAAGAACATCAATAATGTTCATCAGTACAGATAAAACCTTCTGTAGCATCTTTATCGCTTTTCTTGAGGTAACTTAAGTTTCTTATTAATTACTAATCTTCTCTAATGTCTGAAGATAGGTCCAGATAAGTTTAATTAAAAAGCATTAGCTGAACAATGTTGAAGAAGGTTCTGTGGGGCATCTTTCTGGTACATTACTTCTCTCCTTGATGTTTAACCTGCTGAGGTTATTTTGTCAGGTTTCTGTCAGACTGTCTTTTCCACATTTTGCAGTTCATTGCTGCAGTCTCTGATAATCTTACCACACTGACTGGCTGCAGTTATTACCCTTTATATGAAGGATCTATGTTGAAAGCCAGTTATGAGTTTCTGTCCCAGTGGATTGCATGATGAAGTTGAAGCAGGCTGTCATCCAAAGCTGTATAATAGCCTCAGCTGGGAAATACAAAAGTGCCATGGATTATTGATAGAGTCGTATCTGCAGTTCTGCTGACAAATTTGATGCCTCTTTTGCTAGGTTTCTGTTATTAAGAAATACCTCTCTTAGTATGTCACCCCCTTCTCTCTCCCTGCGTGTTCCGTTTGGCTTGGCTTATGATTTGGCTTTGTGCCATATATACCAGTAAAAAATGATATACTTAATAACCCTCATGTTACAAGGAAAAATGATGAACGTAGCAAAGTTCTAATGATCTTGATTTAAAAGAAAACCCTAGAAGTATAAATTTAACAGACCATTTAAAATTATTTTTTATTCTACTTTCAAAGTACTTCATAAAGCATTAAAATGCATCATTTTTCCTTATCTTGAATATCTACAATAAAAACGAAAAGAGGGAGAAAGGAAGATTATTCTACCAGTTCTTAATAGTTTAACTGTCATGCTGGTAAAAATATCTCTTTACTTATTCATCAAGATTATACCTACATTTGTATAAAAAATCTTCTGCCCCCTTCATTACATCATATGGCATACTGTTATGAGGACAACTGAAAATACAATTTTGAAGATTTTGATTGATACAACTGCAAAAAGTTAACTATTTATATTATTGTGAAAACTCTCCCACTGCTACCTCTGTGTTGAAGATCAGTTTTTTTCTAGGTGAAGCATAAGAGTGTAAATGGAAAAATGGGGTAAGTTGTAGTGGCAACATGGATTCTGCAAAGCACATTTCTCTCCTCAGTCATCTATTCAGTCATGTTATGGAAGCATGAGATGCAGTATTTGGCTAAGACTGAAGTATGTGTCCAAGATGGAAGTGTTGTGACACAACACACTGTGGTAGCAGTTAAGAAGATGTGAAAGATGTCCTTTGTGTTTCAAAAGATGTGACATCAAGAACAGATTAGTTAAAAAGCATCTTGGCTGAACATTTTCAGAAGGGAGACACCACAGCTCAGGGCTGTGATCATTCACCACCTCTGCTTCAGATTATAAAATGTTTTGACTGCTCCCATGTGCAATATTCAGTCCTTCCTCCGCCACAGAGGGTCTGGCTGGTGTTGCTGTCCATCAGTCTGTTAAGACATAAGGAGTTTGTGCCACTGGTTTCAGTTCTGACAGGGGCCAGCTGAGATGTACCAGAGTGTCTTAAAATGAGGTTGAAATAGTGAATGCTGATCTGCCCCTTTTACTAACTCTAAAAAAAAAGAAAAATCCAGAATAAATGAGAAAAGAAATAGGATAAAAAAGGAAAGCCATCCCCATGTTAATAAAAACAATGATTGAACAAGGGCAGTGAGATCAAGCTTTTTGCAGTGCTTTAATCAAGTGAAGTTTTTTTAAAGACCAGATATTCCAGAAGACTCTCTGGCATATGAACACCTAAGTACCTGTCAGTAGTAAATCAATTACTTTGTGCCAAATGTCCCTTGTGCAAGGGAGCATTAAAATATTCTGTTCAGTGCACAAATGCTGTGGGAATTACCCTTCACTTATTAATTTTGAAATAGGTATAGATACAGAATTTACTTAGCTAATTTTGACACATTGCTGTCTGAGGTGAGCAGTACTTCATTACTCTGTGTTGTATGTCATTCACATTGTGCTCCTTTGGGAACCAGCAGGAAAGGGGCCTGTTGGCTTGGTCCAACCTGACCGCTGTCCTCTAGGATACATGGAACTCCAAGGAGGGAAAGAGAACTTGTTTTTTCTTGAAAACTCACTCAGAAAGGACAGTCTTCTCAGCATGTTGTCAAATAAGGAGCTGAGGAGGTACATGGGTGAGCTGGAAGCCTGCAGAACAGCAGAGTTTGGGCATGGGAAAGTCATGTGTCTTTCCTTCAAGGTGACAGACTGCAAACTTTGTCTTTCTAGACAGCCAAATATGACTGTGAAGTTTACAGCAACTTATGAAAAAACTGCACAGCTTCTGCATTGAGCAGATCTGAAGGAAAGACACCAGCTTGCAAGAAAAAAGTCTCTTTCTAGATTTCTCCTAATGACAAAGAAAAAGGCAAAAAATTCTTTGAGTTCACTTAGCCTTCTGACGCTCTTTCTTATGAGAAAAATATGAAGAATGAAGTATCAAGGCTTGGCAGGCTCAGGGACCCATCATGACAAGAACATTGTTATGATAGTTTGAAGGCATGTGTGCAGTGTATTCCTTTTTATGGTAAACACATAAGGCATACGGTAACTATCTAAAAGCGTTAGCCTGTTGTCTGCCCCACCTATGTTTTCTTAAGTATTAAAAACACAAGTCATAAAAAAAAATGTGATTGTGTAGATAGGATATTGCTCGGATGGATACAATGAGGTATTATTGCATAAACCAGTACATATGAGAAATGGTACCTGAATATATCTATATGCATAAACATTTCTGTGTATGTGTGTGTGTATATATATTTTCATGCTTTTACACACACAGACACACCCTGAGAATCATTATGGTAGTTGTACACATGTATCCTACTGGTACATATCCTTTTATCATAAATTAGATAAGATCTCTTTATCTCCAGCTTTAGAACAAAGAAAAAGATTGCATTTAATCACAATTTATTTTTTCAGGTTCTGCACAAGAAAACATTCCATATATATAAACAGTATATCTATAAATGATCTTGTAGAGCACCTCCTATGATAAACAGGTCATATTTTTTAAGATTACATATTCTGGATGAGCATAGATAGACTGATAGACTGCATAATTATGTTCCAAGAACATTCCTGAAAGACCTGTGAAAAGTATATAAGGTATTGTGTTCTCTTATTTCTTCCAGGTTCTATGTTACCATTTTGTCAAGAGCTGATCTGCTCAAAGAGCAACTGCAGAGCATGCACAATAGATTAATGATGAGAATTTCTTAACCCTGTTAGTGAACATTGGAATGCAATATCTAACAAGAGGTAGTCAAACGTATTTTTACATATAGTAAAAGTTCTATTATCTTCTCTCCCCTTCTTTCTCTGTTACGGAAATATTAAGTAATTGAACCTTACTTTGTGCAACAGTTGGTGAGGAGTTGGCAGAAAAATTGAACATATTTTACTAATTAATTAAAAACCCCCAATGGGGTTTTGTTTGTTTGTTTATTTTATATTCCATATTTCTGAATTTAGTGTTTGGGGAACATGAGAACTCTGCCAGCTGACATGCCAGACTGCAGGTTCTCCCAAACTAATTGGGGGTCACTAAGACCTGTACCTGGTGTCTTTGGTCCCCACAGACTGGAGTGTCTTAGGTCAGTTTGTGTCAAGAATCACAAAATAGGGGATGGAGGCAGATGTATTCAACAAAGACTGCCAGCCAGCTCTTTGGTTGTGATCTATTGGCTGCCTGCATCATCCAGACTGATGGTTGGTACCAATAAAGCTTCCCCAAAGGAGACAGCAGCAACGTAACCACAATGGGTTTGGGTTTTTTTCTTCTTTTGTTTTTTATTTCTTTCCCTTCCTTTCAAGACTGTCATATACAGAACTCAATGTGGTGATTTAAAACTAGGACTTGTTTGAGGAAGAATAGTGCAGCTGATTTCTCAGTAGAGAATTAATAGAGAAAAACAGTTGTTCAGGGGCTAGTCTAAATGAGAACTGTTTCATCCTCTAAGAAGTTATTCATGTTGCTTAGTTTTCTCCATTGGTTCTGTAAGTATAA
Organism: Dicrurus megarhynchus; assembly: GCA_013399195.1. NCBI lineage: Eukaryota > Metazoa > Chordata > Aves > Passeriformes > Dicruridae > Dicrurus > Dicrurus megarhynchus. The sequence goes on along the minus strand of VXAD01005097.1, from coordinate 281,836 downwards.
TCCCACCAAATTCAATGAGGTTAGCTTAAAATTTATTTATTAAAATTACTAAATGACTTAACATAGAATGTGAGAATATTACCCTTATTTTCCCTCCACACTACTTAATTTGAATATGTACTTTTGTGACAATGCATCCCATGGGATAAATCCAGTTCCTTAAATACATGAATGAGATATATAAAAAAAACATTGAAGAGTGAGAAACAAAAAACATATTTTTCATGCCCTCTCTTAATAGCTAAAAATTACTTTGAAATTCCTGGCCAAGTAAAAAAATTATAAAAATCAACATATTTGTTGGTTTTTTTTAAATTTTATTTTTGCCAATTGTACTGCTTAAACATATTTCATTCTTCTAAATTTGCTAAATTAAGGGCTAGTGAACCTTTTTGGATTGAACATGGACCATATAAATGCATTGGAGTTTGGAATTTGATTTATATAAAGGAGAATTATACCGATACTGGTACTTCACATTCTTTGACTTTAACTGATCATTTAATTGATTTTAATTTAACTTTTGCAAAACCTTCTGTATTAACATTCAGTAAGGACATGAGAAATGGGATTTAACTGGAATGTGTAGGAGCATGCGCTCTGTGTTTTGACCGTATCTGGTTTTAAGAACCATTGACTATTGTCAAACTCATCTTTAGAAGACTCTTAGTATTGACAGCATAAAATCAGAGGGGGAAAACAGATTTTTATTTTGACCTGTAGTGTTCTATACATATTTTTGAATAAATTTATGGTATCTCCTGTAAAGGTGAATTGGAAATTGTCAGCAAAGTAGAGCAAATGCTAGTGAAATGGAGGTATTTGGGTCTATCACGGAGGGAAATCTTGAGCTTTGCCTTCTCTATCTTTGTACTAAAAAGGATCAACTGGGTTTTTTTGTTTATAGTTGACTTGAAGGTGCACATAACTGTTTATATCAGAAATTCGAATACATGTTTACCTAACGTTTGCTTCAACAGTGCTTCAGAATGTCTGCAGTCATTGCGAAGAACATCAATATCGTAAGCTTGAGAAATTAGAAGGTTGAAAAGAAAACTTGATTTAAAATAATCATAATGAATTTATGTGGTGATGTAGTAAAAATATATACTAGATGTCTGTAGACATTTAGTCGCCAAGCCTGAGGACTTCTGAAGGAGAAATGAGCACACAAAAGCAATTCCATGTCCCTTTGGTCAAATTTATGTCACGCACAAATACGCAAAGGCCACATTCTCTGAGGCACAGAAAATTGAAAATAGTGTTGATTTGATTGTTGTTGATGTGGATCACCCACATATTAACAATGAATACGATAAATGGAAAGATGTACTTTATGTATGTGTAATATTTGCAAGTGGAGAAAACATACTTGAGAAGGAACTGTTAGTGTTGTGTATATAATCTGCACCCCAATAAGATCATCTCTCAAATCATACCTTTTATGGAAAAGGATTCAGTTGTTATAAACTTCTCCCAGTTGAATCTGACACATATGTGTAGGTTATATTTTTGCTGAACCACTGTTTTGGTTTTAGGTTTTGTTCTTTGTTTGTTGGTTGGGTTTGTTTTGTGTATTTTTTTTTTTTAATTTTGATTTGGGTTTTTTGATACAGTAAACAAAGAATTGAACAATAAAGGGAAGTATCATGTTGCCTAAATCTAACAGTTGTGTTGTGAAGTCTAAATATTAACAGTGAAAAAATAAAATTTTTTACTTTGAAATTTTAAAGAGCAAAAACTATTTGAGTGAAAATTGAGAGGAAATATTTTCCAAAAGTGTTCATTTTAAAACTTTGTATATAAGGTTTCTCAAGGCTTTTTTTTTCCCCTAGCTACAGGAAATACATCTGTCATGTTCCCTAATTCAGAAGAGGTTTATATTCCTTCCAAAAAATTCTATGACACTTCTAAAATTTTTTTTTTCCACAATGTTGGTTTTTGTTTCTGGAAAATTTCCATGAAGAACAAGTGGGAAAGTGGTTACCATTGAAAATAAAATAAATAATTAAAATACAGAGTATGCCCTCACTTAACCTCCATAGGTAAGTGAACGCCGTGTTGGAAATAGGAAGGAAAAAAATCCAAATTTCATGAGCATTAGTATGCAACTATTTTATGAAACCTCAGGTTGGCCTGCAATAAAATAAAAAAGTTCGGAAAAAAAATAAATGACTTCTTTTAAGAGACTGCTCAGTTAGGTCAATAGCACAGTTAGCAGAGGCAATCATGCAATAAATCTTCAATTTTAATTTAAGATAAAATGTTTGCAATACTTAAAAATGTGCTTCACGTGCACTTTGTTAAAGCTGACAAACACAGACCTAATGCATGTGCTCATGCGCATATGTGACTTTTATATAAAAGTCAAGCTCGGGTAAGCTTTTTTGTAACAAGTGAAATGAGAGCTGTACCTTAGCAGCCCTCTTGAATCAATACAGTGAAGTTGAGTTCCTTATCGATTCTCTTGATAAAATGATGCAGTTGTCTCTCTCCCCCTCTCCCTCCTTCTTCCCTATAATACAGTAGAGCAGTAAAAAAGCAGAATAAGTACATTTACAGCCTTCTTAGTGCTGCCCACAGGGTGCTATAAATGCACAAACTGGATATAATTGAAGCACATATTAACTTACCTTCTGTTGTACAGGAAGAACATAAGCAGGCTGTTAATGTGCACAGTGTTGAAACTCTTAACTTGGGGGATGAGAATTAGCTTGCAGTAGTAATTTGATAAGCACCTGGGAAAATTGCAAGCTTCATTTCCTGCAACGTGGAATATGATTAAAAACAGAATATATTATTATCAGGGGCACCATTAAAAAATGTGTAGACAGCATTCTATGACGTTAAAACGGAAATTGAAAGTTGTATCCAGATGTTGAAGATGCTGCGTGTTAATTATTGTCTACCACAGTGCATTGAAAGTGCAATTCAATTATTTGCTTTGTCAAGCAATATTTTGATTAACTTGAACGTTAATTTTGTACATCTGGTGTTTTTCACACTGTGATAAAGGCAGTGGCGAGGTATGCTACTCCGCCAACAGCCTCTTGAAAAAACAGAAAGCACATGTGCAAAGCAACAGTAAGCCATAATAAATAAAGGAAAGAAAGAGCCTTTCCCATTCCCCCCCCCCTTTTTTTTTTTTTTTTGTTTGTAGAGAGGAAGAAAAAGAAAACGTTCTCAAAGGGCATTGAGTATTAGTGAACAATTTAGTATGTATTTATGAATGTGGAACTTGAAATTATACTTATCTGCTTGACTTTTTCAGGCATGGCCTTTAATTGGTGTGATCTCATTCCGATAATTTGCGTACTAAGTTATGATAAACCCTCAAGTTGTGATCACAGAATGGGTAATGCTGGAAGACACCACAGTGGATCACCTGGTCCAACCTCCCTGTTCAAGCAGGGTCATCCTATAGCACATTGTAATCAACAATGCAAAATAATTTTGGAGATCCTGGCCAATAAGAAATCCCTAGATTAGTCTCTGGTGATAACCACATAAATTGACCATAGACATGTCTGGGTTGTCATGTCCTGTTTCTCAATTCCATATAAAATTAAACCTTTACAGTTTAGTATGTGATTATTAATTTAAAAGAAAAAACCCAAAACAATGAAAACCTCCCCCAAAAACCCCCACACCACAATAACGAAAAAAACCCTCCAAAAACCAAACCAGCAAAAAAAAACCCACAACCAACCAAAACCCCCAAAAAACTGAGTAAGGAAAAATAAATTCAAAATATCCTATAGGTATCACTCATGTGGGTGCTCCATTTCATGGCTCCAGGAGATATTTTTTAGTGGGCTGTAGGTGTCCATTTGTGAGTTTCCTTTGAGGGCTGGTAGGGTTTTTAGGTTGGTAGGGGGTGTTTTGGTTTTCAGTTTGTTTGTTTTTCATTTTGAGAGTCTCTAGCAAGAGCTACCATGCAGGTGGGGACTGGAAATGATGTTCCAGATAGTTCTGACTCCCCCAAGGGAAACTGGCTGAACTGAGGAGGAACTGGCAGCTGCAGGGCAGAACATACATCACATTAATCTCCCCAACAGCAGCATTCTGCTGCAGAACGTGCTTCTTTAGACCTGTAGCACGATTTATGGCTGGCTTGGTTGGCTCATTCTCTATTGCTTTTAAGACTTGCACTGTCTCTGCTCCCCTCCCTGCAGGTCATGATATTTCTCAGAAGATTCCGTTGGCTCTCAGCATTTTTTCCCATTGAATAATTGATTTTTATTCAGCATTCATATAGAAATTATTTAATTAGCTGAAAGCTACTGTCAGGTGGCATGCAAGGAGAACTTTTATTACCAACTGAAAAACCTCACATATTTGTGTAGAAGACAGTAGGAAACAGATGGCAGCTATAGGAAGTAGGAATTGCTGAAAGGTGAAAGGGTACAAATGGGTGTTTTACCTTTTTCTGAAATGAAAACATAAATTACATAGAAGCTTAAAAATTCTTTTTTCCCTTTGGGAAAAAGTAATCTTTCTTCATTGTAATATGACGTGGAATACAAGTGGTTCCTTCAATTCAAGAGTACTGTGTGATTCAAAACAGTGAATTTGAATTATTCAGCAAAATAACATGTTTAAGAGACTGGAAGCTGGTATGAGAAAACCCTGACTCAATCTACTTAGTGACTTTTGTGGCATCATGAACAAATCATGTATTCCCCTTCCTTGGCTCATTTTTCTTCCTTGCCACAGAACAGTGATATGAGGGCAAATAAGTTAAGTGGCAATAGGGAGATAGAACAGAATTGAATTAAAATGTTCTAGAACAGCTCTCAAGAGCAGAATACAAGTTTGTCAACATACTTAACACGGAAAAATAGAAAAATGAAATATTTTTGAAAAACAGCGTGTGTGTGTGTGGTGAACATTATCCAATGAAGGTTAAATGAAGAAGATCTAATAGACAAGTGTTTAAATTTTACTAGTTATCTCAATTTTGTATATACAGAATTGTAGGAAGAGGAGGTGTGGATATACTTGTGAAGACAGAACCAGAGTAGAATTCATGTAAACAGAATGCTTCTGGTAGCCTTCCTGTTCAATTTCTACATTAACAATAGTTTCTAGAACAGAAGTATGATTTTTTGTGTTTCACAAAATTTAAACACTCCAATAATCTGGGGTTGGTTTTTTCTTCAGTCTCCACGTAAAATATGAAAATTGAGGAAGTAGATGGGGTTTGTTTGTTTGGTTGATTGGTTTATTTTACATGTAGTAGCACAAAATCTGTAGGGCTATTTCTGTCAGTATTTTTTTTTGAAAAGTGAAAGTTAATATGGGACACTTGAATACACAAAAATATCCTTGGGGATATTGAGGGACTTTATTCTTTATAATAAGTTTGTGAAGAGTATACGAATAACGGAGAGGTTTTTTTCCTAAACATAAAATTACTGAAAAGCATTAGTCTGTGCCTTTCTAGGACTTCAAGATTTCTTATGTCAAAGGCAAGATGAGTTTATAGTAAATTTTAGAATAAAAATGCTCTAACTCATCAAAATGATCAAAGTTTAAATTAAACAGTTTTTGCAAGTAGATTTTTTCGAGAACAAAATGAAGGATGTGTGTTGGGGGAAAGTTACTGCCCAGTAATTTTTCATGTGTGTTTGCCCTTTTTTATTTTTTTCTACAATCTTTCCTGTTTATGTAGATTTTGATGTATATTATGGTAATTCTGTCTCAACTCTGGCAATGTGTGCAGTTACCTCCATAGACGAGTTTTCTTTATTTTCTGAGGATATTTGAAATAATCTAGGTTGACTGAATAAGAAATTTAGTATCACAATGCTTTCTAACAGTTAATGTCCTTATTCCAGTCTTGTTCTGCAATAAATTTGTTTTAATTTACTTTTTTCCCAGGTTTTTGTTAATCTAAATGATCATTGAAATTTTTACTGCTAGTAATAATTGTGTTTGCTCATAATTAGTAATAATACAGTTTGCTCATTCTTTTTTAAAGAGGACTTGCAAAATTCCAATCATAGCTGCTAGTTTTTCGTCATTGTTGTGGAAAATATCTGTATAACTTTATAGAATTATCCTGAATGTGGATAAAACAATGGTCAGCTTAATCTAAAAAATGACATGCCAATAAATCTCAACTGGTAAATTATTTCAAGGGTTTTCAGGATTTTTGTCTGTTTGGGTGTTTGTATAAATAATTTTTGGGGATTTGTTTGCTGTTTTCCCCCATCTTACCTCTGTGTGCTAAAATAACTGAGAAATTCACAATAAGTTAAACCATCACAGGGTATTTTAGAAGTTGAAAATGCTATCTGAATGTTCAAGTAAGGTGAATGATATTTTGCTTCACATGATTTAAAACTGCTTACAAAATCAGAATGGTAGCCTCTTGTCCTATCCTTGAATGTTAAATCTTATGATTTTTTTTTCTGTTTATTGGTTCTTTTTATTTTTATAGGAAATAATATGACTGATAACCCTGTCTCTTGGAATAAAGTAAAGCCTTGAGGTTAAAGCTGTCTAGACTCTTTTTTCAGTTTGCTTTCTGACCTTTTCTTGTATTACAGCAAGTGAACTAACATCTGACAAACCTTTAATTTTGGCAGGTTAGGCTACATGTTATTTGAAAGAAAACTACAGTTTAAAGACAAATGTCTTCAAACTTTAATATTGTCATATTTCACAGTTCAACTGAACTTGATTACTTCTGTCATTTTTTCTTTTGTTTCTTTAAGCAAATAAATTTTCTAACATTTGAATTATTTTTTAGACTTTAAGCAGGATTTTTAAGCTGGAAAACAAATACTCTTAGTTTTGAGCACAGGCAGCAAAAAGGCAAAATTTTGCTGATTCCTTATGATATCAGTCCTTTGAATAGCTTGGCCTATTTTCAGTAGTTATTGCTCCTCTGACAACTGCTTTTTTAATATCAGTATATAAAAGTTATATATAAGGTAATGTGTTTTTATTTATCTCATATTTTTAAGTGTGAGAGCAAGGCAACACCAATTGCATCATTCTTAATCACAGTGCCATAACAAATATTTCAGAAGATTTTATATGTGAAAATAATGGGCATAGAAATGCCACATAAAACTGTGTTCCAGGATGCATATAAGCTCATGTGCGTGCTGTATACAAACATTCTCCTCCTTACTATGGAAGAGACCAAATGTAAGACCGGGTGGTGACTGGTGCATGCATAAAGGCTGCCATGGTACATCTGGGACATGACTTCTGCTTCAGGAGGAAAGAAAGAGGGAAGAGAATACTGAGTTGCCCAGTCTCTGGAACTTCCCATACCAGACAGGGTTGTCAAGTAGTTTGAAGACTAGTTGTTCAGTTTGTGGATAATTAGAATCATAAAATAGCTTGAGTTGGAAGAGACCTATAATGGTTATCTAGTCCAAATCTCCTGCAATTGGCAGGGACACATTCCATTACATCAGGATGCTCATAGCTCTGTCCAGCCTGACCTTGAATATTTCAAGAGATGAGGCATCAAACACCTCTCTGGGTAACCTGCTTCTATGTTTTACCACCCTCATTATAAACAATTTTTTCCTTATATGTAATCTAAATTGATATTTCTTCAGTTTAAAAATCTATCCCTTGTCCTGCTGCAACAGGCTCTGATTATCTCCATCTTTTTTATAGGTCCCCTGCAAGTATTGAAACATCACAATAAGGCCGCCCTGGAGCTTTCTCTTCTTCAGGCTGAACAACCTCCAACTCTCTGAGGAAAGCCGCATAGAAGAAGCGTTTCATCCCCTTGATCACTCTTGTGGCCCTTCTCTGGACTTGTTTCTACAGGTCCATGTCCCTTCTGTGCTAAGAACTCCAGAGATGAACACAGTACCCCAGGAGGGTCTCACAAGAGTGGACTAGAGGGACAGAATCCCCTCCCTTGCCCTTCTGCCCACACTGCCTTTGGTGCAGCCCAGGACACACTGGCTTTCTGGGCTGCAAGTGCACATTGTGGGGTTTTATCCAGCTTCTCATTCATAAGTACCCCCAGTTGCTTGTCCTCAGGGCTGCTCTCTATTCCTGCATCCCCTAGCCTGTATTGGTACTGGGGGTTGACCCAATCCAGGTGTAGGACCTTGCACTTGGTCTTGTTGGACCTCATGAGGTTCCCATGTGCGCACTTCTGCAATTTGTCCAGGTCCTTCTAAATTGTATTCCATCTTTCAGGTGTGTTAACTGCACCACTCAGGTGTTTGCAAACTTGTTGAGGAAGCAATTGATTCCACTGCCATTGATTAAGGGGTTTTTTAGTTTACAAAAACTGAGAGAAGTTCTTTTCCCTCTTGAAGGGACAAAGATCAAATGTTTTATTGAATTTCCAAGGAAAATACTTAGTTTTGACAGAAAAAACAGTGCTTTGATTTTGCTGGATTTAATGTTTCATGTGGATTTTCTGTTTCTGTTTAAACAAAAGACAACCTTGGTTAAATGTTCTCCACAAGCAGCTCTAGTTGATATCTTATTTATGTTTTTATTTGTATATTTGATTTTGGTTTTGTGCAGGCCTTGCCTCATCTTGAGCAAATAAGACTTTGTGGTCTATAGAATAAAAAAATATAATAATGGTTTGTGGCATATTCTGTAAATATATAGTATTTTCAGAAATGTGGAGCTCTCATAAAAATTTAACCATGTATATACATCCGTTTCCTAGGAGTTTGACAATTCAGTTGAGATTTCATGATGTTCTTTTTTGTGTATTTTACGTTTAGTATCTGTTCTGCATATTAACTACTAGGGAGGGTGAAAGGCTACAGCTGGAATGGCTTTGTTTTTTCAGCCTTAACAGAATTTCCTGTTCCTGCTTTCTCCTCATGATACTTTGACTGTAAATGCTGTTGCACCTGAAAGATTGGGGAAGGAAAGAAGTGTCTCAAGCAGGTATTCATGAGCTGGAACACACAGACTATACACAGGGTTCTTATCTCTTTTAGACTGTGTATCTGATAGGTTCCAGTCTGAATATGATACTTTATAAGGTTAAGAAACTGTGTTTTAAATTTTTGAGGAATCTCTCTCTTTTTGACTACAGAACAGGATAAAACAGAACCTACGATGAGTTTTCTGAACGTTTTATAATGCCCTGCATATATTTGAAAAGGTAGGTATACAGGATTTATATTTCTGAAATCAGAAATGCTTGACAAAGATAAAAAAATACAAATTTCTGGGTATCACTTTATCTTCTTTATACTTATGAGCAAGGTCTGATAGATTTCATTTTCTAGTGGGGAAGGCTGGAGATAATGACACTGACAAGTGAAGTACTTTGATTCATGCTCCTGAATGCAAATTTTATTGTCAATAAAATTCAGCATCATATATTTTAGCCATCTTAATCAATTTTAGGGGACTAACTAAGTAAGTTTTGATGGTTCATATGGTTTGAAGATATTGGGATTACATCTGTCTTTAAATTACTTATTTTGAGAACTATTCCATCAGAGTCGGGGAAAAATGAAACCAAGAATTATATGCTTGAAACTTTTGTTTATTCAGGGCATTTGGCTTCTGGAATACATTGGAACCTAGGTTATGTTTGAGAAGACCTTGGGTATGTGGTTTATGTGAACAAATGATCATATAAAGTATTCAACAGACTGAAAGACTGAAAATGCAAGGTGTACTGATTTGTCTGTCCAATCAGCCTCTTAGCCTAGTACAATAAAATGTTGAAATTTTTCTATTTTCAAAAAATCCCTGTGTGAATTACTGAGAAAAACCCCAAAAAATCCAAACCCCAATGCTGAGCAAATTTGCATTGAGAAAATTTCAAGTTAGTGGGAATGTTGCCTGGGTTTTCATAGAGTGACGTTACATAAGCAAGAAGACCACAAATTCCTTTCATTTATTGTAGAAACCTCTTCTAAAGGAAAAGTGTAAGTTATTGGCATCTCTGCTATCTGAGAATTTAGTGACAGGAGGACTTTGTTTTTCTGAAATAAAATTAACCAAGCCTCTCTGGAAAAAATTGTGGAGAGAATGGGACAATTTAATCTGGAGAAAATAAATATGCATAAGCAAAATCTTGCCTAGGCATATAAGGCCCCTCATATACAATCTGTCACATGAAATAGTTATTTGTGATTTGTGCTGATTTTTTTTTAAATTTGAAAACTGACCAAGGGATAAGTGACTAGACCAATGAGCAATATGTTGATCTTGTCCTGTTGAAACAAAAGGATTTCTGTAACAAACTTTAAGAATTAGAACACACCAATTACTTTTCTTAACTGAATATGTTTTAAATTTCCCCTTTATTACGGAGTTCTGAAAATGCTCTAAGCTTCAAACATATTTAAAAATGTGTTCTGGGTTTGGCTGGGATAGACTCAATTTTCTTCCTAGTAGCTGGTATAGTGTTCTCTCCCAGATGAACTGGGCCAGAATCATACCAATATAATGTATTGATTATGGGATTTTTTTGATTTAGCAATCAAATTGTAATCTGAAGCTCAAATGATCCTAGAAATTATGTAGTGGAAAAGCTGATTCCTATTGGAAAAATCTTCAGCTCAGAAAATTCCATATGTGCCAGTTAACTAAATAAGATATGCCATTAAGATGGTATTTGGTCTAATAAAAATAAATTGCTCTGCATATTATCTTAAGTACCCTTTTATTTTTTGTGTTTATTTATTTACAGATTCATATTTGTTCTCATTTCCCTCTTATAGAATAAATAATTATTAATACAAAAAAAAGCCCAAACAGCCTGGTAATAATAGTCAAAAGGCTTTTGAGTAAATAGGTCTTGCACTCTGCTTGAAAATCTTTTGAACTCCTGCTATGTGGGGAAGTTTCCATAGTTCATGGGAATATTGAGGTGTGTTTTCTCTAATCCCAATATTGCCAAGATTTTGAGATACAGATTTTTTTTACCTTAGGCAATATGGTTAATACTTTGAATTTGGACCCATTTGTGGGAGCTGACTTGTTTTTGTGTGTATCTTTTAAAATAATTTGTAATAATCTGGTACTGTTGATGATGAAAATATTGGTGGCTTTATAAAAAATTAGCATCTCTGATTTCCCTGCTCCTCCCCAGCACTGATGAAGCACTGTTCAGTGCCTTCAATGTAACGTTATTCAGTGAGCTTTAAGTGCTCTTAAGTGGATATACTTAAGTAGAAGTTATGAAAGTGCTTTTTATCAGTTGAGAGAAATATTTTCATTGAATAACTGCTTTTGAGTTTTTTCCTGTACCTGGAATAATAAATGGGATTGCATGGTAATTTCCATTCTCTCGAAAACTGCAGTCTTCAGGTGAGGAAAAATGTAGCTGGTTTTCTGTCTGGCCTGAGAGGTCAGGCAAAAGTCTTTTTACCACATTGGGAAGAGCTTGTGAATGTCAACTGAGTAAGCTGGGGAAAATGTGATTCTGAATGTTAGTTTCACACATCAAACCAGTGGTCTTGTGACCATAATGCAGTGTAAGATTCTATTTAGCATCATTATGATCAGTGAATGAGTTATTGTAGCTACATTTTGAATTTTCTTTTTCTCTTTTTTTTTGCCATGTTTTAGTGTCATCTTTGCTCCCAAAATGTTTCTGAAAGTATTTACAAAAGCTCATTTTATTAAAGTGCTCCAGAAGTCTTTTCCCAGCATTTATACAAATTTTTGATGACAAGAAAAAAGTCTGAGAGAGCACTGGAGTATTATTAACCTTCAGGGAACTGCATTCTCACTGTAAAATGATAAAACTTCACTAGATGGTAAATGGAAGTTACAGTCTAACCAAAGCAGGAAATTTCCAAGATGGTGAGTTTAAGTTGCTTGATCTAATTCCATGTCAGAGCCACAATAAAACCTTTCAGATGTAATGTTAAGAAAGTATCTTACCCCATTTCAAGGTTTCCTTCTCTTGTTATATCTCTATTTCCCCAGTGAAAGCACTGTAAGAGCTGGTGCATGAATGCAAACTCTTAGCTATTTTAGTTTTAAGAAAAGCACAGTTTGATTAAATTTTATCTAGATGAAACTGAAATCAATTTTATTGGCTATGATCTGCTAATAAAAGCAGTGTTGTTTTTCAATAACTTTAAGTTTTCTTTCGATGTTAAACATTGGTAAGACAGGAAGAAAGAACCATAAAACAGCACATATGGAAGAGTATCACCAGCCTGAAAGAAACATTTATACTAAATTATGAAAACTACAGGTTGTGAAAATCTAGAATGTCATAACAAATTCTGATTCTTCTTCTCACAAGATATGAAGGAACTACTTTTACCACCCAACTTGGGACCTTTGGTTCAAGCTGAATCAAATAGTCACAGTTGAGTGGTTCAAAGAAAGATTTTCCCACAGGACAATACACCCCTCTAGAACTGATTAATCCTTTCAACCACCCTGTCTCTAGACATCTACCCAACAACTGTTGCTTTACACTTAATTTTTTTGTGCAGCCGCCTAGAGAATGACACATGGGTTTTAGTAATTCTTTACTGCGCATTTAAAGTGCTCTGATGATGAAAGTAAGCCTTAAGAAAAAGCATATAAACAGGGGAGATACATAGAGATGGAGATATGGATCAGAACTTCAGTCAGTTTGGAGTCTATGGATCAGTTCTGAAGTTGTTGAGTAGATGTGCTTACTTTCTTCTGAAGGTGAGTGAAATACCTTTTAGTTTACATTTTATGCTCTGAATAAGGAAACTGTGTTGATCACATTCCCATTCCAGGATTCATCTTCTGCATAAGTAGAATGGAGAAAAAGATACGTGCCTGAAGAAAGCATTAAGTCATGATAGCAACTCTCTGTCAACAATCAGTAGTTCTTATTGTCCACTGATGCTAGGTTAGGAAGGAGAAAGAGTAATCTAGAATTGTAGGAAGGCAAAAGCAAAGTAAGAATTCAGAAAAGCAGTTTTCTAGATATGTGACTATAAAGTTTTATAAAAAATTATCATTTTAAATAGGTAGTGTAAATAGGCCAGTAGCTACAAAACTATATATATACATGCTTTTGTTTGGCTTTTGTCATCTGTTAAGAAAAAAACAAAACCACTTTAAAAAATGAAGGTACCTCCTTCATCTGAAAGCTACTATATGCAGTTCCCCTGCAAGAACTGTTTATAGGATGGCAAGTAAATTTTATTTTTGTTTGGCTTTTATCCATTGTACCTCGTGTGATTTGCCTTTGCAAATTTCCACTCAAAGTAATATTTTCAAAACAATTCACTTATGGCTCTAGGGACTGCTAAAATGTTATGGAATTTATTGATTCATAGAACAGACAATATAAATATTTCAGAAGGTAAGCTGAAGCAGCAATTGCTTCTACGTAAAACCTTCCCATTTTTTTGGTGTACCATATCTTAAATCTTTATTCTGCCTGAGACGGGGGTAGTGATGGTGATGGTAGGATTTTTTGTTTATTTTTTTCCCCTGAATTTTAAAATCTCTTGGATCAGTAAGTCCCATGAAAAAACAAACAAACAAACAAAGCCCAACCAAGACCCTCAAACTTAAGATAATTTAATTTGAGGTGCTATATTGAAATCACATATAATCTTCTTTTTAAGAGCAAAATTTAGAAGCTTGTAGGGACATTTGTGACAGGTCAGGACAGAATATTATTATTTTCTAGTGAATTAATCACTGACAAATTGTGAAATGAAGTGTTGTAAATGGTATTAAAACTGAACTCAAATGACCAAAATTTTTCTGTTATTATGGAATTAGTCCACATTCCCTTATTTCAGTGATGTGTCAAAGTGAGAATTGCGCTGGGGCTTATAATTTGTTATAAGGACCCTTTGAAACAATAGTTGTATAACAAAATATGTGATGTCTTTTTTATTAGTTTGAGGCCAACAGACTTAATTGATAGATCAAAAAATGCAGCTCAGCTTGTGGATTTTCTAAATCATCTGCAAGTACTGCTGTTTTATTGCACAGGGTCGTGGTGTCTGTGCTGTCACTTATTCTCCTCAGCTTAAGCTCAGATCAGTGAAGAGTTCATTTCTTTAAAGAAGTTTCACTAATGGGATTTATAGCATTGTAAAGGAGAGATTATCCAGCCCCCAATCCCTATTTTAGTTGTCAGCAGATCTGAGAATAGAAATCTGGGAAAGGAGCCAACTCTTCTGAAAAATACATGTAATATTGTAATGAAAATCAAGACTGAATTGCATTTGTAGACGATGTAGAGAACCATGAACTATGACCAATAACTGCGCCCTTTAGCTTGTGAATAAGTTCTGTATTTTCACAACCCTGAAGTGGTCCAGGAGAGTATTAAATATTGTCAAGGAAGCTAAAAGAATGTTACGGTGCATGTGCACATAAACTAGCAGTTAAACATGTATTTAAATATTTAATGTTTTCTAGTAAAAACATTGAACTTGATTTCAAAGACAATGTCATTTTTGGTTCTTGTCAGACTGGGAACTGGTCAGATTTCCAGCACAGAGAGAGCAAACTACCTCTGCTGTGACACTTCTTCTACTAATTGCTTCGATTATTTTGGTAGAACACACAGGATCCTAAAGAAAACTGCAACATAGATAAATTTAAACGGATTTTGTAAGATAGACCTTTGACAAAGATGAGAATTTATTTTAAAAGTTGGCAAACCTCTTGATGCACATTTTTTTTAATAAAACTGCTTGTTTTCGTCTTCCTAGAATGCTAAGGTTCTAATACTTTTAGGCCAATTCTTCAGCATAACTTCAGTAGTTTCTGGGGTGGCCTAAATGGTGTTCCTGGAAGTAATTTTTAACTCTATAACAATAGGAAACAATAAAAGACCTTTCAAGATAAAGCATTTTCCTGGTATTTCTCATAATAAATGTCTTTCATCTAGTGAAAGGAAAACAATCTGTCTTTCAGCATTTCCTGGGAAAGGTTTTCTATGTATGGAGATACTGATTATTCAGTAAGGAGGTTTTGAGATAAAAACTTTGAACAGATATTTAATGACATTTGTAAAAAGTCCTCCAGAACAGTTTATCTATTGATTTTTCTTTCTCTTGCTTTTTTCTGTTTCTGGGTGCGTAAGTTCTTTTACTCAGAGTTCTAAGTAAGACACAGAAGACGCCAGGCTTTTCTTCTAATTGGTGTCTATTATTTTCTTATCTATGGTAAACTGCACAGAGTGTGCCTCTTTGTTAACATGGTGGAAAATGGCTCCGAGTTCTAATATTCAAGGCCATTTAAAGTCCAAATTACCCAATTAGGGATTGCCAAATAAAATGTTTTTACTTATAACCCAATAACTAACTATTCATGACCTGCACTTAGGGTTTTTTGACCCAATGAAAGAACACCTAGGTTTGTGAAGAAGAAAGAAGAAGTAAGAAACCCACACCCAAAATCCTCCATTTTGTTACATGCATATTATTACATCCCATAAACCTAAATTTTCTACATTTCTACATATTCCACCTAGTGACATAACTTTAATTACACAGCAACAACCTCAGTGCTATTACATAATCTAGGAAGCCTAAGGTCAAATGTAGTGTGCTTTTGAAGTTCATTGCCTGTCATCACTGAAAGATTGAAATTATCTGAACTCAGGGTTCCAACATTTATCTACTGCTATAATTAGGAGAAGCAAACTTGTCTATTTATCCTGGCCTCTCATTCATTCATTCATTCATTCATCCATTCTTCAGGTTTTTACATTGTCAGGTTAAAAGCTGTTTTTTCTTGCATATTATCCTCTTCCTTTTCATTAGAGTGCCTCTGATAATTTGTCCCTTGTGCATTTAATTTCTGTTCTGAGGTCTGGGCAAAGAGAAGATACTTTTTCTTTTTNTTTTTTGGTGTTGGGGAAAAAAAAATTTTTTTTTTTTTTTTTTTTCTTTTTTTTTTTTTTTTTTTTTCTTTTTTTCTTTTTTTTTTATATTTTAGGCACTTGTACCCAGTTCTCTGCTGAGGAAAACAGATGTAATTCCTCTTATATGGTAGCTGCTGCATTTCCTTAGTACAGGAACTGCACACCCATGGAGGTTTCTCTGTAATTAAACTGTGGCATTGTGCAGGCCAACTTAACATTTACTAACCAGGAAAACAAGCTGCTCACTGGGGAAAAAAAAAAAAGAGATTTCTTTTAAAAATCATTTACATTTTTCTGAGCAGCAGAAAAACTCTGGCACAGCCTCTCCAGTGGCATTGCTACCTATCACAGGTTCACGAGCGGATGGCTCTCATTAAGAAAGAATTTAATCATTCTTTGGCAAAAAATGACTCATAGGTCCTGGAGAAAATGATTTCCTGGTCCTGCTGGTAGTCAGCTCAATCCCCTAATTCTGCATCGGGAGCTGCTCTGAGGGTTAGCCAGGCTATCAGAACAGCAAAGAAGTAAACAGGGTGTGCTGGGAGATCTCAACCTCATTTGCTTCCTCTGTCATGTGACAGAGAGATTGGTCTACTAGGACTCCAATGTTCCAAATGTTGAGTTCTCCAGGAACAGTTACCACAAACAACTTGTACAATTTTTTTACTTTTTTGGTCTTTTTTTCACCAAATTGGATCTTTATGAAATTCTCACGTGTGAAATGCCCAGTCTTCCAGCTTGGAGTTTTTAAGGCAAGTTGCTCTTATTTGGTGTCACGGTGAAAATACAACATCTGTGACGTTGGAAATAATATTTTTACATGAATCTAACATTACTAGCAAATATATTTTTATACATATGTGCATATATAGATATATATAGTGTTCAAGTTCATAATATTACTTTTACATCCCTTTATCACAGTATTTTTAGCAATAAGAGCAATGGTGACCACCATGAGAGCAGTTTTTGCCCCAAGGCCTGGAGTCAGCTGCTCTACACTGAGAACAATCTGGACTGCCACAGGTGTTCCCATGGTGGGCAGTGGCCCTAAAGGAAGGAAGAGCAGCAAGTAATGAGAAAAAAAAATCATGAGCATACTTTAAAACCTGCCCATAGCAGGTAAAAGCTGTGGAGTCACTTACCTTGTATCCTGAAAATTCAGTCGAATAAAAGAGAATGATCCAGAATCCTGGAGGTGTGGAAACCATTGAGTGGATGTTACATAGCGGACATTTTTGACTGACCGTGCTATTTTGAATTATTGTACTATTTATTTTGACTTACTGTGTTATTTATTTTGTATTATTGGGCTCTTTTGCATAACTGTACTATTTTGAAGGCTGTTGTGGTTTTGAGTCACGTTCCTCTACAGCTGTTAAGTGTGAATGGAAAAAGCCATCTCTAACAGATAGTGACCTCAGTTTTGCAAACACAAGGATTCCTAAGGATTCCTGCTCTGGGCTCTCCCTAAATTGTGTTGTGCTTGGAGAAAGTCAGCATAGTACCTCTAACTATCATCATTATTTTATGTAATGAAGACCCAATTCAGAAGTGACCTAAGAATCGTTTGCAAAGGACATAGGTGGATGACCTTTGACAGACGACACCTGGTGATCCCCCACATCCCCATTTTTATGTTAGGGTGGGTAATACCAGAGACATTAACTATCAGAAACTGTTTCTGGATGCAGAGGGAAAGGGAAAATGCACCCCAAAACTCTGTATGACTTTTGAGGATTGCACCATGGCTCTGCTGGTGTTCCCCATCTTGGTTCTGATGCTGGCTGTGTCCTCACACACTGGGAGCAAGGTGGATGGTGATTAAGTTCCTCAGGTATTGTCACTTGTGTGCAAGTTTCACTTAACCCACAGCTTAACCTTATGGCTCCTTTAAATCCCACAAATTATACTCAAATCTTTCAAATTACACTCCAATCCCCTAAATTATACTCAAAAAACATGACAGTAATGCACCTAGGGAAAATTACTGCAGTAATGGACTTGGGGAAGATTCCGTGTTCTGTCCAAGTAATTTATTGGAATAATTATAATGCATCCTTTATTATTCCTTTTTTTTGGCTGTTCATGTGCTGTTGAGCAAGGCTGTAGCTGAGCTCCATGGAGCTGGTGGGCAGGATAAGCAGAAATAAATCTCCGGAAAATACCTTTGGGCAACTAGTAACTGGAGTTTTGTTTCAGGGTGGTAACAAAGCTAAAGGCTACTTTGGGCTCTCAGCACCATATCAGAGATCCCTAGCATCCCCATTTCAAATGCCAGTATTTCCTGCTCCCTCGTCAAAATAAGTACCTATGGCAGGGAAATGCTGACATCTGCTCCTATGCTCTCCCCTGTGCACCACCTGCCCCCAGAAAAACATGCTGTCAGCCACCACTCAGGTGCTGGCATGACACAGCAGCCACTAGTTCTGACCTTGTTTACTTAAACACTTCTGGGTTTTCCTCCATAATAAATCTGACTCCTTATCTAGTATTTCCACCAGGGAAGTAGCTTCAATGTACACTGTCTCCACTATTTTGCTTAGCAGCGGATGATTTTTGCCCAGTTCCCTTTTCCATTATGAATCTGCATTTTTTTGAACTTTCCACTGGTGCTCAGTGGAAACAGCTCCACAGTCTGAGCATTTTATCATGGGCCTTAACCTCTACCAGCAACAGCAAGCCTGATCCTCAGGGCTCCAAGCAGGATCCACGGATCCTCAATGGACCAAGTGCCTAAGAGGTATAAACTGTTTCAATAGTTGTATTGTTCTGCCTTGGAGTCACCCTGAGCAGGTACATCCTTGGTACCATGAGATGTAAAACCCAACCTGAAAAGGATTCTTATGAAATTTTGTCTGCTTTTTTCATCCATTTCTGTTTCTTCCTAAAAGAGAACCACCAAACCAGTTTACACTTCTTAGGCACTTGGTCCCTTGAGGATACATGGACCCTCCTTGGATCACTGAAGAACTGGATCCCGACAATCCCTCTGGAAGCACATCGCAAACATTGCAGAGAAGTAGGTGTTGGACCTGATGTGCATAAGCACCTTTAACTCCAGAGGTCACTATGAAGGTAAACACAAACACTTTTATGTGCAAGAACACAAAGCTGGCTGACAGTACAGGTGAAAAAAATAAGAACAGCCTTGACTGCAAGGCTCTCTCATGCTGTTGAGATAAGAATTGTGGCTCTTAATCCATGTTTCTGCTTATATATCAGTAGTGGAATGGCTTTCAAGGCTGTTTTATTCAGGTCCCTACTGGTCCATCCACAGGCTTTCCTGCTTACAACAAACGCAGATGACATTTTCCCTGCTGTCCACAACAGCTTTTTTCTCTGTTTTCAATTCACCACATTATTTCTCAAATAATATTTTCCCAGGTCTGGAAATAATTTGGTTTGACCAAAACATTTTTCAGCATGGGAGGCAGGGATGAAGGAGAAATATTCATGTCTTTGCAACTACATGTAAGGGACGATTGCCCTCCCCTCTACCTCTCCTCTCTCAGTCAGTAAAGGAAGATAAGGATCCATAGAAGACAATTCAAAGCACCTCCCTCTCTGCAAGGATTATTTAGTTGTGTAAACCAAAAGTCAAATCATTTGCATCAATTCTCACAGCAAAAACAACTCGCTTTTCTCTTCAGAGACAAAAGAGGGGGTAGATCTGTGAGCACAATAAGAATACAGCCATTTTAAGAGAGTTTTTATTTCTGTTGCTTAACTGCCCTTAATGCTACAAAACTGTGCCTTACTACATTTAAAATTTGTCTTGATAAACCTTCTGAAGCTCATTCTGCTGTTTGCCAGAGCAAAGACCTCTTATGGTACCCTCTTATCTTTCCATCCATCCATCCATCCATCCATCCATCCATCCATCCATCCATCCATCCACTTTATACATCACAACTGGCAACCTCTTGGTATTTTTTCTCTATGAACCAGGATAAACCTAAACATTTATGATTTATTTTATTTCCACCAAAATACTGAAAGGAACACATAGCTGCTGGCTTTGGCATGCTTCAGGTGCACTTGCTGGGGGAAAAAAGAAGCCATTTCTGTACATGATCAAGCAGCTACTGGGTGTGACCCTTGAATGCTGGTCAAATTTTGAAATGAAAACAGGACAATGACAGTTATTTTACCTTTTTTTTTGTAGGTAATCATGGAAATCATGCTCATCAGAGCATGTATTCTGATTATAATAGCCGTTTGAAAAAATGCTTCGCAAATTTAAATTTTGAACTTCTGTTTTTGACGGGCTTATAATTCTTGAAGGGAAGGGAGAGGATGATAAATTGAGATCATAATTTACCATAGATGTGTTCTTTCATTTTCTTTTCCCCTTCTGTTTACATTCAATACTTAGAATTTACTCAGTAACAGTATTAACGACAAACAAGAAAACTAGATTTAGTTGTGGAAACATGCTTCTGTTAAACACATGGTGTTTATTTCCTTCTAGTGAACTCCATTGGTTTTTTGGCATTAGAAGATAATGTGCATAGAAAGTAGCCACGTGGGCAGAACTTGTCTGTAATTGCTCTCAAGTTGCATAAATGGATCATAAAAAGCTTTTAAAGAAGATGTTATGGTCTGCTGTGTCAATGATCCATGTTTGAGAAAATTAATTCTTTGCCAACAGAGTGCAAATCCTACTTGTGTTGAACCAGTTGTAATCAGCATTTAATCAGGGAATCTGATGGGAGTTTTTGTGCAGGGTATTAATCTGTTAGTGCTTCTAAATTAAATTTTGTATTCTTTGGTCCTTTTTATCCTCAACTTAGCATCTCTCAATCATTTAGTTCTGCAGAAGACAGACTTGCTGAAACAATGAATCAGACACAATGAATTAATCACAATGTTAACGTTCTCCAGGTATCTCACTGCTTGTGACAATACTGTATTTTGACTAAAACCCAAACATATTTGTAGTGCAAAAAGCTGCATATATTCAGCAGAAAAGTAGCAGCTGAGCAATTAGCTGTGGTGAAACCACACAACTGTTATCTCACTGGTGCACTTTCAAAGAGATGTTTTTAAGATGTAGTTGAAATCTATTATTTATAGGGGGATTTGGGGAAGGCATAGAAAAGACTCATGAAGAATTTTGAAGAGATTTGTATATCTTCACCTTGTACAAGATTTTATAACAGAACAAGCAACCATGTCACTGATATTTCTTTAAAATATCCTCAATGATGCTGATTCACAAAGCATTTGTATTCTATATAGGCATTTTCTTGCTCTGTCCTCAAGCAGCTTGTTATGAGAAACACACATAATTTATCAGTGTTTGGAATCTGCCTTTATATAACCTTGTAGTGTTCCTGAATGTGTGAAGTTCTTAATAGAAAAAGTGAATTATTTCTGGTCCAAATGCCACATAGTAATGTATTTCTCTTAACATCTCATAGTTTTGCTCTATGCTGGCACCCTGAGGTGTCAGTGAAGAAATGAAAGTGAGATTGTAGCTGTGGATTAAATGTAAATGATGTGTATTGTACATTTGGCAGCTTGTTTCATCCTGTCCTAAATTGGTTCTACAGCAAGTTTATTAGTACAGTTTCTGAATGACCTGTCAAAAGTTTCATGGCATGGAAATCAATCAATTAGTACTTTATCATCTATATTATATTTATTTTGTATTTTATTTGGATTTGTTAAAAGGGAGCAATGAAGTTAAGACAGGTAGAAAAAGCCTATTACAGCATTTACTGAATATCCCTACAAGGGTTCTTGCAACATTATAATTATGGTCACATATACATTGATTGTAGCAAGGTGGAAGCTAGAGAATCTGGTAATATTTACTGGCTCTGTTGCATGTTTTTGCTGAGTAGGTATTTTTTTCCTTCTAAATGTGTATTATGGAAACTAAATGAAAAAGGTATATAAAAGTACAAAGATGAGCATGGTGATAGAGGGTGGTTCTATCTCTCCTACAGAGTCCTCCTTTCCAATGGCAACTAAATCTTGGTCATTAAATGTTTGGCTCATTTGAGATAATCACATTTATGTGGACCTCTCACCTCTGATCAGATGAGGTGATATATCAATAGATTTATACTAACAAAGTTCTACTCTGTAGTATAATGTCAAAAAATGTTACGAATCATTAGACTAGATTGCATCATTTGATAGAATG
Source organism: Dicrurus megarhynchus (assembly GCA_013399195.1). Lineage (NCBI taxonomy): Eukaryota > Metazoa > Chordata > Aves > Passeriformes > Dicruridae > Dicrurus > Dicrurus megarhynchus. The sequence goes on along the minus strand of VXAD01005097.1, from coordinate 259,874 downwards.
TTTATCACATTGTGTAATTTCTCAGTATTCCAATATTCAAGCTGTTGAAAATCAGATATGTATGCAAACACACAAAGAGAAAATAAAGCCATAATATTTTAAGTAACACCTACGTGGTTTCTCACTCTGCAAAAGACGTAAAGTTCAAGCAAATTTTAAGAATTCTTGTGGTTGATTTTATTTTCATATCATGATATCATGGATCAGTTAAAACTATGTATTGCAGCAGATGTAGAAAAAAATTTTTATGGTGTACTTAAAGCACTGGAAGTCTTATGTCATTTCAAGGCAAATAGAAAGTCAAGTAGAAATCCACTTCACAATTGAAGAGCTGTTTTAGAAAATGTGTGTGAAAAAGTTGTTTATTAAACCTAATGCTTCAGTACTATTAAGCAAAATGCTTGGTAAGGTGCTCAGAAGTGATGAGAGCTAATAGAATGCTGAGTGCTCCTGAGGAAAAAGTGATATTTAGCAATTTTTTTAAACATTAGCAGTGTGTTGGTACTAGCAATCAAACTTGTATTAGCTGAAATTGTTTTTCTCTGCCTTTATTTATCTCTTTGACAATGGAATAGAGATAAATAAAGTAAGAGCAATAGAAACTTGTGGATTTTTTTTAAATACTCCCCCCTTGCATGTTCATCTTTTGTGTAGTAGCATGAATACTGTGCAAAAAGAATCAGTTGAGTTTGGTTGGTGATTCCCCAAAGCTGCACCAGTCAGAAAGGATTAAATCTAGATGTCTCAATGAGATATTAGAGGTGTAGAAGTCTCTTGTAGAAGACTCTGGTTTTTGACAGAGTTAGCCTTTTTCCTTTTCTTAATAATTTCTACATTTATTTGGAGTGTGATGTTGTATTTAGGTAATGGCGTATAGTATTATTTTCAGGGCAGGTTGAAATATATATGGTCACCAAGCTCCAGTTCTGATACTTCACAACTTATCTGAGTGGTGGAAAAATTGATTATTTAATTCTTGTAGATGGCTTCAAACATGGAAAGAACTGAGCAAGTGCTAAAAATTAATAACCTCATCTGTTGTACAATTATCAAATATGTTTGTTTATTTTGGAGCTCAGTGATTTACAAAAGACATTTATGCCTAAGCTGCCATTGCTCCTTACACTAGAAATCCAAAGGGTCTGCATTTGAAAACGTGATTTTTAAGTCCAGCATTTGTAAGCAATAGTCTGAATGGAGGGAGAGCACTCTGCTCTACCATTCAAAAGTGCTCACAATATGTGTCAATAATCAGACATGCGAATGGAAAAAACAGCTTTTATCTGCTTAAGGCAGAATAGAGTTTGTCTAGAGAAAGTGAACAAAATTATGCTGGTTTATCCCAGATGTAGGCAAGATTTTATAATGCTTTGAATACACATTGTTTTGCAAGTGGAAATATATTTCTATTTGTCCCTGAAATTCATCTCATATATAAAGTACCAGTTACAGGGTGATTAAGCAGCTGTAAATTTCTTCCAAGAAAGATGGAGCAATTTTTAGAGTCCTTTACCTCTTAAAAATAGAAAACTAATTGAAAAAACCTGGGAAGACTGGAAAATGAGATGCATCTGTTCTGTAGTTTCCTGTGTTGATATTGATTGTATTAATAGTAGTGTTAATATTTTGCTATTCATTCAGTATGCTTAGTGTTCCAGATAGTGTATTAAAAATATGCACCTTCAGACTTAATGAGTAGTGGAGAAAATGAACCAACAATTGGATGCCAAGTGAATCTCTTGTTCTAGTATTAAGGACTTGTAGCATTTGTGCTTGACTAGAAATCCACATTAATGCAAATTTATAATCTGCAAATTTGTTGTTGCTCATGTGAAGTTCATTACAAATACTGACCACTGAGATGAATACCTTATTGCAGACTAATCTTAATATGGGCCCGATCTGCAACTGGTGAAATGACTTCTCCTGGTATCACCTGAAAGTTAATTTCAATGTGCAACATTTAAGAACTTTTGAGTTTGCTCCTGAGCAAATCACCTTATTTTTAATTCTTGTAGGTCTCAAAATTTTTGTGCTTTTCCAAAGAGGCGCACAAAGGCATCCTTTTTGCACAGAAAGCAGACTGATTTTTCAAATCGGGTATTACAGCATTTCATAGCATGCACTGATCATCTCTCGTCTTATTAAAAACCTGTTGAAAAATAATTTATTATTTAGTTGCTAGCAGATGATAAAATATTCATTTGAGATAATGGCACAATCAGATTATATTTTATTACTCTCTGTTTATTGGTCTTGATAAAGGGACAGTGGACTAATTACAATTCTCTTTTACCATCTCAGTAACATGAAGAAATATCACTACTGGGAAAGGAATTACTTCATTCACAGAAGAGTCTTTTTGTTTTAATTATATAATTTCAGGTAATAAAAGAAATAGGCATGACTATTCTTTGTCTCATATAACTCATTTTGAAACTGCATCCAATCGGGCTTTGGGAAAAGGACTCAATGAACAAGTATTTAAAGGTTAAAGTCTCACTGTGCTATTTGTTCTTCATGTACTCAGGAATCAGAAACTTACCTTTTTTTTTTTTTTTGTTAAGTCACTGCAAATTTGGGGTTCAATCAGTTTTCAGATGTAAATAAGATTACTGTACTGAAATGCTTCGTTTCACTCTGCAAGGTTTCTTTTTCCCTTTATCCTTCCTGCTCCTTCTCTCCTCTTAACAAAATGAAATACGAAGATCAAGTGAATGTTGCTGCTGATGGAAGATGTCAGAGTGACAGCCTTAGAAAATGAGAGCCTCAATTATCCCAAGAAGATGGACAGCAGAGACAGCAACAGTGCAAGCTGCTTTTCACTGAACCTTTTACTTTATTCCCTGATTTGGATTGAGCACTTCTAGGGATTAGACAACTGTTTAATCTCAGTGGCTTTGAGATCTGCAGCCTCTCTGCTGAAACTGCTGAGAAGGGAGCCAATTAGTGGCAATTGTGAGAGATTTATTTATGTTGTTTTAAATGATACATGTATCTGTCCACTAGGAACTGGTCTGGGAGCATCATCCCACACACTGCATCAAGCAGCTGTCGTGGCAGTGACAGGTCTCAGCTGCACACAGCTGTGTTATGATGTGTTGGTGACCTCCAGGTGGAAGGTGCTCTACCCCCTCACCTGACACTGGAGCCACATTGGCTCCCTGATCTGAGTTTCTCATCTGTTTTTGAATTGTGCACTGTTCAATCTTAATCCAAATAAGAGCTAGCGTCACTTACTTTAGGAAGGAGCTTGTGTTTCAGAGCATCAAAAAAAAAGGTTAGGATGTGCCACAATATTAATATGCTAGTCCTTACATTGACCTTAACTGGTGTAATTACTTTTACAGCTGTTTGGGCAGTATTCCAAATTCTGCCCAAATGCTGTCTCAAATATAGTCTATATGTAGTCTATATATTGAGGAACCTAGAAATACGTTAGACACAATAAAACCAAGAGACCTTTCAAACCATTGAACTGGCAGCTCATATGCTGGATTTTGAGTTAAATGGCATAAAACAAGAGTTATAAGGCACTGCTTAGTGCTTTACCAGATTGCTTCCTTGAAAGGTAGTTTCCTCTTGTCCAAACTGCTCTTTGTGGCAGAGCAAGTGATAGCTCCCACTGTGCTCAGATATGAGGTGAAATGGGAACCTGGCACTGCAAAGGGGCTTGAGGCAGAGGCACTGCTTGCCTGTGTCAATGAGCTATATATATTTTTTTTTCCTCATAGAATGCAGACTGTGTGACTGCTTTCAGTTTCCAGATCTCTTATGAAATGTAGATGGGAAAAAGCACCCTGAAGCAAGGGGCTGTGTCTGAGTGGAAGCAGCCTGGTTACTGAAGACTGGTATAACACATCTGCTTCGCTACTTTTTCAATATCAGAGAAAAAGGTGGAATATATATACCATGACAGTTCTTTTGTTTGATTGGTATGGTTTCTTTTTTTTTAATCTTGGACTGCATCAGGATCTGTGAACACTGAGAAAGTATTTCAGTCATCATGCTTGATTTTTTCATCCCACTTCTTTTTCTTCTACATGTCATTAAAATTTGTGTGTGGATAGTAGAGTGTAGAGGTCACTTTTGAGGCCTAAACTAGATTTTACACTATTTATTGAATGCTATTTGATATTTTCTGCTGAGGAGAAATGATAGAGAGGAAGAAGAGGAATAAGAACATAAGATTTTGATACATTCCCCATGTTCTCCTTCTTAAAATAAGCAGTATCAGATTATAAGGGACAAATCATACAACATAAAGTCAGTAGCTGAGATCAGATGAGGAAAACACAACCTGAACTACATGGACTCTTGTTTATTAGCAATTGAGATTGTCTGGAAAAGCAGACTAACTGTTGATACTGTATACATGTTGTGTTAAGGGAAGAAACTTGATTCTGTAAGAAAGATTTCGAGGGTAATCTGATAGAGTAATGCCATACGAAAGCATACTCTGGAGAAGGGAAATGTAAAAATTCCTTTTTAATGTAAATTAATTATTATTATTAATTTTCACTTAAATCAATTGACCAGTTGAAACATATCTATTTTGTTTCTTTTTATTTTTTTTTTTTAATGCTGGATGACCTAAAATGAATTTAAATACAGGAAATTTCTGCATTGATAGCTGTTGCAACTTCCCTTGTTTCAACTGGAAAATGACAAAGACTGATGCTTGGGTCATGCCATTTTATTTTTCTGTTTTGTCTAAGTCTCTTATTTCTCTTTCTCTTCCCAACTCTTATTGATGGATCACTGAAAGAGGTGGTGGAAAGACAATTTCTTTGTTCAGGAGCGTATTGGCCTCAGAGCACACTTTTGAAAAAACACCAAGAGGAGTCATGTGGAGAACATCATAGACTTTATACATCAGTGTCAAACAAAAATGAATAGCACCACACAGAAACCTGCCCAAAATGCTGGTGGTAGAGAAAGTCTGTCAGAAAAGTTTCTTGCTTTTGGGTTTTTTGGTTGTTGTTTTTGTTGCTGGTTTTGTTCTTTTTTTCTTTGGTTTTCAGTTTGTTTGGGATTTTTCTCTTTTTTGTAGCCAAGAAAGCTTGGTTACTTCTTCTTTGCCATTATTAAGGGTCTATTGTAGCACTCTGGGAATTACTTGTAGTCATGTTTTCTACGGCATATTTGATTTCACTATCATTGTGCTTCACTCAGAACTGTAAATGGAAGCCAGCATGGGAAATCCAAGAACAAAACATACTGACTTTGATGCAAATTTTAGACAGTGATAATTGAATGAGGTTTGTCAGAGGAGATAATTTAGCTGTACCTGGGCAGTAAAAGGGAATATGTCTCTCAGAAGACAGAAGGAGGAATTAAATGTGTTGGAAGAAGTCAAGATGGCAATGGTGTTCTTGAATCCTAAAATAAATTAAATGTGAAATACACAGAATGTGAATCTCGACTTAAAAATAACAGTTTTGAAAGGTTCATATTATTTTAAAGAATTATTGATTCTTGTTCTATGGTTTGTACAAGGAAAGACTTGTATAATAAGTATGATAATTTAGTAGCAGATCAATAGAGGAACTTGGAAGTATCTTCTGCAGATTTGATGGAATACCTAAATCCATTTAATTAACAGCAACAGCCAAGCAACTGGAATGAAAAAGAAGACATTCTTTAAAGACATCTATTTCATATACTCAGGAGTTTCAGTTTACACCAATTTTTCCCTTCCTTTCTTTATTTTGTGGTTTAACCCAAGCTGGCAACTAAGTACAATGCCCCCACTCACTCAATCCCCCTTCAAGCCCTAGTGTGATGGGAAGAAGAATTAGAAAAAAAAAACAAAACACTAAACTTTGTATATTGAGACAAAAACAGTTTAATAACTGAAATAAAGTGAAATAATAAAAATAAAATAATGATAGTGATAGTAATAGTAATAATAATAATAAGTAGTAGTGAATGTCACATTTGAACAGTAGTGTTCTAATTAAACATTTAAATATTTTTAAAGCCTCTCTTATGATTGCTCTTGTGATTGCTACATTTTTGAGAGAAATTAAATTTTCTTTTTTTAAGTTTTAATATATATTTATATTCAAGCATTTTTACACATGTAGATAATTTCTACAATTTACACCTAATTATTATATATTGTGGATTCAGAATTTCCATATAACATTGCTGTGAGCTTCCCTGTATATAATGAAGATGGAAAAGATACTATTTGAAATAGGACTGTCTAAAAGATAATGATGCTGTTCACACCATATGTGAGATTTTAGAATTTTTTTCATCCCGTGCTAGAACAGAGCACCAGACAGTCCTCTGATTTGAAGACATTTTAATTGGAAAAGGCAATTCTGCATCTCTGAAAAACACCTATGAAATAAAGTTTCACTGGATATTTTTTTAATCAATAATAGTCTTAAATTACGTTTGCGTAAAAGAGTTACCTGCAGTGCCTTGAACAATTGATCTCTCAGTTCCAAGTAGGAGTCATTGCCTGTAGCTGTTGGGGATTTTTGTGGTTTGTTGTTTGTGTTTTGTGTGCAAGCTATGCTGTCTTCTCTCCTGGCAGAAGAGGAGACACAATTCCATAACCGTGAAAATGCAGAACTTTTGATCAGTGCCACTAATTTTTTTCTAGACTGAGTTTCCACGTGTACCATGTAGGCTTTAAGTCTCAGAGGACATTAAAGTAATAGTTAGGTGTCAACTGAATTGGCATCTAATTGAATGTGTCGAGGCACTGGAACAGGTTGCCCAGATAAGCTGTGGATGTCCCATCCCTGGCAGTGTTCAAGGCCAGATTGGGTGGGGCTTTGAGCAACCTGGTCTCATGGAAGGTGTCCCTGTCCATGTCAGGGGGGTTGGAACAAGATGATCTCCAATTCTCTGATTCCATGATTCTACAACCCTTGAAGAGTGTTGCACCTCAAATAAAAAGTGGGAGAAAAAGAGACAGTCTGGGTGGTGGTTATAGAAAAATGTTCTGCACTAGGAAATACTACCATAGAAAACACTGAACTCATTAATCTTTGATTAGTGAAACATGGCATTTCCCTTTTAGGAACTGCAAAATTAATGCAGTATTTGAATGAGAAATGGTAACTCCCAGTAGTGAACTTTCTATGCTCCTCACATAATAAGTACAAGGGGAATGCATTCATAGTTATTACTATCAGTGGTGGAGTAAAAAAGTGAAGAAAGCTTATATTTTTCTCAGAGAGCAGAAACATTTTACAACATGTTGAAGGGAGGAAAGCATTGTAGACTTGCAAGGTTGATTTTTCCTTTGTTGTCAGCATGGTGTGCAGCAGGACATGGGTTCTCAGAGGATGGCCTATATTAATATAGGAAGCTATTCCTATTACAATGGTAATAGGATAAACATTGCTTTAAGTGGTAAACTGCTGCATGATTAGAAAGACAGTTTATAATCATGCTTAGCTGGATGAACATGTTTTCTGCTTGATGGTCTTCAAGAAGGCAACTGGTTGAGGTTAAAGAGGTTTCAGAGTGCGAATGGATAATTAAGACAATTCGCCATCTGCCAAGCAGGAAAAAGAACAATCAAAATAGAATCATACACTCCAATGGAGTAGCATAGTAATAGCTGACAGCAATTATACCTGTTGTTCCAGTGATTATTATTTCATTAGGCTCAAAACTGAAATGATTCCTCTGCTTGTGTAGAGAGGAGTGTGGCTTCTGAGTACAGCAATTTCATGGTACATATGGACAGCTGTCATCCTTTCATCACACAAGAAAAAAGATGTAACACAGAAGAAAAAGTGCAATTGTATTAGTTTTTCTGTTGGAGACACTGGTCTGTATCTCTGCTTTTAGCTGGTCATTTTCTTTCTATAAAACAGACATTACTGGTAATGTATTTAAAATTGAGGTCAGCTTGATTAACAGTCAGCCCTGATAGATTTGTAGTTTGATCCAGAACCACAATACCCAAAATATGAAATCATTGAGAAACTGACTTTTACAACAGATCTAAGCTGGAATCTACTGTGCATCATTAGCAGAGGCAGGTTTTTTTTCTGTATCACACTATAAATTTCAGATTAATTTAAGGTGAAAATTCAGAAAGAGACTGCATGTTGCAAATTTATGCATGCTGAAACAAAGGGAAAGGCTCTGGGAAATTTACTGAATTCAGTGCTTCTCAGATGGTTGGATTTTCAAATGTAATACAGTATGTAACCCCATTGCACAAACAAAATCACAGCAGGCATTGGCTGAGAATAAAAAAACGCCATCTCTTCAGATGAGAGACACTGGGCAAGCTGCAGGTACTCCTGCATGTGGGAAGAAGGATAATAACTGCTTATTCCTTTTACACACTCCCCCAGATTGGAAGGTATCTCTCTACCAGATGGAGTAGGAAGGAAAGGAGTGGACACTAAATCTGTACATTAGTTTTGGTGCTGCATTTAAATTTCCTCCTGATACACTATGAAAGTTAATAATTATCTTGGCACACTGTAAGATTGCATGGAAGGCAATGCAATGCAACATGATATATCACTACTCTGCTATACCAGGTTAAAAAGTCCAAAATAGAAATAAGCTTCTACCTTCCCTGTATAAATGATCTTTGCGAAAGAATTCAGCAGAGCATCCACAATTTTAGCACCTGGAGGTTTCTAATACAATAATTAATGACTGTGGCTTTTGACCATCTGTTTTACAAGTATTGTGGCAGGTGTGAATACCTGCTACCCAACACTAAAAGTGGGTTGAGGAAAATAACATTTTTTCCAGGCCAATTATCTTCCTATACATCTTAAGAAAAAAGTTGTTTGTGAAAGCTTAGAACCCTGTTATTTCTAGGTGTATATGTAATGGAACAGTATAACACATATAAGTTTAAATGCTTATAAAGGAATTTACCATGTAAATATTAAATACTGATGAAAATACTGAAGGAGTTATTAAAATTAAACCTACATTTCATATTTTATTGTCATGCCTTTTGGATTTCATTGTAAGTCTTTGTTGACAGAACCTGCCATTACCGATATTTGATAAGGGTGATATAAGGTTGTAACGTAAAAGTTCATGGACCATCTTCTCCACTGCAGGGAGAAAAGTTTCCTTTCAAATAATAGATAATCTCTTCACTAGCTTGTAATTAGAGGGTACATTTAGGCTTCCCCTTTCTCAGATATAGAATATATATGTGTGTGTGTGTGTGTGTGCGTATATCTTCAGGGTAAAGGATAGAGGATGTCTATTTACTTTTTAACTTGTAAAATTTCTATTGTATTGAAAAGTGTTTCAGTGTTCAGATTTAAGACTATCAAATATTTTATTTCCAAAGATTTTTGTAGGATTCAAGTGCTTCTAGTGCCTTAAAAAGGATAGAAAGTTAAGGGGAGGTAAAAAGAATAAAAACAATTCGGAATCTGGAGGCAGCAACCTATCTTCTGTTTGAACCCAGTGATCTACCTTCCATAGAGATCAATTTTATTAGTAAATTATTTTCTTTCTTGTTGATATTTGAACAAGGTGCCTTTCCCAGGAAGTATCCAATGAAAACTTCCATGTGTCGACTGCCTAATTTTGTGGGTGTAGTAAAGTGATTTCATATCTCCAAAATAATTGTTTTACTCTGTTGGAATCAGGACCTGCTCCCAGATACACACGTATTAGGATGAAATTATTTCAAATTTAGAAGTGTAGAAATATTTTCCCATGGAATTAGCTTATTTGTCCTTTCCATGCTTCTTACGTCAATATATTTATTCTTTTCTGTCCCCTCTGGAGACATTAAGAAATGTGTACACATGGCACAGAACAGATTTACTATTGTCAACCATTCAGGTGATTTGGTCATTTAAACCCAACAGCTTTGTCTGCTTATAGAACTTAAAAAAAAAAAAATCTACTTCAGATTAGGTATATTTTTATGTAGTTGGAATTTTTTGGCACTGATCATGCTAGTCTGCTCTCTCCTGCTTAATCTAACCTAAGTATTAGTTATTTTCTATTTTACATTTACTTCTGCTACATAATACAGAGTAATTGCTAGTGCTAATTAGTGCAGATACAGTTTCATTTTATTGGTTTATATATCTTCTGTTTCAATACTTATGAATAATTCTTGCAGCATGCTTTAATAGCTTCACAAAAAAAAAGTAGTCCTGCTCCACCACAACAAGTTTCAGATATCTTTTCTCTCAGTCACCAAGAAGGTGAAATGAAATCTGTAGATATGTTTATAGCTGAAGACAAGCTCTTTTGTCTTATGATGATGGTGATGATGATGATTTAACCTCTCTATATGCAAGTCATTATTAAGTGGACCCTGGCTCAACATTCAACTGTTGGCAGTACATAAATCACATTGTGCACTTCTGCTTTCTAGGAGTTGGGCATCATTCTTAGAACCAGAAAAAGAATATTTGTGGGTGCATATGTGTATAAACTTTCTTTTACAGAAATGTGGGTTTGTATGCAGAAAATTTTTGTAAGAAAAAGTTAGTGGGAGCTGTTATGGAAGAGGAAGGTGATTTTATTATGCAAAATCTCTAGGAAATTTATCCAGTCATACTCCAATACCCACAAACGCTAAGACAAGTAAATCCAGCTGCTGTAGAAAGGATCAGTTGTGCACAACACATGACAAGAAATGTCATCTGCTAAGCCCTCACTATGTCTCCTAGTTTTATTTTGATCAGTGATGAAAATATGATTTTTGTATAGCAAATATATACCTTATAAAACAAAGCTTTGATTACAGTGTGGTCCTTTTGTCTCAGAGTTTTGCTTCTCTTGTCTTCCACAGATTTTTGTATCTATGCTGCCTATCATAGTAAGTATCCTTAGGGTAGCTAAGGACAATGTGCACCCAGGGAACCTGGCTGTTACCTGTTGCCAAACAAATGTATATATATATATGTATTTTTAGGATCTGAATTCAGGCTTTGCTCTGACCACCTTAGAACGGATCTGCAAACCCTGTGCCACCTGGGTCTGAATTTTGAATTCTCTTTTCTCATCATTCCCTTGCTCTCTAGATTCAGCTCACATTGACTTAATTCTGTTTCAGGCTGAATCCTTATAAGTCATGAGGGTGCCTTCCACTTCAATTCTAAGATAGGTTATTATGTTCTGTTCCTTCTTGCTTGGACTGTTTGATTCCAAAAAAGAAATTAACCAACTTTTCTGAGATGAGAGAAATTGAGAGAACAAATACTCATCAGAAAAACTGAAAACATAACTAGAATTTGAAGTTCCACCAAACAGCATTGTTCACTCTATAGAGTTATGGTATTAACAGGTTTCATTACATTTTTCTTATTATTATTAGTAGCTTTGATTCTTCTTCTGGCAGCAGATGGAATTCCCACCAGAAAATTGCTTAATATGTTTCTTCAACATCATATTATTCAAGAAGTTCTCACTTTCTTGAATTTAGCCTTTTAAAACCCCTATGAATTAATATGATTATGACCATATTCACTTAATAGATCAGAAATTGAGACATATAAATCAACTTAGTACTTTGATATTATATTAGGATCAGAACTGCTGTGACATAAACGTAAGACCCTCATCCCTAGCCATTCCTTTTTGGAAATTAGTTGGAGTAATTGGGTCCTGCAGACTTTCCTGTTTCTGCATACTGATGATGTGGTAAAGCTTGCTTTGAATAAACCCTTGATAACTTTAGCCTTCTCACTAATCAATTTTGCCTGAAATACAGTTCAGAGTGGGTCAGATAAACTCCTGCTATGGAGAGGTGACTCCCAGAGCATAGCCTTTGTAGTTCTGTTTCTATAACTTGTCCTTTGTTTCTTGCAACAGCAATAAAAAGTTGATCAGTAGATAGTAGTGAGAAACCTAATTGTGATTAATTGCATGGTTAATGGAATAGGTATACTAGAAAAAGAAGAAACAGAAGAAAAGTAAACAGTAATATATAAACAAAACACTACCAGCAAAGAGTTACTGAAGAAATAGACAAAGCTCAAATTTTCTGTCTTTAGGGAGAAATTTGATAGCTCCATGGGATAAGTATGTATGTAAATTGTAGGCTGCTCAAGTATTACAGTGATAAAATTGTAAACCAAAGAAAATACTTGGTATGTAGCCTAGTTTTTATGCTGCTCAGAAATCCTCCTGAACCTAATTTGACTTTTTTTCTCTCCTCATTTTGAAAGCATTCTTTTTCTAATGTAGGCTGTTCTTTGACACATGGAAAAGCTCTAGTCTAAGTGTCTAGGCATAATTCAGTTTTGCCTTGGCTTATGCTTATCTTAACAATATCACAGTTGACAGTTTTCCTTTCTGTGATTTATACCTGTGTTTTAGGCTTTTTATTACACCATGGTGTGGGGTTGGTGACAGAGACAGGCTAAATGAGTTTCACAGAGCTTCCATATCTGGAAGCATATTCTATCTCTTTTTTTTTTTTTTTTTTTGTTGTTGTTGTTGTTGCCAAGGCCCAGAATTCTTTATTTCTTTTTGCAGATAACAGAATGAACATCTCTAGCATCAGCACTATATTTCCTTCTCTCCCAGCCTATCAGCCTCTTCTCCCATTCTTCATTAGGCACTTACTCATAGCAGAAAAGAAAACTGAATATTTAATTGCATATTAAATTCACTTATTCTAGTTTCCATTTTGTGTATGCATGTGTAATTTCCTCACAAGTAAACTACTTAAGTAAAATTATCTTTTAAAAAAATAATAATGATTTTAAAGTTTTGTGAGACTAAAAAGCCTCTACATGCTGTGTTTGAATAGACTACCATGGTTAAGAACATGTAGGTGGGTGCTGGAATGTTTGATTCCTAACCTTGTAAAAGCATTTTGCTATAGATGTGTGAGGAAGCCTGGTCTTTCAGTATTATATAAGAATTTGTACACAAGTTCCCTGGTTTTCTCATCAAACTGCTGTGATATTCTGGGATCTTAACTAAAGCAGGTCATGTCCCTTCATTTTTTTTTTATAAGCTTAAATTCAGCTTTAATTTTCACAAAGTTCTTACTTACTTTTCCTCTTTCCTGTGTACAGTCTTCTTTCCATCTGAGTGGCTGTTTCTATCATTCCCTTTACTTTGGGAGGCAGGCAGAAATTTGTTGGATGTATATATGTTTTGAAAAATCTTCCTTGTGTGGAATTAACAAAGGGATTAAACTGTGTACTACATCCCTGAGGAAAAACCAAAGTTTTAGCCCATTCTTTTTCCTTGGTGTGAAACCTAAAGATCATTTCAGTTAGAGTTTAATTATCTAGTACTTACAGTGATCCAAGGAGTACCCCACAACCTCACTCTAGCTTTCTATCACTACCACACCTGGATTCCAGGATAAAGAAAAGGAAAACTAGTATCCACTGTGGTAAAGGCTAACCCTGTCCAGAGGAGATTGCCCTTAGCCATACCACACAATGATTGATCCCTACTCTTCTCTGAGAATGCAACATCAAAGGACCAGAAGCAAATGGGGAATTTTCTTGGCAAACTAGGCATATCCTGTGTTTGCACTATTCTCTAGAAGATCATATTTAAGCAGTGTGACACATCCATTTTTTTAAACAGATGAGGTTATATAAGTTTATACCATGTTAAAATATATACCATTGTACCAGATTGTACCTTGCACTGTAAGTTCACTTTTCTTGTATTTTATATTGCAAGGGACTTTCACTTTGTGGGTATATTTGGTGTAAATCTGTTCATTCTAGTACTAAATCTGGTCAGAACCAATATATTTTGTATATAGTCTGTGTTAGAGCTTAATTCTTGTAATTATTCAGAGTAGTATTACTCATTGCAGGCAGCGTGTACAAGTTGTGTAATTAATCTAGTTACAGCTCTCAGTTCAATCTGTACAAATCACACATCACAACAATTTAATTACATTGTCAGTCTGCATTGCATAGAGTTTGTGAAAAATCTCAAGGTTATTTAACTCTTAGTTAATAATGGTAAAAATCTGTGCCTTTTACGCCTGGACACAAGAAACCCAGTCTCGCCTAATGGGCTTGGAAATGTACTGATATTTTTTCCACATGGGCAAGTTAAATAGGACAGTATAATGGGAAAGCAACACTCCCAAACTGTGAAGAAAACTTTTAAAACCTCAAGAACCAAGGGTCCACATATCTAAAAATAATTTTGGAAATATATATATCACTAAAGTCATTCTTGCTGACAGAAGCTGTTTTGCTTCTCTACAGTGGAGGCCAAAATCTAGAAACTGAATTTGAATGTCTTGATCTAATCCACACGGTAGTGCTGTGAAGTACACACAGGTCTCAAAAGTTTGGAAGGCTTATAGAGGATTTTGGAATTCTGTTTTGTGTGCAGAAATGATAAATATGCATAGATAACAGACACCAACCTGTAAAAGCTTTTTTTAGTCTCAGGGTTGCTTGCAAAATCAGAGTAAGATTCTGATTGCTCATGGGTCAATGCATCAGTAGTGACAGTCTTATAGGAGTGAATTGTATTTGCTGTGAAACAGGTATGCTTGCATTTCTAGCCTTCACCTCTCTCCAACAAAAAAATTACTGCAGTTTTGACCACTTTTTACTTCATTCCTAAATGAGAGAACACTTGTAAGGGAAAGTCTTCCTCATCTGACCTCTGTGTTTAATGACGACTACAACAAGAAAAAGTTTCTGTGTTGTTTTTCAATGACAGAGGCTAGCTTCCGAGACTACTTTATGACAATATATACAAGGACAAGGAGTCCTTGACCTGGATTTCAGTGTGTGCTTTGAGGTACCAAACTATGCAGTATGTGCAGAACCATCCCTGCCACGACTGTCCCAAATAATCCTGCAGGTATCAGAGGAAGCTCAGTAAACAGCCTTTGCCCAGAATCTCAGTCCTTTCACATCATTAAATTTTGTATATTTCCTAAAAGAAGAAAATGGGAAATTTTAACAAAATGCAGAGTTTTAAAAATTTTATTAAAAGGTACTGTAAACGTGAACTCTCATCTTTAATTATAATTGCAGTGGAAAATCTTTGAAAAAAACTTGTTTTACTATTCCTTTTTTTCTGAAACTACCTCTGAACCATCACCATAAGCCAAACAAAAACATGGAGGTTCGTTCTAGAGCTTTATAGTACTTGCAAGGAAAAGCAAAGAGCTATTTGAATAGGTTAAGGTGATTACAGCTCTTCTCACATGTCTCTGGCTCTATGGAAAAAAATCTGCTGTGCAGTGCAGTTGGATCTATCCCTAATAGCTTCAATTGGTGCCTGCCATGTGTCTGGAGAAATAAGAAGGTATTATGGCTACTGAGGCAAGTCAGAGACCCAAGGGATAGAAGAAAGCACAGTATGCTGGTAATTATGAGATTGTAGGTGTCATAGGTTTTCCGATGGCACATAAAGCATCATGTGAGAACCCTTCTTTGAATCAAATGGTGGCTCTCTGAGCACAGTGGCCGTCATTCTCTTTGGCAGGTTTTTATCACATGCTTCGAAAGCACCAAGATAAACAGCACTCCCTCATAAAGAAAAAGAAAAAAAGCCATTTCTCAAAATAAAAGTAGTGATCTCTTGCAACCTGGCTGGCATTTCACCATTTTGTACACTGAGTTATTTTTATCTATTTTAAATACTCCTGTATTCAAACTGAAAAATTATTAATAAAGAAAAACTAAATTTAGGGTATATGAAACCTCACAGAAAACTTGAGCCTTTAATGCTCATCTCTTATATCAGAGACAGGCATAATATAATTAGATTTTTTAAAATAGTCTAACATCTGTTACTATTCCCCATAATGTTGATTGAAAGCAAGCGATTTATGCTATCTGTTTCTGATATTCATATTTCTGTGAGTAAGGAACCAGTTCCTTGATAGTTGCTTGTTCTATTCATGTTTGGATCCTTTGTTTGTGTGACTTTTGGGACGGTTGTATTCTTTTCTGAAGGATACTTTATTGGAGCACACAAATCCCTTATATAATGGAGCACTCCCTGAACAAACACTCATTCAATGCATGGTGTTTTTTATGAAATATAGCAATTTATATTACTGTATAACTTGAACCTCAAAACATGGAGAAAAATAATGCTGTTTTGACACTGCATGAACAACACCAATTCCCCCCTCACACACATAAAACTTAGAAATATAACATAAAAGTAAGGAAACAGGATATCAACGAGAGGAGTCAAAAGAGATAGTGAGAATGCATTGATCAGCAGGATGATCTCAACATATCAAAAGCTTTGTTAACTTCTTCTCAGCTGTCACAAGAAAGCAGTCTACTAAAAGGAGATAAAAAAATGATGGTAAGTCAGTGCATGTTTATAGGGACTTGAAAAACAGGAACATTATGACACAACATGCAGGGATTTGGAATAAGTGATTGGTAAAGGTAATGTCATGGGCTAATTTAAAAAAGAAAGGACTCAGCATATAGAGTGTGAGAGGTAGGTAAGAAATAAGCACACCGTATGTCTGAAAGTCTTTGTCCCCAGAGTGATGTCACAGGCAAAGGTGTCATCAGGCAGAGCTGCAGCACCCACACTTCTCACAGAGGGTTCTGCAGATGAGGGGATGCAAATCTTTGGTTGAGAGGGTGGGAGGCATGCACATAAACCTGCAGCAAGTGTATACATGAATGTATCTGCGTACATGGCGAGACCTTTCCAGTATTAGACGTGAAAGGGTGCTAATGAACATCTACAAAATTTAAACATTTAAAGACACTTTGTGAATTGTCTTCCTGTTGTGGTTTAGCTGTTTAATCACGGACACTGAGCCTGTGTGCACTGCTCACTGATTGTTGGTTAATTACATATCAATAATAAATCAATAACTTACATCAATCCTGATTTGTTTTAAACCATATGCATGAGGAGTTTTTCCCTCTGTGTCAAATGTTAGCTAGGAATAGTTTCCATGTGTGGAAAAGCAAGGACTGAAAACTGAAGAGGGCCTTCACTAGTTCAAGAGGTGGTGGCTTGGAAAAGCTTGCCTAGCAAAACTTGAAAGGGAAGTTTAAAGAACTAAGGAGATATTTGAGGAAGGGATGGTAAAAGACACAGAGAGACACTTGCACTTTGACGACAGAAAGGGACATCAGTTTGAAAAGGAAAGGAGAATAATACTGGAGGCACAAAGGAATTCAGGGAATGCACTGGGAGTACAGAGGCAGATAGATGGTTTATAAAATAAGAGTAGATCAATAGATTATTATGTGAAATAATAGAGGGAGAAAATGTGGGATGAAAGGGAGGGGAGAAGCAAGCTACAAAGGATTTGTTGTGTTTTGGGGTTTTGGGTTGGGTTGGGTTTTTTTTCCTATTTTATTTCTGCCACTGACCAGTAGGATCCAATTCAGAGAAAGATATAGGAACAGGTTTTTTGGGAACAGTTCAAAGTTGAGTCAATGGAAAGATTTAGTTATATTGAGAAAATGTACTTATTTGGAAATAAGATTAAAAAAGGAGAAAATGAACTTGAAATCCAGAATAGCAGGAGAAATTTTTAAGACATAATGTTACTTCATGAAAAAAAAATCTTTACATCAAAATATTTATTAAAAATATTACTTTGGCTGCCGTCCAAAGTATTTGAACTTTTTTTCTTAAGTATGTAACCATATACTTTCACAATGTTAAAAAGAAAAGCAGAAAGTCTGGTAAGCAATACATTTTTCTGAGTCTTACATCTGACAATTCAGTTCTTTGACAAGAACAGAGATTTAAACGTTTATAAAGATGACAGATGTAGTTTATATGGTTGATATAAATTTTGAACATTGACATTGTGGAAAGGTAAATTAATGACTTTAGAGGGTCTTGAAGAGCCATGTGTCAAGAACATACTGTATTCTGGGTGCTCTGAGAACTGCCTTCTGCCTTGTTTGCCATATGAGGTCTTTCTTGTCAAATCTCCCATGCCAAAATTCTTAGAACTCTTGAAATCTCTGCACTTGTCATGAATTTAATTACAGGTACTTTTCATGATCTGGTTTAATTTTCCATTATATACATGACCTCTTATTGAAAGTCATGACCATATTACAAGATTCTGCTATATAAACCAATGTTAATAAAATGAGAAATAGTAAGTGAGTGGGAGGAGAAGAAGCAGAAAATAAACAGAGTAGTTGTTCCCCAGTGAGAAATAAAAAAGTTCTGTTCATCAATTTGCATAGTTTTGATGTGAGAAAGGAGAAAAATTGTTTCATTCAAATTTCATTGCAAAATTCAAAGCCAATTCATTGCTTTAAGTTCTGAGGTTCAAATGAATGAACAAAGCTATAGACTGAGGCAAATTCATACAAATTGAAGCTGCAGAAAGTATCTGTGTGAGGCTGAAATGAAAGTCTCTTGCCCAGTGTTATTAGCAATCAAGAAATGTTGAAAAAGGAAATGGTTTACTTAGCTACCTTTAGAATAAGCAGTATGAAAAACCACAATCGATGAGTACTTTGACTAGAAATGAGAAGCACTGTAGTGGTACAAGCTACTAAGTATTCTTGAAAGACTTATAAGAACTGATGCATTTTTGAAGAAAAGACATAAATATTTTGGTCTAAGGAAGATGGAGATTTCATGTATTATAACTTTAAAAATACTTTCAACCTTGCAGATATAAAATAGGACTCTATCAAATATTGAGGATTTTCTCTGTTACGATACCCCTCTGAATGGAGTCCTAGGAAAACACTGTCATATATGTACTTCAAATGTTCATACAAAATATCTTTTTGTACAAAATTTTGTATATTACTGACAGGAATATATGCAATTGAAAAAAAAAAAAACATTCATTCAAAATATGCCTCCTGCTTTACATAACAAGTATGAGCATATGTTAAGAATTTAAAATGCTTTATGGGGTGAATATCATTGTATATAGACTGTTTTAATTTTCTATGTCTTAATGTTAAAATACCTTGAAGATGCTTCTAACCTAAAAATAGAACAATACAGACACAAAATCAGAGACCACAGTGAGGTCCCAAGGTGTTAAACTAGTTCTACATTTGTATAGCCAGCTATTTTGAAAACAAACAAAAAAAAACCAACCATGCTTTATTGCCACACACTCTTCTTTTCAACTTTTCCAAGGGCAACGTCTATAGTTCAATTTTCTGAAGAACACTATCTTCTCTGGTGTTGGAAACTCTCCTCTTGAGGCATTACATAGAACATCATTGTGATGTCAGGGAGTCACAATTAATGAGGATAAATTAAGTGTTTGACAACAGGGATTTAGTGACCTTAGTAGCTCTGGGAAGAAGGCAAGATTGAAAGTGCACTTTTATCGATCGTTACATGTGGTGTATCTGATGGACTGACTGGCTTGAGGGAGTGTTATGGTGAAGGAGGCAAAGGCCATTTCACCCTTAGCACTCAGTCAGCTCGTAAGCTGTACAAACCATTACAACCACTGGTTGTTAAAGTCAGAGATCTCACCAGGAAAAGGATTTCTTGAGGTTGTGTGTTACAGACAAACTCCGCTTCAAAGTGTTTGGTCATGTTTTTGTCATGATGATAAGAAAGCTACACCTGAGCCTGTGTTTTCCTCCTAAATTATTTTAAAACACTCTTGTATCCTTCTTCACTGAATTACACAGCTTCTTGAGTTAAAAAAAAGTCCAGCATTCCATGAGGTTAGCCATTGACATCACCTGCTCAAGACTGCCATACAACTTCATAAATCTCCTCAGATTCACACACTGTAAATGTTGAGCTGTGGGACTGGTAAATTTTATGACTGCACATTTTCAGCTGATGAATTCATAACTAGACGTTTGCAACTTGCAAATCTTATTTAAGAACTGTGACCTTAATATGTAAAGACTTCATGCACTATGGTGGCAGTAGAAAAAATTGGCTGATTACTGTGGAGTCAATCCTATTGTATTTGCCACTAAAAATCTTACAGCAGAGGAGAGCATTTTATTGATGAAGTTTCAGTGCAGTTAGATTTTTTTGTCTGGGGGTTGTATGGAATAAAAATTCAGATAATAGTACTTTTAAGGCAGAGACGTCTATTGAATGTAGGCTTAGATACAAGTAAATAGCAGAAAAAGTATTGATCATGTTAATATTTGTGATGATTACCAAATAAATATTGCTAACCCATAAGATATAAACTCCTATGTTCAGCTATCTAAAAGTTAGTCCTTATAAGTTAATATTCTGCTATTTACAGAAGGTTTATGAAGACCTCTGTGTTTAACTTGAATTAGGGATAAATATGGTAGTTTGTATCTTGAATGTACATCTTGCAGAAAGCAGCTCTAGGAGACAGTAATGCCTCTTCAGCCGACACTTTTCTTAATAAATAAATAATGAAAGGCAAGGGGAGATAGAAGTCATCATGATGGCTCTGTGTTTTCCACAGCACTATTATATACTTGAAGGAGAATGTTAATTGTTTGTCAAACCTCTGTTTGATAATTTTTTTATAGAGACTCTAAGCTATGATTTTTCTCAAATAAAGTAAGAGGTAAGCAAAAAAGCTTGATAAGCCAAACCTGAATAAGACTTTATGGGTTTTAAAAAGCCAAGATCATAATGTAATTAGTTAAACCCTGAAACCTCACTAGTGTCTTGTATGAAGAAGACTTTTTCTGAGGTAAAGTCTTACTCAGATCAATACCAAAATTGCCTTTCAAGAGACAAGCTCTAAAATCAAAATATATTATCACTTTTATCAGTAGAGGTAATTGCTTTGAATTCTTACTTCTGATGTTTTAGATTGACAGGATGTCAGATATATAAAATTAATAAGACTAATGTTGTAACTGTAAAAGTGTATATTTGTTAGGCAACAAAATAGGAATTTGCCATGATTGTGAGTTATGAGAGAAAAAATTGAAAATGCTTAAGAAGCATGTTAAAATGTTCTGACTTTTGTTTGTAGACTCAGTTACAGTTTTAACTGCTAGTGTTGTTGAGAAACACTTAAAATTCTTGGATACCTTTTTCTTTTTCTGGAAAAAAGGGATACAAATATCAACTGTATGCCAAGGTGAATTTCAATGTGGTTTTAGATGGGTTGCTTACTGCTATAGATTTTTGTTGGCCAATACAATGCTTGGCATAAATCAAAGCAGTTGTGCTGTATTGTACTCACTAGCAGTGTTCCCTCAGTCTCTCAGTAAAAATTGTTTTTAGACATGAAAATAATCTTTGACTGAAGTGAATTTTGCTGAGACAATTAAAAAAAGAAAGAGTTTGGGTCAAGAGTTCTGATTGTTTTTTTGTATTAATACAGTACTGCTTACTTTTGAATGAGTTTAAAAAAACCCTATTCCATATTTATAGATATAGTTTCTAAAACTTTGTTCCCATCTAAGTCACTTAAAAGGATGTCTGAGAAATAAGCCTCTTAAAAGAAAACACTTTCTCTAGGCTACCCTAAAGCATGCTGAATAATTCATGGAAGTCATTGAAATAAACACAATAAAGAATGAAGCAGTTAAATAAATACACTTCTCTGAGCTCTGAGTTTGTATATTTAACTATTTTTTCTATGTGCATGATTTGGTCTTGCAAATCTTGATACAGGAAAGTAATACTAGGGGGGGAAATGTACTAAGAGGATTTGTTCTTTATGTCTTAGTTTAAAATACAGTAAACAATTGAGAACAGACCCCTTGAAAGGTCAGTGATAAGATTATCTTGACTGGAAACATTTTAAGAAAATCATAATGCCATTTTGATTTTCTTCCTCCTGGTGCTAATTTTCAGGGACTTTTGTTGGTTTTTATATAGTATTAGCTATGTACAGTAAGTTTTTCTGCCTTGTTTGAGAAAAGATATGATTGCCAACAGCTCTTAAAATGTAATATCCCAAGTAACAGCTCTACATTTGCTGTAATAGGTAAAAGTCTAAACCCACCACCACCAAAAAACAACAACCAACCAAAAACCTCACCCCAAACCCCAGCGTCTTCCCTAGTGCACCCAGCCAGAATCCAGCTCTATGTATTCACAAAATGTTTTTTCATTCTCTTATTTTTCCCAATTTCATATCTAAGAAAAAATCCCACAAAGGTTAAAAA
Organism: Dicrurus megarhynchus; assembly: GCA_013399195.1. NCBI lineage: Eukaryota > Metazoa > Chordata > Aves > Passeriformes > Dicruridae > Dicrurus > Dicrurus megarhynchus. The sequence goes on along the minus strand of VXAD01005097.1, from coordinate 237,879 downwards.
AACCAAACCACCACCAAAAACCCCCTGCACAATGTATTATTTTGTTTCCAAAATAGAATCATAGAAACCTGTTAGTTTTTTTCAGAGTAGAAGGGAATTTAAAATTCTCTTTGAAATTTTAGTAATATTATCTTTTTAACCAGTTCCAAGGTTTAATTTTAGCATAGGATATCTCTGTGAAATTTTCAGTTGCACTAAAATCACCTGTTTCTGCTTTTTTTATTCACTGAATTTTTTTTATTAATATTATTTACTGGTGCAGTGATTTACTAGTGTAGTGGTATTAGGTAATTACATGGATAAGTATAAAAACGCTTTCCATTTTGATTTGTGTTAAATGACAAGTTTAGTAATGTTTTTGAGAAAAAAACATGCCAATGATGGGAAGAAAAACAAGGCTTAACACTGAAATAAACCTAAAACGCTAAAATAAATTTAAACTAAATCATTTTCCAAGTGAAAACATTTAAAAATACTTAGGATGGTGACACATATAGGGATGCAAATCATCTCTAGTTATTTTGCAATAGGTGTCCCTTAATTCAAAATACATCCTGTTGACATCCATTGTAAAAGTAATAATAATAATTGCCCAACTCATTTGTTTTTTTCTTCTGATGTTCAAGACTCATGACTGGAGCAACAACAAATTAGGCAAAATGCATGTGGTACTGATGTACATCATAACATCATTTTCAGATTCCTCTATTCAACTGCAGACAGAACATGTGCTACTTTTAAAAATTATTGTAATTTTCCAGTGCAAGATTGGCAGCTAAATATACATATATGTGTGTGTATATATATATGTACATGTATATATATATATATACATATATATGTATGTATATAATGATATAAGCTAGAGTTTTCTGTTGTGAGCGCAACCACTCAGTTGTGCTGGAACTAGAGGGGAGCTCATAACATCCTTGCCTCTCTCTTAGCCTGCTTTAAAAGAAAATATTCAGTGGTGGAAGTATGTGAGTGGGAATGGATGCACCAGAGCACAGTCCTCAGCTCACCACACACAGAGGCAGACATTATTGGAAATGGGTCAGTTTGGCAGTGTGCAAAAGTGGAAAAAAGCCACACAAAAGTGATGAACTTTGCTCTTCACATCCCTGGAAATGTTTCCTCTCTTACAAGCTCTTACTTTTGCATACATGTAGTCATTTTACAAGTCATAAACATGGATTAGGAATTAGTCTAAAACCAATGTTGCCACAATCAGTCTTCAACATCTGAAGCTTAAGACAAGATGGTCCTAGAAAACACGAAGACTGGGAATGGTGACCAAAGTAAAAGATAGAGCAAAGTGATTAGCCTTCCAGATGATGAAGAAATAATTTCCTAAGTGTCACTATGATTTTCACTGATGATAAAAATCTTCCACTGGCTAAAAAAGTTTTATTTAGAGTATTAAAGAGAGATGGCCCATAAGAATATTTTAATATACTGTTTCTGTATGATTTTTTTCTTTCAATTCCATGGGGAAAAATGTCTACTTCATTGTAAGAGTTCATAGTTTTATCACTTGTTGGCTGAATCATAGGCTAACTGAGAATATTGTTGGTAAATCATTGTTTAGGCATGGTGAACAGCTTCTAGAGCACACTTTGCATAGCTTCGAGTGGTATTTCTTCAGCTTCATAGAATGTACACAAAATATCCCAATTTAGTCCACTTTTGTTGTTTTCCTTCTTCCTGGAATTTCTCTGTTGCCTCCAAGACATTTGCAAGTGTTGGACTGTAAGAGGCAATTTCACAGTATTTTGGTTTTGTGCTTTATCTCTACAAAGACAGTGTACAGAAGCCTTTAAGTAACTTCAACCTGAAGTCCCCAGATGTGCACTTTGATCTCTACCAAGTACAGCTATTAACCAGTATCATTTTTTTCTCTCCATTGATTTAACATGTAATCCTTATTTCCACTAAATAAAAACATTGGAAACAGACAATACCACGTGCAGCTAAGGAAGGTTCATTGCCATTTAGGCTTCTATGCTTGATTGTTTCTTTCTGATTAAATTCCCTCAGTTATAACATTGGTACAAATCAAGTGTTTGTTGGAGTTTTTACCTAAACATGAATAACTTTGAAAAATGATAGTTCAAAAAGACATTGAAGAGTAGGAAAAGCCACATATTTAAAATGATTGTCACTTAAGTGTCATTTAGATCCCAATACAGCCCTTGGAATGACAATAGGTGACATTCATTTAGTTTGCTTATCATGTAGTTGATGTTTTTTGTTTAGAGGTGCCATATCTAACTTGGATCTTTACTACTGAATGGACCTCTCTCATGGCAACCTCTGTTCTATAAAATCATAATTGAAAACAATTCTTGACAGCATAATTCTGATTTTTTTTAAATGAATGTCATGTGGTATGGCCTCTGCCATTTTCCTCTTTCAAGAACTACGCTACAGCAAATACCTTCTGTAACTCTTGAAAATTATAGCTTCTTTATTTTAAGACAGGTATGGAAGGTTGGTTTGTTTTGTTTTTTTTAATTCATATCATTCAGATTTAATTTTTGAAAACAGCCCACAAAAAGAAGCTCAACAAGAAGAAATTGAATTAGTAAGATTATGTCTGTAATGATACTTGACTGCCAGTTTTATTTGGCAAGGTTATTTTGACTACTCTTACAATGAAAGTCAAGCTTAAGAGGAAAATTTTCACACAGATGGATTTAATCTGGTTTATACCAACTACTATTCTTGTGGTTAGACAGTTTCCTGAGTAAGTGTAATTAAATACGTCACTGGTATAATTCAGTTTTTGTGGCCGGAAGTTTTCTAAAGGAGGTGCCACATCAAAAATGTAATATGAATTTTCTTCTAACTGCAAATAAGAATTTTTGTGATGGAAAAACCTTTATTTTTTTCTTTTTTTTTTTTTTTAACACGCAAAGTTACCTTTTTTAATGAGATCCTGGAGATCAAATGACTGGAATTCACATATACTACATGTGTCTGAAAGCAGCTGCTTCAGAGTAAGAAATCTGCATCAGGCATATGTTCTGTAACCCACCCCAGCCCCCACATTACCCTGCTCTCTGGTAGGCCAGTTTAGCTCTTGTACCTGGCTTCGAGTAGGTAAATGGTGTAGGGTGGGGTTTTGTTTGCTTGTTTATTTGTATACAAACAGTTACTCCCTTATTTTAGAAAGCAACATTTAAAAATATTCAGACATTAACTCTTGATCCTTTGTTGAATATATATATCCATTTACATATATATATATGCAGGTACTGAAAGCATACGGTAAATTTAGTAAGAAAGTAATGGATCTTCATCTCTCCATTTTTAACACAGATTTCACATTAACTGAATTAGATTTGTCAAGACTTCACTTGCTTTATTGTCACATTTTCAGTGTCGTGAATCCTGAAATAGCAGAACAGAGTACAGCAGTACTTTGAAATTCTGAAGCTATGTATTGAGGATATAATTAGATTAATTCAATGTTCCAATTTCAGAAATGTCAATTTTCCGCACATCTAGATTGCGAGATAATTTAATTATGAATTTTTTGTTTAAATGACATAAACATTTATAGGGGTTATTGGCACTTTTACTGCTATACATTAAATCTTTGAATCTAAGTATTTTACAGTAGCAGGAAAGCAGAGGCTTTGATTGTGAAGTTCTAAGCAGAGTCCCCTACCAACTTCAGTTCACGTTTCCCTCTGCTGCCCCAGTCTTGTGTAGTTTCTGCAGACTGGGAGTCCTTATGTATTGAAGTTCTGCCCTTCAGGGGGAGAAACACATGGCATATGGAGACAGGGCCCCTATACATTTTGGAAAGGTTGAAGAAGGTGCATAGCCACTTTTATTAGGTTAGAGCAGTGTGGATAACAGCATTTCTCATATAAAGATGATGTTTCCGAACAGTATTCCATTGCTATAAATCAGGGACCCCAGTCTAAGTCAAAGATGGATACATTCTGTAAATGTAAATTACTTTCTGGGAAATTTCTGGAAAGTTTCTGGCAGTAAGTGAAGCATAACGTGTTTTCCATTTAACACTAGCACTAATCTGAATAATTGCATGTATCAGGGATATAATGGTCAAATTTTCTAAGCTTTTGGGTAGGGACACCATCTGGGGAGGAAAAATATGACTCAGGGCATTTGCATGGTGATAATACAGGACTCTCATCAGACTGAGGAAGAGGATACATAAGAGAAGGGTTTAAGACAGGTTTACAGAAGGGAGGGGAGGAGAGACAGGTAAGGGGGAAGGAGGAGGAGACGGGAGGGGGAGAAGAAAAAGCAAGAAAATATTTTCTGCCCAGAAAAAGGGAAATTTTCAAGATTATGACATTCTTCTTCTCTGTTTAGATTTAAAATGACAGGAGACTAGATGTCCAGGTATTGAGTAGTTTGATTGTTTATATATATATATATATATATATTATATATATATATATAAAATTGTTTGGTTTATTGGTTGCTATTTACAACAAAAAAGAAATTGGGAATCTTGAAGAAGTAGTTGAATCTTTAGTTAGATAGAAGAACATCAAAGTAGATTTGGTTTGGAAACACAGTAATCCTTTGACCAGAAACTGACATTTTCATGTTTTCTGAGTCAAATTTGGCTTCAGTGATTCTTCATTGATTCATGTCAGTTTTTTCCTTCATCTTTTTTGATTGCACTTTTTTTTATAGTTTTTTTATTTTTTTTTTCCTTTTTACGTCACTCTATTCCTTCTTTAAGTAGAAATTATTCAGAAAATGCAAAGAAATCATATTTTGGTCTTAAAACTGTAGTCGTATTTTCCCCTCTTTTAGACTTTGAGGGAGGCCTGCTGATGCATTCATTTTGAATGTGATTAACCCCTAATGTACTTTTGGGATCAAAGCTTTGCAAACCAAATAGCCTTTTTTTTTAATTCTACTCACAATTATTCATTTGATAAAAGTTCAAAATCAGGATTCTTTTAACCTTTCAGTTTTCACAAGGAACATTCAATCCAATGATCTTAATTTCTCAAACAGCTCAAAACTCATATGAAATATGTATTATGCTACAGAGATGCTACTGGGTTTATGCTTTTATGGCAGAAAAATCTAGTAAAGAGCATCCTCACTTAAGTGGATGTTAGACAGATTGGCAAAGCATCGTGCAGTAGTAAGGAAGGAAGGAGTTATCTAGGAAAGTAAAAGGTTTTGATTCCAGTACCTATTGTATTCTATACAATAGAAAGTTCTGTTTTCTTTGTGGGAATACAAGATGTCACGTGATTTCTAGCACACTTGTAACCATCAAAGAAAAGGAGATGTTACTTCCTACCTGTAAACCCAGAGCTGGCCACAACACCCACATCAGAATGGGATGTACATAGGAAAGTCCATATTAAAAAATCATTAATATCAATATATGGATACATTAAAACACAGTAGGGTGTACAACACTCTCCCCAGAATCTTGCAGCAAATCAATGATGAGAACAAGGCATTAGACAGAACAGGTGTTATACAAATCATGCTTTTTTTTAATGCAGAATATAAGAAAATGCAAAAACAGCCATAAGTTTCTTCATTTTTTTTTGTCTTTTCCTGAATCTTGTAATGAAAATTGTGTCTACCAGGCTTTCAAAAGCCAAGCTAAAGCAAATCATTATTTTGGAGAAAATCTAATAGCCAGAGGTATCAATTAGTTTATTAAAACTGTAAAATATAAGTTACACTTACTGTATGTTGTTAAAAGATGTGATACCCTGTAGGTATTTCTGTTTCTTTTCTTGTTGTTTTATAGACCTAGAAGTTGTGCAGCTGCCTTTGTTCTGTTAATAACCATTTGACCCCAGCAACAGGAAATGCTGCTGGTGCAATCCCATTGGTCACACATCATTTTCATAATGAAGCCTTTCAGGTGCATTAGTGGAAGGTACACTGATGTCTCTTATGCTCATCTCCTGGACTCTGAGAGCCTCTGGATTTTAGTGTTTGATCTATCTTCATGTGTGCACAAATAATTGATGATGAAATACTAAATCCCACGCTTAAGTGACATCAGATGGAGGACTCTCAAAAGTTTGGAGCCACTACTACTTGCTTAATTCAAACCAAAAAGAGGTGGAGGGGCCCTTGCTGTATCTAAAAAGTAGACCTGAAAGGAAACTGTTAGCTTTATATTGTCAAAACAAATAATTAATGGAAATTTTTTGATATATAACCTTATTTGTTATAGGAAAATAAATATACAGATTCTAGGAAATGCATTCTAAAGATGCAAACAAATATTTGACTCATGACTTCGAGCAGTGATATACGGTAAATAAATTATTTGTAGAGATAGCTGTACTAATGTCACTCAGGGTCAACCTGTTTCCACTTAAATTAAGGGGGCAATCTTCTTGTAAGAAACCCAGTGTAGGAAAAGAGTTCAGCCTCAGGAGAAAATAGAAAAGTGGGTTTGGTCTGGGTTTGTTTTCCCTTTCCCCACCCAGCACTCTTCTAGAAGTAACTTTTTGTTTGGAATTCAATCTGTATGCTATATGGCAGTTTTAGGAGGGTTGAACTTTTGTAAAGCAGGTGTGAAAATCAACTCAGTCTCTCTGACTTCAAATGACCATCTGTTTCTTCACTTAGTGCAGAAAAAATTGTGCAAGAAATCCTTTGTTAGACAGTGGTGGAGGGAAAGGGGCACACATATTTGCATGCAAATTCTATACACTCTTTTTACTTAAAAGAAACAAGACAAATAATAATTAAAATGAAATGCCAATAATCTGAATTTATTCTATTCCTATATCTAGTTACCTATTCTCAGCCTTTTTTTTTTTTAACATGATTATAGAGAAAAGCTCATTCTGTTGTTTTCATCAATAAATTTCTGCTTCCTCCCAGAAATGAGACCTGTTTATCTGCTTGCTTTTTTATTATCAAAATACTCCACTTTTAATAACTTATTTTCCTTTGTAATTAGATTATCTCTTGGATTACACTGGAGTTTTCCATTGAGTATTTATTTTTATTTGATTTCCTTGTATAATTAAAGATGTCTATGTTATATTACACAACTACAGACTTTACTGGAGGTAGCTAGTACCTGGCATGAGGTAGTAAGAGTTGAGAAAGTTTTGGTCACATTTTTGTGATTTTAACTCACAATTCCAACACATTCATCTTATCAAATTATCACATCAGAAATATATTTCTGTGTATTTATTTTATGAAATAATATTCTTGATGATATCTGTCTTACAAAGAGAGAGGCAGCAATTATGAAGTAATTTTTTGCAACGCAGAGAAATAAAGGCAGTAATTTGTCCTTGTAAATCAAACAGAGAACTATATTTTCCATGAACTATGACAGTCACTGCTTATACTTGAAAAATAAAAGTATGTAAGTAATAAAAGCAATAAAACCAATATAAATGTACTGTTATCTTTTGCGTAAAATTAAGAAAAACTAGTTTTGTATCAGTTAATTCAAGGAAATATTCAGGCTACTTTCAATTAAATGAAAGGGGTGGTATACAGGGTTTGATTTTCTTAGCGTTCATTAGCAGCATTAATCTAAAATTATTATTTTAATTCTAAAGATTTGATAAAGAATGTAGTGTTGTTATTTTTGTGATAATATTTCAAGTTCCTTTATTTTAAATAGACAAGGAATTACTTGAGTCCAGTATCTGCTTAATTGAATACTTTTGAATGAACAAATGGGAAAATAGGGAAATACTTTTGTGAGAAAATGATTAGTTGAAATATTGAGTACCATAAGGAAATGGCCTTAAATTGTGAGGGTTTTTGGAGTATGCATGTTTTGCCTATTTATTCATTTTTTTGCTTATTTAATCTGGCATCTGTTACCAGAAATAGTGGACTGACACAGTAACATGGTACACTCTTTATGGAGATCTGGGCAAAGTGAAATGGTGGAAATTTTTTAAATCTCGGTTAAGAAACCTTAACATGCTGGGAACTGATTTTATATATATTCTCTATAGAGATTAGAGACATGTCACTAGTAGTAATCTGCTGTGGCAATACTGAAAAAAACCTCAACACAAAGAAAATCAAAACCAAAATTATAAAAATTTATTAAAAGATATGTACCATCATCACTAACCTTGAAAACTGTTGGTTAGTTTATATAGTTTATTTTCCCAGATATGCAACTTTAATGCTAATGAGATGGGATGAGATGAAATAGCTGCCAAGAAAGACCTGGTTCTAAATAGTCCTGCTGGGCTGATTTATCTATGCTGAAAAATATTTTAAACATTAAGGTCAGAGGAAAAAAAAAAGATTAAATTCTAGTTTCATCTATGAATTTGGCTGAGTGCACTGTAGGGTTTGTTGTTATTGTTCTGTTTGGATTTTTACTAGGGCAGAAGACTTCAGCTATTCTTTATTCATGCATTATGTCTTGCTTCATTTATGGTTTCTATTCCATGATTACACAAAAATATACGCAAAAAATGAATATGAGGAATTGAGTAAAAGTGAAGGCCTGTTTTATTTAAAGTTTTTGGGCCACTTAGGCACTAATACTTCTCGTGTTTACAGACTGTTTTGGTAATGCCATATTTGATTTTTGGAGCAGAGTCTTGACTTGTCTCCCTATATAATTCCTTCTATATAACTGGAGACATCTGTGACTAGTCATATTAATCACATCTATTCCAGAGAAAGTGTTAGGTTGTTTTAAGGTTTTTGAAGAAAAGGAAGGTTTAAGTATGTTGAAATAGCTAGGAAACAGAATTAATTTTTTTAATGTTGCATAGAAATAACAATTATGCAATAAAAAAGCATAAACATTTTAATTACTGTGGTGTTATTGTCTCTATTTTAGACCTATTAGAAACAAATTTAATTTTATTCCCATGTACAAATTTGCAATAAGAGCAACGGTGACTTCATTTTTTTCCTGTGATGAAATATGTGGAACGCTTTAAACTCTTTGCAGTTTACTTTGCTAAATACAAAGTAGGCTCATGTGCTTGACTTTCAGCTCAGGGTGATGAGGACAATTCTAGCACCTCTGGCTCAGAAAACGTGACACTTGCAAGTTGTTGCTCACTGGAGGAAAAACATCACCATTTTCTTCTCCAGGGCTCTTGCACTTCCCTTGCAGTATGCCAGAGGCCTCCTCCACAAACGGGTCAGTAGGTGACATGCCTCATTGTCTGAGGGAGCATCATCCATACTTACACACATAACTAATGCCTGAACCCTTAGTAGCATTCTCTTAGGATAATGTGTGTCTAATGATACAAAGCATTTAAACCAATGCACTGAATGCTTGAAGTTAGTAGGAAGGGAGTGTAAGAAGTTGCTATCTGATCTTTCACCTTTAATAAGCTCAGGTTGATCAAAGGATTAAATCAGGACTCAGGTAATCTCATTTCTGTCTGTATGGTGAAGACTTGTGTCTGGAACATTTACAGAGATGGATTCTCAGACTTTTGGTGGAGAAAAGCAGTGGGAGAAACTCCCACCTCAGCAACAACTGTGACTTACTTTGTTTTGTCAGAAGTGAGATCACAATATGAACGTCTTTGTAAAATACACGTTGAGGGTCTCAGTGGTGTGACAGAAACATTTGGTTATCTTTTTAAAGTTGCATCTTGTTGTAATTGATTCATTTGTCCATTACTGTTTGCATCTAATACAGCATCTGCCCCAAAATCTGTGCCACTACTCTTTTACTTGTGTTTCAGACTGGCTGCTGGCCTGTAGGTTAAGGGATATCTGTGCTCCATGTATAAATGCCATCTGGTTTCCAATTATGCATTTTCTCTGCAAACCATACATTATTTCTATCAAATAGACCTTGCAGAAATCTTTCTACTTCACTCTTTTAAAAGCTTATGTAAACTCCTCCCCTGAGCAGGGGTTCTGGATCAGAAGACCTTCAGAGGTCCCTTCTAATCTCAGCTATTCTGTGAGTTTGAGAAAGAACAAAAAAGTCTATGTGGCATGCAAGGATTTTTCTATTGTGCCAATGAATATGCAATCACACATATGACCTCAATCTGAACTAAACAAGTAGTCTCTGTAAATCCTAACGGCAAATTTCAAGTCTTTTGATCTGCAGTGATATTGTTTGTTTCAGCTGCAGCTTCCTAGAAATACAGAATGAGTTGCAGCATTTCTCTAATTTTGTTAATAATCTAAACATACTAAACCCAGTGGGGCTGATGAAAGAATATTAATTAAAGTTTTCACCCTTCGATACATAGCACACATGTCCTTTACACGCTGATGACACGGACATGATAATTTGAAACAATGGACAAAGATTAATAATAATAATTTTTGAGAGAAGCAAGCACTTATTTCAGGATATTAATCACCAGAAAACCTTTTCCTTAACAAAGAAAAGGTATTAGTGATGATAGAAAATTATATAGGATTTTTAACTATAATACCAACCTTTTCTGATTAAATACCCTAATATAATGTGATGATCCTGATAAGCTGCAGAGGGGCTTAGTCCAGGTGCAGCTCATCAAGGCCAAGGCCTAATGAGAATTTCTCAAATCATAGTGTGGCCTGGGGCAGGGAGGGGGACAGGCAACTAAAGTCAGCTTTTCTGGGCTTCTACAGATAGTCTCTATACACTTCTACATGAGACTTTACACAATATTTAATGCAGATGAAAATCTTCATAAAAGTAGAGAGAATTCTAATAATTCTTAACTATACTTCTTAACTTGAATATGTCTTTTCTTCTGCCTTGTTCTGGATTTTTTTATGCTGATATCCGTCCCATCTTTCAGATATATCCCTAAAGTTGTCTCACTGCTTCCAAAAAATTAGTTGCTTTCCTTTTTCTCTGTGTTCATGGTAGACAACTTTATTCTCACTTGTGCCTTTCTTTTCCTGCTTTGATGCATTCCCATGTTTCCTATTAAAACTTCTCTATTTCAGAAATATCTTACAAAATATATAAGATATATTCTATATAATAATATATATTCTATTTCTCAAGAGCTCCTGTAACATTTTCTTTTCCAATCTGACTTCCAAAGAATTTTTCTTTTTCCTATGTATAGCCCAAACAAGGTGGGAGAAATGCCTTGTTCATGAAATAGTGTTAATGCAGCTGTTACACAGGCAACAGTGACAACAATAAGTGCTCATTGCTCAGGTGTGTTGAACAGAAGGAGATGAAAGGGCTGTTTTTCTACCTAGAAAGATTTTAATAGAGCCAAAGGTTGTCATGGTTCTCAAGATAACTTCAGAGAGACATAAATTTTAAGTGAAGTGCTTTACTTATCTCGATTTCGTATTGTCCTGTTGTATTGCAGCTACTCCTAAGAACTTATGTCTGACTAATTGCATCCTTTAGAAAGAAGTTAGTCTATATTTGAAAACCTCTGGAAATCTAATGTCCACCAGTTTTTCTTGACAACTTGTTCCAGAAGATTTTATAGAATGCATTTTACTTACATCTGCTTATCGAAAGGAATACTGAGACATCTCCCAGTGAAACAACTGAATAATAAAAAATAGTAGTAACTGCTATTCTCTTCAGCAGATACACTGTATTTCTAACCTGTAATTCCAGTTCATAATGCATACATCTACAGAATCTACACAATGCACAAGAGTGCCATACAGCTGTGGCAATGAGAGCATCTGCCCAAGATAGAGTTATTATCTCCACAGAACAAGCTAATCTGGGCATGTGCCCAGTACTGCATCATACTGTGTAAGCCCTGCTCACTATATGGCACTCTGATATGTAATGCATCCTTATCTCCTGAAAAAAAAAGAAAAAATAATGGGAAGATTGAAAGACTGACATTTTGAGGTCTCTGACTGTAAGAAGTGTTTCCACCTCTCAGATAATTTTTGTGGCTATGCTCCATACAGTCCATTATTGACATTATTATTTGAAGTATGTGGAAAGCCCAATGAAACAGAATTTTTCCAGAGTGAACCCAGTGAAGATGCAGTGGGAGGTAACATCTTGTGCTGGTATCAGCTGGTGTAGAGTTAATTTTCTTCCCAGTGGCTAGTATGGGGCTGTGTTTTGGATTTGTGTTGAGCACAGGTTGATAAAATAGAGGTGTTTTTGTTGTTGCTGAGCAGGGCTTATACAGAGCCAGGGTCTTTTCTGCTGTTTGTATGGCCAGGCTGGCAAGAAAGTTGGGTATGCATGGTAGGTTGTGAGGAGACACAACCAGGACAGGTGACCCAAACTGACCGAAGGGATATTCCAAATCATGTGGCATCATGATCCATATATCAAGTGGGGAGAAGAGGAAGGAAGGAGGGATGTTTGGAGTGATGGTGTTTGTCTTCCCAAGTAACCATTATGTGTGATGGGGCTGTGCTCTGCTGGAGACGGCTGAACATTTGCCTGCCCATGGGAAGAGGTGAATTAATTCCTTGTTTTGATTGGTGTGTGTGTGTGGCTTTTACTTTCCCAATTAAACTGTCTTTATGTCAACCCAGGAGTTTTCTACCTTTCACCCTTCTGATTCTCTCCCTGATCCTGCTGGTGGGGGAGTGAGCAAGTGGCTGCCTGGGGCTTGGCTGCAGTCTGGGGTAAAAGCATGACACATTATTTCACTTCTCACACAAATTCCTACAACGTATTCTGTACCACACACAGCCCCAAACACACATGCATACACACTCATCTTGCATGGTTTACCTAGTTAATCCAACTGCAGCCAACTGCACTAGTTAGCATGGGCTAACATGTTCTCCCATTATCACTCCCTCTGTAGCCCTGCGGGTCAGTCTGACAAGGAGTGGAGTAACGCTTCCTGCTGGGGTTCATTCAGTCTGGAGACCCCCTACATTATTACTCATTTATAATCTTTTCCCTGCCATATCACATGCTCTGTTGACTTACATTATGCTAATTGACATTTTCTCATCTTTTGCAGTAACAATACCTTGAAATATCAGAGCAATGCCTTAATGTCCTGGAGGATTTGAAAAACATTAATTCAGCATTAAAAGCTGCACATTCTTTTTTATAATAATATTTGAGCAAAATGGAAAATCTGATTAATGAAAAGAAGAAAGACTCTGGGCTAATATGACCTGTCTGAGTTCACGTGGAGAGTCAACAGTAGTTTCTGTCCTGTGCTCCCTGGCAAATACTTGTTTTTTAGAAAGAAAAAAAGAGAACTGGTTTGTATTTCAGTCAACCAGTTTGTAAATCTTGAAGTCTGGCCAAAAGACAACCAGCATCTTAGAACAGATTAAATTTCCTGCCACAGCAGTAAGTCAGTTTTGGATATTTGTCTTTACTTATAGAAGTACTTCCGTAATTTTGTCCTGCAGTTTTACACCTAAGCTTTGGCTGCCTGTCCCTTTGAATGTCTTCCAAAACTCACTGAGGAGTTACACAAAACCAGTATACTCGACTGGGGAAAAAATAGGTAGTCTGATCAGAGAGATACAGAGAAAAATTAACTATCTTACAATCAGTCTCTGCAGAGCTCAGATGCTCTCCTTAGGCAATCTGACACTATTATTCCCCATGTAGAATCCACACCTAGAATCTTCTATTGTGAAATATATTTCAAGCCAGAAAGGCAGAGTTCCTCTTTTTGCTGAATAGTTTTCTTGTTACTCTGTTCCTGTCTCCAGAAAGTGCTATCAGACAGTAGTCTTTGTGTCTTCTCCTGTTGAAAATAATTATTTTTTAATAGAGAGAAGAAATCAAGATCAGTGAATGAACATCACCAGATGCCTCCAGAGATAAAAGGCAAAAGTACAAAAGTTTTGAAGATCTAATTTTTAGCTCAGGTGCCTGCATTTCATCTAAATCACTTATGCTGGTTTTTAATCTGTATATCATGGATAATGGTACTGCTCACCTTGCAGAGAAACTATGTGATAAAATCATTTAATGTTCTGAAATGGTCAAATCTAAAGTATTTAAGTTAAAGGAAGGAGTTTTGAGTTTTCATTTTGCTACAATTATTTTGTATTTCCTCTGCAATTTTGGGCCTGTCAATTAAATTTTTCAGGGCTTCAGCATTTCTATTTCAAAAAGGAAAAAACTGTTATCCACTAAGTGGAGTATTATTTTTTTCTATATTTTGAAAATTGTATTAAAATTCTTAAATAGATAATAATACTGATAAATGCAGTATTCATTCAACTATCTCTTCAAAGTAGACTTGTATATACTGTGTGTTCCAAAGAAATCAAAACACCAGACAAATGTTCATTGAACCCCCTGTGCTATAGATGAACCAAAGCACCTGTCATGGAAATAAGGATCCCTGCAGCTGGAGACACTTAAACCTGAAACTGCACGTTTGGAGTAATAAATAAGGCAATATTTTGATTCAAATAAGGACTGCATTTAAATCCTCCCAATTAATTTGCTAGATTGCAGCCCTGGACAATTCCCTTACAGCCATTTTTAAATAGGTTTATATTTTTGAAAGAAAAATTGCAGAACACCAGGGAAATGACAGGAAAAATATAAGTCCTCATATTCCACAACATTTACAAAAAAGACAAAAAGTCTTGTCAAAAAGAAGTCCTCAAAACACTGTGGGTGGAAATTAAATATAAAAAAGACTAGTCCCACAGCATTTTAAATATTTTATAAAGAAACATAATTTGTATTCTGGTACATAATGCTGTATCACCAGAGCAAAACTACACACCACATAAATGTTTATCAAATAATCATATCAGAAAACAGTATGATTATTCATAATAGAATTCAATATAACTAGTTATCTCATAATCTAGGAAAAGCTTCCACATTTTCATCAACAGAAAAATCTTTGTTAGAAAGAGACAATCAAAAGCTCTCACATTATCATCACTGTCACACTAAATGACCTTAATTTTGCAGGCAGCAAAAATGAGAAGTTGGAAAGCATAATAAGCACAGCTCAGGATGGCAAAATCTTTCCGCAAAACATTCCACTCTTGATGTGACCCAGGTCATAATTAATTAATGGTAACAAGTAATTACTTAACACTTCTGTGGATTTCAAGTGTGCAGTGCACAGGTAGTTAAATGGCACCCCTCCTTCAAAGAGGTTGAGTGGCTTGTCTGCTTGCTTTTGCCATTACTACTTGAGATGAAGTTGTGGATCTGGATGGAATTGGCTTTTAGGTCTCAGGAGAAGAGGCCACAAATGAACCTCTAACCTCATAGAGTGTCTCTGTAGGAGTACCACTGGGAGTTCTGGTTACTGCAGGCTCTTAATAATAATGTGCCTCACTGTACCAAGGCTGCTTTGCCACCAGTGAAAACAAAGGTCTGGGTCCGGACATTTAAATCCCCGTGCCTCACATTGTCTCAGGGGGTATCACCTCAACCTTTTGCCAATAGATTTATATTCAAATTTGAAATAGTCAATCGCTGTAATTACCTCTGTGTTTGTGAAACACCCAGCATGAGTAAAGCCCAATTCTCAGCAAGATGTGGGAGTTAGCAAAGTATAAATAATAAATGCATATCTGAAAGATCACAGTGTTAAGCTAAAACCAAAAAAAGGGCTCCTCTTTCCTATGAATAATTTTCCATTTCCTGTTTGCTTGGAGAAGATACTAAGCTTATATTTTAGTCATGCTGAAGGATTCAACCTGATTTAGAGAGATTTGTTTTAAAGCAAGCAGACAGTGTCTATATTATGAGTTCTGTATTTTTTTCCAGCTCCTTTCCTGTGCAGCACATACTCATCAATCATATTGGGAAGCTGACTTATATTCTCCACACTTTGCCACTAACTGGATTACAGAGCTGAAAATCTTACTCAAAGTTTAAAATGTGATAAAAGTAATCAAATTGTTCTAGTCAAATTCTAACTGTGGTGAATAGATGGCACTAATTACCTTTTCTTATTATGCTACAAATGTAGTTTACTCCATCTTTATTCATGAACTGGTATCATATAGCCCACCAAGGGGACTTGCAGCAGTATGTAATATTGGCATATTTGTTTTCTTGTTCTTATTTTTCCTCTTCATCAGTATTCTGGAGGTGTGGTTTTAGACTGAAATGTATTGCTATGTGGGCCTTTCTCATGTCTTGATGTAATTACAGCACTCTGCAGATTTCTGAAGCTGAACTTTTAGAAAAGAATTCAAAAACTCCAATAATAAAAATGAGTGGAAGACTTAGTGGGGGTAATTAGTTGTCTTTTTCCCTTTAAGTACCATTTTTAGAAAAGTGCAAATATACACAAGTGATATTTATAGTGTGGAAATACTTGGTCTGAATTTAGTTGAGGTCATTGTGTACTGATTTTGGCTGGGGTAGAGTTAATTTTCTTCACATTGGCTTGTATGGGGCTGTATTTTGAATTTGCACTGCAAGTGTTGATGACCCAGGAACCTTTTCATTACTGCTGAGCAGAACTCACTTGAGCAGACCTCTCTTGCTGAGAGATCCAAGGCCTTTTCTGCTCCTCAACCCACCCCACCAGTGAGGAGGCCGGGGGGTGCACAAGGAGTTGGAAGGGACTCAGCCAGCTGACCCCAAATGACCAAAGCAACATCCCATACTATAGGAGATCAAGTTCAGCAATAAAAGCCATGGGAAAGACAAAAGAAGAGAGGGAGATTTGGAGTGACAGCTTTTCTCTTCCCAAGTCGTTGCTGGTGATGGAGCCTGACTTTCCCGGAGATCGCTGAACACCTGCCTCCCGGGGAAGTGGTAAATGAATTCCTTGTTTTGCTTTACTTGTGTGTAACTTTTGCTTTCCCTATTAAACATTATCTCAACCCTCGAGTTTTCTCACTCTTGTACTTCCAGTTCTCTCTCCCATTCCCACAGGGTGAGCAATGAGCAAGTGACTGTCTGGGGCTTGGTTGATGCCTGGGTTAAAGCATGACAGGTTGTGAACTGGCACTAAACTTAAAAAGGTTATAATTTGCTTTATGTAGAAATTGTCAAGCTAATAAGAGTGAAATCCACTAGTTCACAACTAGCAGCATCTGGCTCAGTTGCTATTCTGTAAAGAAATTTTGTGACCGTTCTATTTTTTCTATAGTCAGGGGCTAAAAGGTTTGAGTATTTTTTTTTTTTTAAGCTTATAAAACAGAGAAGGAAACAGCATTCTAGCTGTTTTAGTCCTTCTTCTATTTGGAGAATCTCTTCCTTAAGATCAAGCTTCTAGACAAAAATGTATTGAAAAATCACACTTGCTTCAGCTGAAGTATT
The DNA here is from genome assembly GCA_013399195.1 of Dicrurus megarhynchus. Lineage (NCBI taxonomy): Eukaryota > Metazoa > Chordata > Aves > Passeriformes > Dicruridae > Dicrurus > Dicrurus megarhynchus. The sequence goes on along the minus strand of VXAD01005097.1, from coordinate 220,748 downwards.
TGTTCAAGCAAGCTTGCAAAGGATGAGGCTTCAGTGCAATTTCAGCACCAGCTTTGTTTCCATACACACATTTTATTTGATCTTTATGCAGTATTCAGAGACACCAAGTGCCTATATTTTGAATGCATTATTGCAACAGTTTTTCTAAATTTAGGGAGAAAATGGGAGATGATGGCAGAAAGGATTGTGCCACTTCTTCTCAAGGCAGAAAAGTAGACAGATTCCTGTTTATCGCCCCTGAGCATATCACCCTTACTATAGGATAATCCCTCAGGTAAAAAGGTTAGGAAACACAACTTTGTGTGAAGGAGGCTTCATCTAAGCACGTTACTTCTATAATTTCACCAGCACTGAGGCACAAAGGGTGAGTGATTCAGAGACTTTGCACTGTGACCTTTCTTCCATGTTCATTGAAAGCAGTCAGATTTAGCAGGGAAAGGCATAAAATTTGCAAGATCAGACTATTTGATTTGTTCAGAGCTGATTTTCAGATGACTACTGGCAAGAAGATAATAAAGCCCAGTGTTCCTCCTTTTTATCTTTAAAAATAAAACCCACTAAACTCCAGTATTTTATCCATAAATCCAGAAATGGCTATACTGGAGCTACCAATCAGCTACCATTAGCCATTTCAAGGTGACTGCTCACCTCCTGTCTTACATGACTGTCATTCTTCCTCTGCCAAATGAGTAAGGAAAAAAAGAAACAAATTCAGCTTTCAGACAAAATCACACCTTTGTATCTAAGTGTCTTGGTTTGAAAGACAGGTGTCTGCTAAGGAAGGCAGGAGCCTCCCTTGGAATGGGAAATGTAACCCCCTTCCCTCTGAATTATTATTATTTTGAAATTAAGGGGCTTTCAGGCAAAGATATGAGAAATAGGAATAACAGTTCTTTGCTAGTATATGTAACAAGGCAATAATGCAGAAACATTGGCTTAACCTAACAGAGTCAGGGTACAACCTGACACCCTGTTGGTCAGGGTGGTGGTAGCAGTCCGATTAAGGGGTGGCTGCACTCCTCTCTGAAGTGGTTCTGTTGAAGCAGTGATCCTGTAGAAGGGTCTGGTCTTTCTCTGGCAGTCCAGTGGTGGTTATGTAGCTCTTGTCATCCTGGGAATCCAGTAGGTAAGGGTTGAGTGTGGTGTTGCAAACATCAGATTATATCCAGGATGGAATGCTTGGTTCCTCCCCCTGGGCGGAGCATCTCACAGTGGGATGATGTAATTTATGAGCCATGCAGTGAGGCTGGATGGCCCATTAGCAGAGACAGCCCCCAGAGGGAGTTATCAGGGATGTGTCATGGAAGAGATAAAGAACACTGCCCCACCTGGTTTTAACAGCTGGTGATAGAATACATACTTTTGGTTACATCTTACACTGTAACCTAAGACACTAAGCAATGTAGCCAGCAAAATAATTAGCATGTAAAAATAATTAACCTCAACATTCAAAAAAAAAAAAAGCAAAACTTTGACCGAAAGTATGTAATTTGTGCCAACTTTAGAACAATATTATCCAAAATGCTGGTTCTGTGTCTGTAAATTTTGGAAGGAGACAGCATTGAAGGAAGAATACATATGGGAGGGTCAATTCCTATGTTGTGAGTAAGAGCTATCTGCTTGTTCCATACAGGCTTCAGGTCCAGTTACTACTATAGCAGGGACAAGGTACAGATATTTATTATTTATTATTAAATAGAAATTTATTTTAAGACTTGGTTGCTTCCATATGGAAAAGTACAACAATTAACAGACTTTTCTATGGTACTGGTGGATTTTCAACGTCTCAGATCCTGGTGACAATACTGAACAGAGAATAAGAAGGTTCCTTGCATCTTGGAGAAGATGTGGATTAGAATTTTAAGTCAAAACTCTGGTGGAAAACGCTTTCTTTTAATACAAGGTCTCAGTTTCCTCTGATACTGCCTGAAGACTAGAACATGGTCAGCTGGACTGGAAAATACTTTCTCATTCTCCCAAAAGCATCTCAGCTACCTTTATGATAATTGCTCCATCAAGAGAAAGATTATTTTAAAGAAAAGCATCTTAAATTTCTTACATTTTTACTGAGTGTAGAAGCTGCTTCAGATACTGCTAAGTGCATGATAATACATTTTAAATCTATTTCCAGAATAGGTGAAAATTACTTTGAATAATCCTATGCAGCCATTGTTTTGTTTTCCAGTGAGAATTATCTTGTGTTTTTCAGGAGTTATATATTATCTGCCTGAGGCACAATATCTAGGTTTTATTAGTCTAATACAATACATCACAGAACAAGTAGAATCATCACCAATCTAACAGAAATTTGATGTATTATTAGTGCTAAAGTAATGCTAGAAATGGATGGAAAGTGGATCACTCACAGTGATAGAAAACTTCCATCAAGGAAGAGTGGCAGCACAGCACAAGAAAAAGACTTTACAGTTGACAAGGTTTATGGAAATGCAATTTGGCCTGGCTTGGTAAACAGCACTAATTGAAATCAAACTACATGCAGAAAATTGTACATGCAGAAATATTTTTTAATTATTTGAAAATTGTTTGCACTTGTAGGTCTGCATGATAGCAGTATTATTTGAAGTAATCCAGATATATATTCTCAGCATGAAGCACTTCTTGATGCTGCTATTCTTGCTAATATGTTGGAAAATATAAAAAATAGCAGAGAAAGAGCCATTGAAACAATGAAAGTCCTGCAGAGTGTTGACCACAGCGCTTAAAATATATTCTCTCACTTCTAAAGCAAGGTAGTGTTGTTTTCTATGACTGAGCAATCATTAAATATAGGGATCCTCAGCTGAAAAAACCCCACAACTTTTGGCATTACCGCAAACATTTTGTTTCTCTTGAGGAAACAAAGATTTAGTCAGGATGGCATATTCTTTCTATGACTTGCTGCCTCCAAGGGAATATGAACATATCTAATTATTGTTGACTCCTACACAGTGGTAGTAGTCAACTGAATGTTTGATTACATTTAAGACTGAAATTAATCTTCTTTTGAATTATATATGTATACTTACATGCAATATTAAAATTATACCAATGTAACATCTTTTGTACTGTGGTAATGTATCTGCCTTTTTACCTGGTAGTATAAACCTTCACTTTTGGAGAATATCACTGAATCTACAAACTAATAGTGGAAAAAGGAAGATGCCTCAGTTTCTAGCTAATTGCTCACTTTATACATTGCTTAATACACTGTTAAAAAAAAAAAAGAGTTGTTGCCACTTGATCGTGAAATTTTGTTTAAAAAAAAAGGTTACGTTGGTTTTTTCTCATGTTCAGAAGAATTGCAAGGTTAACAGATGTACTTCATTTTGTGAATGTATACAGGGAAAACTGAAATCAATTTTATATTTTTCATTGAAATATTTCCAAAGATTTTATTGTTTAGGTTTCTTTGGTTTGGTTTGTGGTTTGAGTTTTTTTGAGGGAATTGGTGACTAGGAGACTTTTATATAATTAAGTATTATTAATTAAGTTCTTCAGGGGTTGTTAATGTAGGTTGATATATCTTGTGTGTTCAGTAGTGTTTCAGTGAATTTGTTTTTGTCACAAATTTCAGTGAATTTGATTAGTGTCCTAAATATTTTGGATTTATTTTTATAATGTCTTAATTAATCATGTCTGGGTTTATATTTGCTGAATGTTATGGCATGGTACATTTGTTGAAAGAGAAATTACAACAAGGACTAGATGTCATTAGTTGATCATAAATGACAGCTTATCTAAAAGCAAACCAAGACAGAAAAAATGGACAGAGTTGTCAACTCAGCGGTAAAGAGCAGTTTCCAAATGTGGACTCTTATTTTGATTAGTACACATCTAATTAATGATGTCAGACTCGACCTCTGTCTCTTAAAAAAAATTACTTTAAAAAAAACCATAAGGATTACTGGAGGTCTGAAGATCTGATAAAAAGTTAGATAAGGAATGTTTATGTGAAAGATATTTTGTCCTAAGAGATTCCAAACAGAATGTCTACAAGCCTCATAGCTTTATATTACATTTTGCTTTGATGCCCATTTAAACTCATGCTTTATTAATGTCTTAAAACATTTAATGGTCCTTCTGTTCATGATTTTGTAAATGCAGAAGGAAAATTAATTTTTTTTCTTAAGATAAATGGAATTGCAGGAATTTTAAATATATTGCTACCATCATGACAGCTTAAAATGAAAAATAATTTCATTGTAAAGGACTCCAGAAATGACCATATTACATTTGATGTAGGATATTAATTATGTGTTATTCTTATGTAAAAGAATTTATTTCAATATTTATAAAGTAAGCACTACTGGATGATACAAAGGCAACTTATGATAATATAATTGGTGTATGTTACAGAAATTTATATTTTCCTAAAGGAACCTCACAAATTAAACTCTTTGGATGACTGTCACATCATTTGGTTCGGAGAATGTGGTGTCTCTGCCAGTGCCACACACTTCAAATGGAAAATTTGAGCCTCTGTAACATTTTGAATTTTTAACAGCAAGAAGCAAGAACTGCAATTTATAACAAAAATCTGGGTAACTTAAGGAGAAGAAAGGGATCTGCATCTCTCTCTCTCTGACAGGTTGCTCACCATCTGAAAGCTCTCCTCTGTCACAGTGCTCTGCTGGAAGCTCCATTTGAACCCCATACTTCTAAAGGGTCAGGAACATATAAGATCAGCCATGTTGTCTACTAAAGTAAGTACTAAATCTGTGAGTCTCTGTAGTCTGAAATGTTGGGAATATGCATGTGACTATATAGCTTGTGGTGAGGATGTCACTTATTTACAGGAATGCATCAAAATAGACAAATCTCATAAGAAATTTTACCTCAGCTTTAACCTCTTTTCTGCAAAAATTGGCTGATAAAATTTACAATAAACATGGTTGCTGTATGAACAGATTTTATGTTAAAACTTAAAACAGCATTTACCAGCTTGGCTCTATTTTTATCATTGTTTTCAGGTATATATGTATTTTTTTTTTTTTTTCATATACTTCAGTATCAGCAGGGAAAGCTTTTTTTTAAAGAAACCTCTTCCTTAAGTATGCTTGTCTGTTTTCTGCCTTTTTACATGTAAGAAGCTTTCTATATTTTTTCTTCATTGCTGATAGGAAGAGATATATTGTACATATCAATGTACATTTCGCAGCTGGCTCGAGGTTTTAGGAAGTCTGCATTCACACGTTTAATTCATTTTTCCTCTTCTATCATAAGAAATACTGTGTTTTCCTTTCAACTCTGGCTGTCTTCCATTTTCTCATATTTCCACACTCCTCTGTGAAGTATTTTTGGTCCTGCTTGACCTGCTGGCCTAAAGGGCTGATACCCCTTTGACTTTACCCTTTATAACATATTTTTATGAAGACTTTTTCAGACCAGAAACAAAATCAAATGATCCAGAGGGACATTGCCCCCCTAAAGAATAACTCTAAACAGTAAATAAGTCTTTCATATGATCCCTCTAGTCAATGCAAGCTGTGGTAGGGCGGTTCAGTTTATGTGACCATTTGGGAGACTGAGCCTCTAGAAAGAAATGTTGTGACAACACCATTGGCAACATTTTCCTTTTTTTTTTTTTAAGTTTCTTGCATAAGATAAATCAGAGAATTCAGTGAAAAAAAAATTCTCCAGTGCTGGGAAAAGCCTGCAGGAAAATGTAACATGTATTTCTATAAGTGACAATACTTGACAGACCTTGTTACTTACAAGGTGCCTTTTCCTTTGTGTCTTCTGTTCTGTTGCACAGCTGAGATAATATGAAGCAAAAATGTATAACTGTTACAATAGAAATGAGAACTCTGCTTTTTGGATGATTGCAGGCACACTTTGTTTTGCCCTTCTGCTCCAACCTGCACAGACATTTCAACAATTTTCTTTGCCTCGACTGGCGAGACTAAAGCGTTTGTTACCCACTGCTGTTTCTATTGCCCTCAATGAAGCTAAAGATCACCATTTGATCTTTAGGTTCTGTATGCAACATAATTTTTGTCATAGTTTTATAACATTCACTAGTCATTAAGTAGATGGCCTACAGGCTGAAATATGTAAATTAGCTAATTATCTGAGTGGTGACATAAAATTTAGTATTAACTCGTCTTCTCTGTAGAAGCTGTCTGGCATTGTTAGCTCTGGACCTTCGGCACCTTCAATTCAGCTCTGTTTCTGTGAATATACACTGCATAGGACCCGTATGTTTTCTGACCGCTGCTGTCATCCTTCGCAGCTTTTCTCATCTGGGTCTTTTCAAGCCTTTGTGTTGGTGTTAGACTAACGTTATTTATGGTGTTTTTAATGCCCTCTAGTGGTAGTTCTAACCTGTATTGTAATGGTACTGAGCTAACTGTGCTACTCTGAGACCGCCACATCAGCATGGATATGTCTGGTGGCTTTCAGAGGGCACAGAGCAGCCGGTACCATCACAACCAGCTACTACACTGGTAGTGACAGACCTGCCACAGCTGCCTGTGTTTGTGTCAAAGCGTGTGCCTCCAAACTTCCCAATCTGACACCAGCCCTCCTGCCCATGTTCCCCTGCAGGTCCCTCTCATACAACCTATTCAGTCTGGTATCCCCCATCTCCCGACCAGTCCTGTCCACTTGCCCATTGGGGTGCATGGTGAGCCATATACCCTCACAGCTGCTTCTCCCCTCATCCCAATGAACAGAAGAGCAGCCACATCTGGTACATGTGTATGTTTCAGGCCACAGTTCCCAAATCTACTTGTGTGCAGGCTCTTAGAGAAACCAAACATCAAATGAGTCAGGACCATTTCACCCACCCTTCAGTGTTTTTGTGATAGAACGTGGGTATATGCTATTAATTGTATGAATACTACTGTCTAATACACTGTATAGCTTTGGGTACATCTCAGAAGCTCAGTGCTTGCATTTCTTGTGATGGCTGCTGCTTTATTTACAGATATACTTTCTGGAGTGAAATGTAAAAATGTAAATCTAGAGCTGAATTCCTACATATGAACGCATGTACTCTCAGAAATGCTATACAAAACTATGTATGGAGGAATAAAAGAAGTAGACTGGAAGAAAGAAAAGGTTATGAACTCTGAATGACTTAATCTTTATTCCTGACCCTTCTGGTTTGCCTGTGCCAAAAAATATCTGTTTGCTATTATATTCTGTGTTTCTTGACTTCTGTGATTTTTGGATTAGGAAAGTTCAGTCCCAGAGAGAGGGCTTATGTATTTACACTTCCTTTATATTTTGACTTAATTAAACCCCTGAAATATTTATAAATTAATAGTAGGTTGGTTTTTATTTTTCAATTTTTAAATAAAATTATAGTCTGACTGAGAAGAAAGAATAAAAAATGTAACCTTTTTTTTGTTCAAAAGGAGAGGTAAAACTTCAATCTTTAAAATTTTGCTGTGATTTATCAAAGGTATAATAGTGAGTGAGATAATCAATTCTTGTTTAACTTCAAAATTCTTGTGTAATATCAAGGTGTGTGATATGCTGACCTATGCGATTAGGAAAAAAGGAAAAGAAGGAGAATGGACACAAAAAAGTATTAGTGTGTAAGGTGGAAAGATACTCACATAAAATGAACAGTTAGATGGTTTTGTATTAAATATAGAGACATTAAGTCCTGCATAAAAGTGAGATCAAAGGAAAATTCTACTGCTATAAATAAGTAGTTAAATGATGAAATTTCTTTTTTTTTTGTCAAATGTGAGATGAAACTTAAATAGGTCCAAGAGGGGAGATCTAGGATTGAAAGGAGGTCATTTGCAATTTAAATAATCTATCAATGGATCAAAAAATGGAAAGGGATACCAGTGTATGGAACACAACAGCTGAAATTGTGAGAAGGATTAAATTACTGTTGTGATACATTTTCGGATGCAATGAAATACATTGGTGAACTTTGGCTGATGAATAGTTGTTAGAGAAAATTCTATGTTAAATGTTTGAGTAACAGTTAAAGTTTCAGTTTATGGAGTAATTAAATCCATCTAGGACAATATAGCTTTTTTATTATTCTAAAATTTTTTCCAGACCAAAAGTTAAACTATTAATGAACTATAACTCTGTCAATCAATAAAATAAATTTTCTAATTAATTTATGTAAAAAGTATCTTTTTGAGTAAAAGTACTGAAGTGCTCATCCCATTGTTTTATAACCATATTAATAATTGTAGGTTTTAAACAATTACTGTAACATTACTTTGTAATTTGCAAACACTTGTCTAGTTTTTATGGTTTTCTTTAATGTCTATACTGTTTATTTTGCAAGATTCTTAGAGTTTTCTTAGAGCTTCTTTATATAGAAATCTAATCATAGACAGCAAAATTGCCAAGTATATGGAGGATCTACATTTTACAAGTTTATTAGCTTTTTAATCTCACTAGTAAATTTTGACTGCTTTTTTAGGTACATTTCACCTAGACAACATCATCTTTCCAGAGCATAATTACAAAAATGCTAAATGAAAGACTGTATACAGACAGAAAACAGAGTATGTGCAGGTGGGTAAGTGTAGTTCAGCAAAAATAACACAGGGCCTTCACATAGAAAAAACAGACAAATAATGGATGCAGGGAATAAAGACTACTGTTTAAGCATCAAGACTTTGAGAGTAACGTGACAAATTAATACTTTATCTTCATACATTCTGTAAGTTTGAAGTTTTCATAGAAAGAACAAACCTGAAACATCAACAGAATATAATTGGCAATGTTTGACTTCTTTACATGTGTAGAATAATGAAAAAATTAATCTTCAGCTTGAATAAACAATCCTATGCACTCTTACAGATGTTCAATCTACTCATGTAAGAGTTGTCAATAGTAACTTGGTAGATGTTTTTTTGTTTGAAGAAAAAGTAAGGTTTTCATAAAATGAAAATAAGCTTTCATTTCTAGAACACTTGGGTTCTAAACAGAGCTTCAGCATCCATTAGAACTAGAAACTGAACAAAAGCTAAGGAGGAATTTTCAAAGTACTTCTTTAACAGCTGGGCTCCAAAGTAAATGTATAGGTCAGTGATAGATTGGACTCATCCTTCAGCTTCAGGTTGTAGCAACAGTACAAAAGATTATAGGCTTGTAGCAATAAATCACCAGGATCGAAACATTTTCAACCAGGAGTTTCAGAAGAGAAAACTGAGACATTGCTGAACTGTTAGTTAATTGTGATTGATAATGGTTAATTGTGTACAAAGTAGTGATTTGTAGGTAAGTCTTCTAATTAATTTTGGTACTTGGCTAATGAGGAGTTAAAATATTTAAAACTCACAGAACTACAGGCAACTTACTCTCACTTTCATATTGAGTAAACCTTTTCAAATGCTAGAAAATTGTCGCATTAATAAATGCATGGATAAACATGATGCAATGGAGAGCAGTTAATGTGGCTTTTGTAAAGGGCAGTCACATTTCACATTCATTTGTTGTATGAAGAAATGACTTGAGCACACAGAAAAATTTGATATGGTTGGTACAGTGTGCATGCATTTGCAAGAATCTGTTACAAAATTGTCTCAACAAGGTTCTTAGAGAGATTCAGCTGCCATGAGATTCCAGAAAAGATACCTTCATAGAATCACTACTGTCCAAAAGAGGAAAACAAAAATAGGTGTTAACAAAAAATACAGAGTATGGTGAAGTCCCTGGTGTTGCACATATTGTTTACTGTGCATTGTTCCACTGTAAAATTACAGAAGAGTAAAACTTATTGTTCTACTGAGGTGTGATCAGCAGAATTAAAAATGGTACTGGCAAGGGTAATTTTGATAATGAACCATAGAGAATGACTTCTATACAAGGAGAAATTTTATAAGCAAGGTTATTCAAATTTGGAAAAGGGATGAGTAAGGATGGTATAATTGAAATATATGAAGTCATGAATGGCAGGTCAAAAGTGATTTAGGATATGTTATTCACCATTCATGACACAAAAACCAGCAAGTGCCCAAGTAAATTATCAGGCTGAAGTTTAAATTGCTTTTCATATAATACATAATTAAATTGTGTAACTCATTGCTGCAGGATGTTTTTGATGCCAAAATATAAATCAGTTCAAAAAGCAATTAGCTGAACGGATGGAAGTAAGCCCCATTAAGGGCTATTAAATACAACAATGCGGGTACAACACTAAAACCTCATATTTGTAAAAAGATTCTTCACTGAGAGAAGTGCTTAACTTCTTTTTCTTTTCCTATACACCCCTGCAAAAATCCAACCTCAACCAATGTGGGAGATGAGATTCTGGGCACTATGGGACTTTGGTATGACCTGACATGAATAGTATTGCCATAATCCTGTCTGATTAGCCCTGAGAAAGATTCAGGGCTCTGAATGCGAAAACAGGCATATACAGAGCAGTCCCATGAGAAGACAACAAGATCACCTGCAACTGTTGCATGAAAAAATAAAGAGAAAACAAGTGAGGCAGTAAAAAGTATGGTTATTTTATCCAGACCTATGTATGTCCCTACCCCATGCACAATATATATATAATTAATTTGAATATTAGATTGGATTTCAAATTCTATAACATTCAATTAAAATTTGCAATAAAGTTTAAGTTCAGTGAAATAAATTAGTTGTTACAGCTCTTTTTATGATGGCACACCTGTACATGCTTCATTCCAATTGGGAAATCAAGCTGGTAACAGAAATACTGCAAGGAGGGTTATTCTATTTTTCATATAATTCTGCATCTCATGGCTGAAACCAGTGACTCTGATTAGAACTGTAGAATCATAGAATTGTTTAGAATCATTGAACACTGTCAAGTACACCACTAAATCATGTCCCTAAGTACCACATCTACATGTCTTTTAAATACCTCCAGGATTGGTGAGTCAACCACTACCCTGGGCAGCCTGCTCCAGTGCTTAAAAACCCTTTCTGTGGTGAAATTTTTCCTAATACTCAATCTAAACCTCCCCTGGTGGAACTTCCCTTTTTCTCTCATCCTGTTGTTTGTTACTAGGGAGAAGAGACTGATCACCTCACTTCAACTTCCTTTCAGGCAGTTGCAGAGAATGATAAGGAATGATAAGGAACCTCCCTGAGGTTCCTTTTCACCAGGCTAAACTACCCCAGATCCCTCAGCTGCACTTCACTGGACTTGTGCTCTAGACCCTTCACCAGCCTTATTGCCCTTCTCTGGACACACTCCAGCACCTCAAAGTCTTTCTTGTGGTGAGGGGTCCAAAACTGAACACAGGATTTGAGGTGATGCCTCACCAGTGTTGAGTACAGGGGAAGAATCTCTTCCCTGGTTCTGCTGTCCACACTTTTCCTGATACAGGCCAGGATGCCATTGGCTTTGTTGGTCATGTGGGCACATGCTGGGTCATGGTCAGACAGCTTTTGACCTGCACCTCCAGGTCCTTTCCCACTGGCAGCTTTCCCATCACTCTGCCCCCAGCCTGTAGCGCTGCCTGAGGTTGTTGTAACTCAACTGCAGGACTCAACCCTTGGCCTTGTTGAACCTCACAGAATTGGTCTCAGCCTGTTAATCCAACCTGTCCAGATCCTCCTGCAGAGCCTTCCTGCCCTTCAGCAGATCAACACTCCCACTCAACTTTGTGTCCTCTGTGGATTTACTGGAGTGTCCTTGATCCTCTTGTCCAGAATATCAACAAAAAAATTAAACAGGACTTGCCCAAACATTGAGTCCTGGGGACTCCGCTAGTGACCGGTTGGATGTAATTCCATTCACCACCACTCTCTGGGCCTGGCTATCCAGACAGCTTTTTAGCCAGGGAACAGTGCACTTGTACAAACCACAGGCTGCCAGATTGTCGGGGAGAACGCTCTGAGAAACTGTTTCAAAGGCTTTACCAGAGACCGCATAGAAAATATCCACAGCCTTTCCCTCATCTACTAAGTGTGTAACTTTATCACAGAAGGACATCAGGTTGGTCGAGCAGGGCGTGCCTTTCATAAACTCATGTTGGCTGGGCCTGATCCCGTGGTTGTCCTGCATGTACTGTTTGATGGCACTTGAGATGAGCTGCTCCATGACATTCCCCAGAACTGAGGTCAGGCTGACAGGCTTGAAGTTCCCCAGATTCTCCTNAAAAGTGATTTAGGATATGTTATTCACCATTCATGACACAAAAACCAGCAAGTGCCCAAGTAAATTATCAGGCTGAAGTTTAAATTGCTTTTCATATAATACATAATTAAATTGTGTAACTCATTGCTGCAGGATGTTTTTGATGCCAAAATATAAATCAGTTCAAAAAGCAATTAGCTGAACGGATGGAAGTAAGCCCCATTAAGGGCTATTAAATACAACAATGCGGGTACAACACTAAAACCTCATATTTGTAAAAAGATTCTTCACTGAGAGAAGTGCTTAACTTCTTTTTCTTTTCCTATACACCCCTGCAAAAATCCAACCTCAACCAATGTGGGAGATGAGATTCTGGGCACTATGGGACTTTGGTATGACCTGACATGAATAGTATTGCCATAATCCTGTCTGATTAGCCCTGAGAAAGATTCAGGGCTCTGAATGCGAAAACAGGCATATACAGAGCAGTCCCATGAGAAGACAACAAGATCACCTGCAACTGTTGCATGAAAAAATAAAGAGAAAACAAGTGAGGCAGTAAAAAGTATGGTTATTTTATCCAGACCTATGTATGTCCCTACCCCATGCACAATATATATATAATTAATTTGAATATTAGATTGGATTTCAAATTCTATAACATTCAATTAAAATTTGCAATAAAGTTTAAGTTCAGTGAAATAAATTAGTTGTTACAGCTCTTTTTATGATGGCACACCTGTACATGCTTCATTCCAATTGGGAAATCAAGCTGGTAACAGAAATACTGCAAGGAGGGTTATTCTATTTTTCATATAATTCTGCATCTCATGGCTGAAACCAGTGACTCTGATTAGAACTGTAGAATCATAGAATTGTTTAGAATCATTGAACACTGTCAAGTACACCACTAAATCATGTCCCTAAGTACCACATCTACATGTCTTTTAAATACCTCCAGGATTGGTGAGTCAACCACTACCCTGGGCAGCCTGCTCCAGTGCTTAAAAACCCTTTCTGTGGTGAAATTTTTCCTAATACTCAATCTAAACCTCCCCTGGTGGAACTTCCCTTTTTCTCTCATCCTGTTGTTTGTTACTAGGGAGAAGAGACTGATCACCTCACTTCAACTTCCTTTCAGGCAGTTGCAGAGAATGATAAGGAATGATAAGGAACCTCCCTGAGGTTCCTTTTCACCAGGCTAAACTACCCCAGATCCCTCAGCTGCACTTCACTGGACTTGTGCTCTAGACCCTTCACCAGCCTTATTGCCCTTCTCTGGACACACTCCAGCACCTCAAAGTCTTTCTTGTGGTGAGGGGTCCAAAACTGAACACAGGATTTGAGGTGATGCCTCACCAGTGTTGAGTACAGGGGAAGAATCTCTTCCCTGGTTCTGCTGTCCACACTTTTCCTGATACAGGCCAGGATGCCATTGGCTTTGTTGGTCATGTGGGCACATGCTGGGTCATGGTCAGACAGCTTTTGACCTGCACCTCCAGGTCCTTTCCCACTGGCAGCTTTCCCATCACTCTGCCCCCAGCCTGTAGCGCTGCCTGAGGTTGTTGTAACTCAACTGCAGGACTCAACCCTTGGCCTTGTTGAACCTCACAGAATTGGTCTCAGCCTGTTAATCCAACCTGTCCAGATCCTCCTGCAGAGCCTTCCTGCCCTTCAGCAGATCAACACTCCCACTCAACTTTGTGTCCTCTGTGGATTTACTGGAGTGTCCTTGATCCTCTTGTCCAGAATATCAACAAAAAAATTAAACAGGACTTGCCCAAACATTGAGTCCTGGGGACTCCGCTAGTGACCGGTTGGATGTAATTCCATTCACCACCACTCTCTGGGCCTGGCTATCCAGACAGCTTTTTAGCCAGGGAACAGTGCACTTGTACAAACCACAGGCTGCCAGATTGTCGGGGAGAACGCTCTGAGAAACTGTTTCAAAGGCTTTACCAGAGACCGCATAGAAAATATCCACAGCCTTTCCCTCATCTACTAAGTGTGTAACTTTATCACAGAAGGACATCAGGTTGGTCGAGCAGGGCGTGCCTTTCATAAACTCATGTTGGCTGGGCCTGATCCCGTGGTTGTCCTGCATGTACTGTTTGATGGCACTTGAGATGAGCTGCTCCATGACATTCCCCAGAACTGAGGTCAGGCTGACAGGCTTGAAGTTCCCCAGATTCTCCTTCCAGCTCTTCTTGTAGATGGGCATCACATTTGTTATCCTCCAGTTGTCTGGGGTCTCCTCAGTTAGCCAGGACTGATGATAAATTATGGGAAGTGGCTCAGTGAGCACTTCCATCATCTCCCTCAGTTCTCTTGGGTGAATCACCAAAGACCACATAGACCTGTGCATGTCTCAGTGGTGTACCAGGTAAATAACTATTTCTCCTTGGATTGTGGGAGCTTCTTTCTGTTTCCCATTTCTCTCATCCATCTCAGAGGGCTGGGTACCCTGGGGACATCTGGTCTTACTATTGAAGAGCGAGGCAAAGAAGGCATTAATACCTCAGCATTTTCTTCATCCTTTATCACTCTGTTTCCCCCCACATCCAACACAGGATGCAGATTCTTCTTAGCCCTCCTTTTGTTGCTAATGTATTTATAGAAACATTTTTTTTCTTTTATAGCAGTATCCAGATTAAGTTCTAGTTGGGCTTTGTCCTTTCCAATTTTCTCCCTGCACAACCTCACAACACCTTTGTAGTCCTCCTGAGCTTTCTGTCCCTTCTTCCAAAGGTGATACACTCTCCTTTTCTTCTTGACTTCCAGTCAAAACTCTCTGTTCAGGCAGACAGGTCTTTTTCCCTGACAGCTCATCTTTATGCACATGGGGACGGCCTGTTTTAGTATTTTCTTCTTGAGACATGTCTAGCCTTCTTGGACCCCTTTTCTCCTCAGGACTGCCTCACAAGGGACTCTCAGCCATTTCCTAAACAGACCAAAGTTTGCCCCATGAAAGTCCAAGGCGGCAGTTCTGCTGACCTCCCTCCTTACTGCTCTGAAATTCAAAAATTTATATGAATTTCACGATTGTTATGCCCGAGATGACCTCCAACCATCACAGCACCCACAAGTCCTTCTCTTGAAGGTCCCGTGGTCATCTTCCCTACCTGGCTCCCTTGCCAGCTGTGTGAGGAAGCTTTCTTCCATACACTCTGGGAACTCTTAGAAGATTTCCTCTCTGTTGCATTGTATTTCCAGCTGATACCTGGCAAGTTGAAGTGGGGCTAAATATTTCCCTTCTTTTTCTCTTGAGGGGATGGGGGGAAGAGGGGAAAGGACTTTCTTTTAAAATATTGTTTTATTTCAGGTTAAAGAAAGGTCTTTGAGTAGATTTCTTGTAATCAGGCATTTTTAAGGGCTACAGCTAGCACTGAGAAAGTGAGGATTCAGAGTAGTGTTCTCTTTACACTTTCTTTCCCTTTTCAATACTGTGTAGAAAGAAACCCTTCTCTTTCAGTCGTTTCTTTAATGACCTTTGTCACCAGTCTTTGAACTGATGCGAAGACTTTCTGTGAGGGCTTCTGCTATTCTTACACAGAAGACTCTGATGTAAACACTAAGAAGAAGGTTTAATTGATATGCTTAAAATAATTAGAAAGCAACAGTGCTCAGCAGGGCTGTTTAGGACTAAAGGCTAACAAGGAACCAAATCCCCAGACAACTATGTGATCATTAGGAAAACTCAGAGATAGAACATGACATTTTGGAGAGTTAGAATTCCAAGTATTTAAAAGAAAATAAAGAAAATAAAGAAAAAGNTGGAAATGAAGCAGAATTTTTGCATCTGTGAGTGCATATGTCGTCCATTTAAAGTAAAATATTTTGATATTGCTTGCAGTTGTGAATCTTTATAAGTAGAGTTGGCACGTTCTTGTGAGGCTTTTGTATGAAGCACTTAAAAAGTGATATTCTTTCTAATGCATGATATTTAATCTTATTTTTCCTTATTATAGTACTAGATTTTAATTTTATTTTTTAATGTGGAGATATATTTCCACCTATCCAATAGTAATTTATTCAGCTGAGTAGTAGGGTCAAATTTGCTAACTCTTTGAAACAGCTGAAAGCTCATTTAGGGTAAAGACTCTGTGTATGTTGACCATGAGTCATCGTCTTAGAACATGAGTAGTACTACAGCACATGCAGCTTATGTCACTCACATTATGAAAGAGGATGAGGACTTCCCTCTGTTCAACCCTCCAAATTATAGCTAAAATATAGTTGAGTCAGAGTTTAGAATAAGTAGCATTCAATTTGCAAAAAAATTAACATCAGTTTTAGGAAAGGCATGTGTGTGTTAAACAGTGATATGACTATCTGGAGCTATTGCTGATTTGTACTGCTTGAATCTAGTCGTTTTCATTATTTCCTGAACTTAGGTAGAAACAAAATAATTCTGCACACAATTTGTCTTTCCTGCCATTTTACTGCATGTCCTATGGAATAGTTAGCAAATCACTGTATCAAGTATTCCACTGAAATTAATTAAAAGCAGTGCACTTCCAGTGTAGTAAATTGCTAATAAGTCTCATTAAAATCTTAAGATAACAATGATTACATGTCCGTGACTAGAGGATATGCTCCACTGGCTTTGGTGTTTCCCTTACAGATACAGACGCTGTACAAACAGGAGCGCACACACCCTCGTTAATGGTGTTACCGGGACTGTGCATCATGACTCCACCTGTGCATTCATGTGAAGGACAGTGCTGTTTCCATGGCACACTTGTGGTGGGTGAGGTGTAGCCAGCACTCAAATTACTGAGCATCAACTGTGGAGTAAGGCAGAGGCAAAGCAGAACTTTTGGGTAAGCGTGTGAGGGGTAAAACTGGGACATAGAAAAAGGAACAGGCTGTTTGATTTCCACATAACAATACTTCCTTAACTGATGCTGGCACTCATATTCCTATAATGAATAATGGTGTATATCCTTAGTAACCTTCTCTTTTGTTTAGTGAAAGATAGTACAGGCATTTTCTTCTCTCATCTGCTTTTTGCAGCAGTAGCAGTAGTAGCCTTGAGTAACCCATACTTTTAAGGATGTGCTTTCTGACTTTCTAAAACTCTCTGAAAAGTTATAATTCAATAGCCTGGTATTGTAAAAATGGGTGAAATAAGACTTAATGTGATTTTCACCAGCATTAACTGATATTATTGTGTTCCTCTGCACAAAAGGGAACTAAAGAAAACTTATTTTATAAGTTTGGGGTATCACCCCAAAAACTCTATGTTGGGAAAAATCCCCAAACCTTTATTATTATTTTTTGTTTATAAATAGAAAGGTATAATTATTATTTCTACTACAATTTTTATTTGTAAATAAATGGGATAAATAGGGATCAGCTCTTCATAAGATGAAAGAGGTGACAGGGACGCATAAAGTTGTGGAGGTGAAAAGAGAAAAAAAATCAAGACTGAAATACATAAAAAAGCAGACATTTAGCGAAGTGTATAGATGGGAATGTGGGGAAGTTTAGGAATATGTACACCTTTAATCTAGACCATATGATGTGGAAATAGAAAGTAAAAAGTGAAAAAAAAAAAAACCCAGGAAAAATCCCCTCAAACAAATCCCAAAGCCTTGGATAGAAGAAAGCTGCTTCTAGAATTTATTTGCAAAAAGCAAATACAAGTTTTCTGGCAAAATGTGTGAATTCTCCTTTGGTTGAAAATTCTTTTCTACATTTTTAGGAGGGCAATGAGAAAATAATAACAGAACAAAATCTCAGCAAATAAGATACAAATCACTTAGAAGACAACAGGGAGATGAGTAGTATCTGACATGTAAACAAATGATGTCAAACAGTGGAAATTTCTTTCTGAAAAGAATTAGCAGGCTTTGTAGATGAGGGATGCCTTAGGTACCATACCATATTGATATTAAGTCTAAGAATATTATCTTCCATTTTGTTTTTCTAAATGAGAAGAAACTATTTTGTACATATTTGAGGAGCATAACTCTGGTAGAATATTCACATTTATTGACTCTTCATAGGTAAAAAGGAAGGAGTATATCAGAGTAATCTGAAGGTAGCTTCACATCTGCTCAGTGTTTTAACAGACAGGATGCTGTAGTGGAAAATCTGTTTATTAAATTAGTAGGATGAATCATAAGGGTACTAGGAAGACAGGGAAAGAGTTCAAAATGGTCTTCAGTTGGCAGAATTAATTTGAAATAGCTGGATTCGATCCAAAAAAGTCAACATTTATTCAGAAATAATGAAGTGTACGTATGCAAACTTATGAGAAACTGTTCAGTTTTGTAGAAAGGATTAAAGGATCACAATGAATGCAATCAATCATATAGTCACAAATCACAGAGGCAACCCCCAAAATTTCCCCCACAACTTCATAGCAATATTGTATCCAGCTTTTGTCACTGGGCTCTGAGAGAGGTGTGGTTCACCTAGAGTTAGGCCAGAGTAGGACACTGAAAAAAAAGAAATAGTTGAAAAATCAAATCCTATTAAGTAGCACTGAGCATCTTAGGTCAAAAAAGTAAAGCCCTAGGGGAAAGGATGAAGGGGGAGTAAGTCTTCAGGTACCTAAAGATACATGAAAGTAAGGGGTTGCTGCATACTTACTCTATATATAGCCACTTTCTGTGGTATGGTGCATGTATGTTTTGAGGGAGTACATGGAAGGAGGGGGTTATTTACATAAAAATGGAATTAGAAGAGGTAGCTTTTACAGAGAGATGACAATACCAGCAGTAAAAGAGATGTCAATAACAAACACTTTGTGCACCTTGAAGACTATGGTCTCATTGCAGTGTTTCAGAAAGTCTTAGTTGAATGGAAAAAAATAAAAGGAAGATTATTAAAATCACTGTGTTAGCCCACAGTCTATATTCACAAAGACATCAGTTGTATCTTGCTATCTTGCAGTGTCTGTGAATCGTTGTGCATTGCTCTATTTGTCTCAGCTATCTGGTAAGGGCAACAGGTTGTAATAAATGGGAAGTGATAAGAATGGCTTTTGTATAAATGACTTGGGAAATTAAAGGTGTTTTCTATGGTTTTGGGTTTTTTTCTGTGGTTGTTGATGCTGTTTATCTACCTATTTTCATTATCTTTAACTATTTATTCAATACCTCATAAATATTTTTTAAGTGTTCTTTCTTTTTATTAGGAGTTGATAGCATCCTTCTACATAGAAACTCTTCTCATAAATATGTATGCTACTTTCTTAGCATCCTAATTTAGTTGAATATAACAGCAGAAATCTGTTGGTATTGTTAATGGCTCATTTGCTTTTAAGAGAGGAGATGTTTGAAGTTGACTTAGGTATAATACTTTCAAAACTGAAAGGTATGAGCAGCACTGAGCATAATATTTTGGAGTGTCCTGAAGAGGCTCCTGCTGTAATATTAAACACTCTTTTTTTCTGAATTGTTCTTTGAAAGTACTTTTCATTTCCTCCTTTCCTTTCCTCCTTTTCAGTATATTGGGCTAAAAAGTGATTTAGAAAAATATTCCTATATTCCTCTATGATATAAAAGCATATTTTACTGTAACTTTTATTTGATGAAGATGCCTTATTATCACAAATAAGTGTAAAACATAGATATTAATGAGTATTACAATAGCTTCAAATAGTGGTCTGGAATTCTTAAAGTTAGAGAAATTTGGCAGAAACATGGCCTATAGCTTTAGCCTAAAAATGTGGCTAAAAAGTTGAAGATGCTGTATTAGAGTACAGCATTATACACCTTTTACAAGCTCTGACCCATCGTAGTACCTCACTGTAAATCTGTCAAATCTCTTTGAATACTTTTGCTTCTGTTAGACATATCCTGGAATGGCTGATCCAATGAGGAATTGTGCAACAATAGCTCATGTAAAGTCAGCAGATATAATGCATATACTAAAAAATAAAAAAGAACCAAAAACCAGTTCACCATTTTCTTTCCTTTTTCCTCTCCTTTTTTTCTTTTATTATTGCTTTGTTTTGTTAAAGCCCAAAACTGAATGATAATCGAGGCAAAAGGAAAGAAAAGTCTGAAGGCTAGACATAGCTTTTATTTAATGGCTGCTGGTGACACCTAGACTATATGCTTTCTTTTCTCTTTGGATGCTGTAACGAGATAAAACAGCAGGTGAAATGGATGCAGTGAAAAACATCTGGCTGACTGGGTTTGCTGGATCTAAACTAATTTCTATTCTGTTGGTCTAACTGTCCTTTATTTTGCAGGTTGTTTTCTTCTTTCTTCTATCCCCCTTTGCTGTCTATCCTTTGCACTAAAGGAGTACACATGCATCAGCTATTCTTCATATCTGAAGAGAATCATTCACAGGAAAGGAATTATTGATCTAATTGAAAACCCTTAGAACATAGCCCATACACAAAAGCAGTACAACAGATGAGTCTCGAATTGCACTCTGAAGTCTCACATTGCCTAATTTAGAGATATACAGTTTTAGTTTTAGTGGATCCTGTAGAAATATTCTTTCACTGTTTCATAGATGTAATCAACATGTTAAGACTGTTATGTTAAGACCTTTGCTTGGCATAAACTTTTATAGAAAACAGATGGAAGTAAGCAGTGTTTTGAATCTCTAAAATCGGCTTTGTTTTTCAGTGTCAGTGCACTGGCCCCTGTGCATTGACAATAAATTTCCACAAGAATTTAAAGAACATGATGGCACACTGCTGTGGTCAGACACAGAGAAAGGAAATGTACGCTAGCTAAGAAATGAGATCTGTAGATGATTTGCATTTTACTGACAATTGCATGGGTTTCTTTGAAGAGAGTTGACTGCTTGACTCCTGATTTACCTCATAATCATTTAAACAGGTACAGTGTCAGTTTCCTAGACCCTTCCTAGAATGGCAATGTTTGTTACAAAGTTTACAATGCAGGTGAGTTGAGGGAAGGTGTTGTTTATTGTAACATATTTTGTCTTCTAGGTCCAAGATACACTGAACTGAGTTTGCAGGTGAATATGAAGTTTATTATACTAATTATAACTTTCTTAAAGTATTTCAATGCCTGAAGTATATGGACAATCATTGCCTAGAATGTTACTGAGTGATGGTGACTGTCACCTGGTCTTTAAAACTGAAAGTCCATGAACTAATATTCATAATTGCAATATTGATATAGATGGGTGCAATTTGCACAGGAGAACAAGAGAGAAAGAGAAGACAGGAGGCTAATATTCTTGAGATTAAAATTTGACAGTAAAATGCCTGTTAGTTAAATATTTTGGCTACACATTACAGAAAATGAGCAATTGCTGTGGTTTGTGCCTCAAGCTTTCAAGGGTAGAAAAGAATAACAATCACAGACCACCTTCAGAAGTTAAAATGAAGGCAGATTACTGTGGAAAACATCAGATTTTTAATCACATGTGGGTAACAGCCGTGCATAGTGATCCCAATCCTATGGTGAGCCACATAGGTTTGCCAATTCCATATGTGATGACTTGGTAGTCCAAAAAAATTAAAATTGCACCTAAAAGAAAAACCTAACTAACAATGAGAAGTGATAGGCTTAAATAAGGAATAAACAGTTGCTCTGTGTCTGTCTTTGTACTCAGTGATAGGTGATAATCCCACTTTACCTGGCTACATAGAGTTATGTAGGTACAACGTGAAATATTAATGTGCTATGAGTGTGAATATATAATATATGAATATATGAGACTGAATATATAATGTGCTATAAGTCAATATATCCCGCCTGTAGGGAGTGTTTTTATTTATCACATGCTGGAAGCTGGTGCTAGTAGCACAACAACAGCTGATGTTAATAGTGCAAGATCAGGACACTGTCCAGCTGTATGTCTCCTCCTGTAGAACGTACCACCTCTGCTGCTGATAGTTTCCTTTCCTGGTTAGGGTTTGCTTTGTAGACATACTCGTTCAATTTCCAAGTTTAAGCCTAGTAACTCAGGAGATAACACATTTTCTGTCTTTTTTCTAGTGAGAAAATATATTTTAAAATGTTGGAGAAACTGAGAGCTGATAGTGCCTGTAATATTTACATATTGATTGGCATAGACAATGCATTCTATGAGTGTCTTAAAGATCTATACAAACAGTGTAATTGATTAATTTAAATAGAATTAACCTCATTCTTCTGAAATTTTCCTTGCTATTCCCAGTGAAGAAATGCCATGACCACCAGTTATGATACTGACAGATAAAAACAGTAGATAATCCACCTTGGAGAAAAGTGGAGCAGTATATCTGGGGACTGGTGATAAAATTCAGCTCATCGGTGGAAATAACATGAGGTCACTATCAGTGACACATAGTACACAGCAAATGAAATGTTTGCATCCAGGTTTGCTTCCAGCCATGCTGGTTTAGACTTGGCATTCATCAGGACAAAAGCTGGGAAGGTATCTCCTTCTTCTCAGCTGGAAAGTATGGAAAAAGAATGTTGCATTGAATAATGGATGTTGAATATCCTAATTTATGACCCAATTTACTACCCCAATTTACTAAACTACTATATACTATCAAACTCAAATTAGGAGACTATTCCAGTTAACAGACGGGAGCCTATGTCTTCCTGGTTTAGTACTAAAACTAAAACTAAGTTTGAGGACATGAACAGAGAATGTTTTGAACTGAGATATGCATTATATTATGGACATGGTTTCTTCTGTCAGGTTGCTGATATGAGAGAGAACTGTTAAGGGTACAAAACCTTCCAAGCCGTTGGAAATGGTTGGAAGAAAGTTCTTAGAAAATTAGTTTCTTCCTTGCTTAACTAATTAATGTAAAATAAATAAAACTCAGTAAGCAAAACTTTTTGTACTTACAAAGTAACTGCTACATAGGTTTCAATGGCAATATTCCCCAAACTAGTTGTACTTCAGGAAAACCAATCTTTCTTTTCCTTACCCAAACTCTTGTGCCTGCACAGCTAAAAAAAAGGCGAAGAGGAATTTCTGTAAAGTGTACATCAACAGAAAGCTGTACTTTCAGGTATTCTAAAATGTGTTCTGGGCTATACGTGTACAGACATCTTAGACACAGTTCTGAACATTTATGCAATCTTATATATATGCTGGCATGGTCTTTACAGTATTTTTGGTAGTCTTAGACTCTCTGAGAGAGTCTTAGTCTCTATTAGAGATTTAGAAGAACCCTTTAGGTTACCGCTAAAGAAAAAAAAAAAAAATGAAGTGGTTGTGATGGTTTGACCTTGTCTGGCCACCAGCTGCCCATCAAGCTGCTCTATCACTTCTCTTCCTCATCAGGACAGGGAGAGAAAGTACTGAAACCAGCTCCTGGATCAAGATAAGGACAGAAAAATCACTTACCAATTACTGCCACGGCCAAACCAGACTCAATTCAGGAAACAAATGCAACTTACTGTCAATCAAAGAGAGTAGGATAATGAGAAAGAAGAACAAATCTAAAAACACCTTCCCCCCACCTCTCCCTTTCTTTCAGGCTGAACTTTACTCCCAGCTCCCCCTCACATACACAAGCCCCAGGAGAATGAAAATAAGTTTATGACATGTCTCTAATACTCTCTCCTCCTTACACCCTTCTCCGGCTCCAATGTGAGGATCCACCCAAGGGACACAGGCATTCAAAAACTTCTACAACACAGATCCTTCCCTCATGGGCTGCAGTGCTTCATGAACTGCTCCAGCATGGTCTATTCCGTAGGGTGCAGCCCCTCAGTAACAAACTTCTTCAGGGTGTGTGTCTCCTGAGATGACAAATTCTGCCAGCAAACCTGCTTCAGTGTGGGCTTCGCTCTCCATGGCGCCACAGGTCCTGCCAGGAGCCTGCTCCACCACAAGCTTCGCATGGTGTCACAGCCTCCCTTGGGCATCCACCTGCTCAAGCACTGCATCCTCCACAGTCTGCAGGTGGATCTCTGCATCCCTGTGGACTTCCACGGGCTGCATGGGCACACTCTTTCTCACCATGGTCTGCTCTATGGACTGCAGGGGAATCTCAGGTCCTGACCCTCCTCCACTGACCTTGGTGTCTGCAGGACTGTTTCTCTCAGATATTCTCTCCTCTCTCCCAGCTGCCATTGAATATTTTTCTTCCTTCTTAAACATCTTAAATCCCAGCGTTGCTGATGAGCTCAGCTTTGGCCAGAGGTAGGACTGTCTTGGAGCTGGCTGGAAATGGCTCTGTCAAGGCATAGGGGGAGTTTCTGATATCTTCTCACAGAGGCCACCCTTGTAGTACCTCCACTACCAAAACTTTGCCATGTAAACCCAACAAAGTGGATGAGGCAAGAAGGACCTCTATTTAGGCTATGAACTGTAATGAACTCTTGTTATGGTGAGATTAGCATATAATGTATTTTCAGGCCATATAGAAATGTGTGTTCCAAGTCTAGTAAATGAAATGAATAAAGAAGGTGAAGATTAATGTGAGCAACTCAACAGTTTAAAACTGCAAAAGATACCAAATGACTTTCATGAAGAAGAGCAAGTTACTCTGACCACACATAAAACACTGAAAAATTGAAGGATTTCTGAGGAAAAGAAAAAGTGAAAATATGTCCTACCAGGTGATGTGATTAAGTTTTAATAATTCCAGTTAAATCAATAAGCTATTTAATTAGGGAAGAAAACGTAGTAAAGAGTAAACTCTCCCACACAATTTTCTAGTCATAATCCTCCCAATTTGTTGTATAGATTGAATAATACAGTATGAAATGTACTGATTGAGATTATGTAATAGTTGAAGGTGAACTTGTAAAGTATTAACCTAAATAATGTGTTTACCAACTTCATCTAAATATAGCTATTGTTAGAACATTAAGATGAATATGATATAAAAATGATACATGGAAAAAATAGAAAGATACTTTATATTTTTTAAACAGAATTAATAGGTTTTACCATCCTAGAATGGCCAGTGACTCCTGGATGTCTGTGTGTGCTTCCATTGTTTTACCAAGTAGCAAGTAAAAATTATGTTTGCTATATCTTTCTTTAAAAATACCTCATTACTGTAAAAACCATCGTATGCAAAAATAGTAGAGATGCTTCTCTTTCTATTTTTGAGCAACTCTGGGGAAAGAAATATAGTGTTTTAAAACATTTGGGTCTTTAATTGCTGATATGTAATGGCACTTAATACATGATTTAGAGGAAAACATGGTGGTGATTAAAAGCATATATTTCCCTATGACAAGAAAATCAGAATATTTTGGAAAAAAGCAATACTTAGGAAATTTGCAACTGGCAAATTATGACATCGTTCCAACTCTCATTGAACTATATGGTCATGGATTGGCCCCAGAATGAAGATAATCAAAATGAAAGCAAAGTTAATTGCAAAGGACTATAATGATATTTTTGGTATTAATTTGGGGGCACTTTGTAGACAATTAGACGGTAACACTCTGGGCAAAATTAAAAATTCTAGAGATTCTGCATATATGATTTTGAGACTCAAAGCTTTTGAAACCTTATTTATATTCCTTGCAGACTAGACTGCACTGAAATACATTCTCCTTTATTTTCTCTACAGCCACTTGCATATTTGCTGCAGGAGAAAAAGGCCTTTTCTATAAAAATCAAATAGAACAGTTTTCTGTTATTATTGTGGGGTTTTGTGGGTTTGTTTTGCTTTGTTTTGTTTTTGGGGGGCTTTTATTTTAAACCTCATAAACGGTTCAAGTCAGCAATACCTGACATTTCCCACCAAGATTAAATTACATTTAATAGAGCAGTTCTTTCTCTTGGAAGAATGCTGGGTTTGTTGGCATGATGTACATATCTAGCATAAATCTCATATATCCATTTCTCTGTCCCTCTGGTTGCTGTGCAGGACATACCTGTCCTGTCTTACAGCAACTCATGTCTCCCATATGGCTGATCTCTCCATGGAAGCCAGCCACATACTTGGAGGCCAGCCTTACAGCTAGATTTTCTGCTTATGCCTCTTTTTGACTGTTCCTTTCACAAAAGCTGAAAGAAGTTTCTTGAGAGACTTTAAAGCCAGCTGCATGCTCTTTGTTCCTTTTTCTACTGGTTTGATTGGTGAATTGCATTGCCTATGATTAGTTGTTAACTTTATCAAGGTATAAAAACCACATCTCATTGCCTGCAGCTGAATTAAATAGAAGATTAAATCTATAGCTAGTACTGACCTGGTGCACAAAATAGCTAAGGATTTTGACAGAATGAGAATTTTTATGTGTTAAGGCACCAGAAAGAAGATTTTGGATTTGTTTTTATTTCTTAGTGTAAAAAAACACATTTTCCTTTACCTCCTTTCTTTGGCCCATCCAGGCAGGAACGGAGTTGGTCCTTGATCCAGCATAAAATAAATGTAATCTGATAAATTAAAATTTAAAGATAGAAAATATAAATCTGAAAATTTTATTCTCTCATGAAAGTAAGAAACAGCAACCTGAACTCCTGCCTGACTACAAGTTATACCTCTTTAAAGGCATCTGCATTTTACAAGGTGTCTATTTTAGCCCTTTGTTTTCCTTACAATTTTGAAAAGACTTAATGATTTTTGAAGGCATTAGGACAGGCTGTGGCATAAACAATAAGTCTTCTGGACAAGATACATAAAGTTCAGGCTTTATGATGAAAAGAGGTTGAAACTATTGTTATTTCTATCAGTCACAGGTGGTTTCAAGTAAGACTAATTAAAAGAGAATAATTTGAATCTGTGACTGTGCAGGAATATATTTTTTCACTAACAGCCAATCATGAAATAGGAGGGTGAAAGAGTAAATGTGTTCTCAGAGTACTTCAAGGTCTTGACAATTGCTATCAAACTAATTGGGAGCAGGGTAAGACACCTTCCAAGGGTAACTGTTTACAACTTGATTCAGCAAAACAAGTTAAGCACAAATTTAAAGAAAGCAAAGTTGTAATTCAAATTTCATTCAATACAACAGACAAACTCTTTCTCCTTCATGTGTTTTCTCCATGCTGAATATATATTTAAAACCATAGCTGGGCAAAAGACTTTTATCTAACAGAAGAAAGCTCCTTTAAGGTAAACATTTATTTAAAATCTGTGATGTTTCTTTTTGTGTACATTTACCAAGGACAATATAGAATGTCTGCAATCACACAGGACTTCAGGTGTGGAATTTTTTCATTTGTTTCTTTTCAGACATTGTATTTTATAACTTAAACAAATTAAAATCCCATTTCAAAGCCCCATATAAAGTCTGTGGAAGAGCTATAGTTCAATGAGTTTTGGGTAGTTTGCAGAGTTCAGTAAGAAAAGGGAAATTATTTTCATGACTCTTTCAAAAAAGAATTTCTTTAATTTTGATGAGAACATTTGATCCTATAAAGCTTTTCCTAATTAGTCCAATAAAGCACATAATCTACTTTTTTCATTATTTACTGAACTAGCATGTTTATTACCATTTTTATTACAAGTGTTTATTGATTTTTTCATAAAAGCAGCTCACTGCAAATTCCTTGCATGTTAATTTATTGTATCAAATTCACCTAGAAATTACAGTCGTCCATTTTGAACTTCCAGTTTCATGCAGCCACTCATGATTCCAATATTAATGAACATGTGAGCATAAGTAGTCATTGTTAAAGTGGTTCCTACAAATAAATCACTTCAGGTCACGTGAACTGAGACAATGATCATATTTAAAGCAAGTCAATTCTGAACAATGCATAGCAAGATTTAATGTGTTCTAGGCACAGAGTAGAACTATCTACTACAGCTTTCCAATGTGTAGTTTCACATACATGCAGCATAATTTTGAAGCAGCAGCAGGCTATTGCATATTTTATACAGCATGCTCATGTGTAAAAACATACTGCATAGTCCACAGTGTTGAATATATTACTTCACCATATAAGAAAAATCCTCTAAGCTTCTGAAATACATAAAAAGGATCCTGGGGAGGATTGCAGGAAGGATTGTAAAAGGATGCATCAAAAGGACCACAGTCAGCAGATCGAGGGATGTGATTCTTCCTCTCAGCTCTGCTTGCATAAGACCCCACCTGGAGTATTGTGTGAAGTTCTGGTGCCCACAACATAAGAAGGATATGCAACTATTGGAGCAAGTCCAGAGGGGGGGCATAGAGTTGATTAAAGGACAAGGGAAATTCTGCTATGAAGACAGGCTGAGAGATTTGAGATTTGAGAGATTTTGTGGAGACCTCACAGCAACCTTCCAGTATCTGAAGAGGGCCTACAGGGAAGCTGGAGAGGGACTGCAGGGGTAGGAACTGCAGTGATAGGACAAGGAGCAGTGGGTTCAGACTAAAAGAGGGGAAATTTAGGTCAGATACTAGGAAGAAATTCTTTACTTGTGAGGGTGGTGAGACACTGGAAGAGGTTGCCCAGAGAAATTGTGGGTGCCCCAACCCTGCCAGGATTCAATGGCTGGTTTGATGGGGCATTGAGCAACTCGTCTAATGGGAGGTGTCCCTGTCCCTGGCAGGGGCATTGGAACTAGATGATCATTAAGGTTCTTTCCACCCAACCTATTCTATGGTTCTAGGATTTGAAATCAAAACAGGGGATTGTGGTAACCAACTTGGTTTACTGAAAAAACACTAATTGACACTGAAGTATCTCAAGACCACCCTTCAACAAATTTTTTTAAAGTGAGTAAATGCATGCAGTAGAATAATATTCACCTCCCTGTCCCTTATGAAGGAGTTTTCTCTTTCAATCCTGACTACAGACAGATGGCTTTTGCAAGCAGTATGGAAAAGACAGAGCACCCTCTTCATTTGGAAATGGTAATAGTAAGGAAATTGTTTGGAAAGGGGGAAGCATTCTCATTAGATATGGAAATAAAGTTAAAAGTAACCTTTGAACATTGAAAGTTATCCTTTCAACTCCTTCTGAGTTACAGTATTCTGTTTTCTTGAAATTATGGTTAAAAATGTCTCACAGAGCAACTAATCCAAAAAGTCAGCTTTCCCTGTTTGACTATTTATAACTGGAATATCCTGTGAGAGAAAAATACAAGTGTAAATAAGCTATCTAAATTTGTGTGAAAATCAAAATCCTCTTCGTAAACCCAAGTTTTAAAAGGTGGCAAAAGGTCTCTGATTTGCAGTGAACATCAGATCAATAACTCAAAATGAAAAATTTCTCACATAAAATCATGAGATCTACAAAGACCAGGGGATGGAAGAATGTAATATTTTTTCTATCAATTTTTAAGAGTTTAGGTGTGGCTACTATTTATATTTAGGGTAAAAATGAGATTATTTTGAATTTTTCATTAATTAAATTAAGTTTTCCTTGCCCAGATCTTCTGTTTATTGTCACTCAATAAGTTGTTCTTTTGCTGGGCACCTGTGAGTGCAGGCATCAGCGTTTCATTATAGTGTGTCCTAAAAGCACTGGGGGTCATGGAAGACCAAGGAGGAACATATATGGGGATTAATTTTTGCTTTTAAATGGTAAGGATTTTGAAGAATATTTTTAACCTTCTCTTCCAAAGCTCATAAACAGCAGTGCCCAGAAGTTCAAGATTGCAGACAGCTTAAATTGGACATTCAGTTTTCAGATGTTTACAACTCTATTCTCTGGTAAATAATTGATTAACAAGCAATTTAAAAAATTAAGACTTCTTTTCTTCCTTTAGACTCAATTGACAGAAAGAAAATTGTGTACTTATTGATAAATGTCCTTGAATCGAGGGCTGATGATTTCCCAAATGTTAATTTGTCTGCTGACACTGCTGATGCATGAAGAAAGCCTGCCTAAATATAATGACACAGGAAGATCTCTTAGTTAAATATATTTTCAGTGTGTTCCCACTAGTATTCCTGAGAGTGTGACAGGCATTAGACATTTTAGTGATGTCCAGATCTTTTAGCCTGAGGGAACTAGGACAAGCCTCTCCTTACTTCTTCCATTTTCTATCCATCTGAGGCAGATGGACTATCTTATCATATTCTTTAGAGGTAAATGTAGTGTCTATCCATTATTTCAGATGGTTTATTTGCAGTGTTGCCTATTTTTCTGTTTCACATAACCATTGCTACTACACAAATTCTTGGTTTTGCTACAGAAATACTTTTTTCACTTTAACTGCTGCTGCATTTGACCTATGCAAGGAAAGCTGCCTCTCCATTCCAGGTAATTTTTGTTAACATTTTCTTAAAAGGTGACAAATGTTTAATGATCATAGACACAATTTTACTCTTGGATTTAGACCAAGTATCTTTTGTTTCTAAAGCTTTTCTCCATTGTGACCTTTAGTTAGTCAGTTAAGGCTCTTCTTAAAAAGTGCTGCCTAAATATAAAATTATTTCTTTGGGGTTGGCCCCGGACAGGGACAGGAGTTAGACTCGAAGATCCTTGTGTGTCCCTTCCAACTCAGCATATCCTATGAGTCTGTGTAAAGCCATTGCTTGACCTCTACCAAGGTTCTATTTGTATCAACAATGAAGAAGATGGTATATTTGGAAGAAGTAATTTGAGGATTAAATAGAACATACTTTGCATAGAAAATTCTTTGATGATTAGGTGTCATGTAAGTACAAAATATTATGTTATATATTTATTTGCAAGTGTCTATACCATTTTCTAGTCTCACTGTAGGAAAACACTTGCTGATATAAATGGAGGCTTGGACTCCAGCTAGGCTGTTTCTGGATTTTAGCTGTTCAGACAGAGCTTCCCTGCACAATCATTCTCTGTGAGCTTGTGACAGTGAGGTGAGGGACTGAAGAGCAAGCAGAATTTTAATGGCGTTCAGAATTAAAGCTCAGTAACATCAAGCAGTCAGGAGCTGCCAGGTCAGCCACATTTCTAAAACAGAACTTGAAAAAGATAAATTCAAAGCAGTGGAATTTAAGCATAGATGTATGTGCTGCAATTTGGAAATAACTCAGGAACTGCCATGTAGCCCAGGAACTAAGATGTCCAATTAACTACTGTTGCAAAAATGATTCAGGATTCAGTGAAGCACTCAAAAATAGAGGTTTTTAGGATGCTTATCTGAAACATCGCTGAAGTATCTTAGCACCTTGCTAAGGTTGTAATGAACTTTCTCGCAAACTTTGGGGTTTCTTTCCTCTTCATGTATAGACAATTTTTTATGAAAGTATGATTAGACTTAGAAAACAATAACATTTTATTTGTCAGCTTTATGTCTAGGTCAGGACTATGCCATATATATTCAAACTCCTCTCTATGGAAGGTATGCTGTCTGATGTTTATTGCTTGCCCTTTTGTATCTTTCTATTTCAGCTATATGCTATTTTCAGGATCTTTTACTTATCATATTTATTTTTAACTTATTGGGAACTATCTCTTGGTCCTTACATACAGGAAACATAAAGATACACTCTGACTTAACACTTGCAAGGATTTCAGAAAACTGTAGGGTAGAATAATTCTAGGTTGGAATATGCCCTTGGTAGATAACAGAAGCATCAGACATAATTCTTCAAGTATATATGGTGAAAGATGCTACAATTAAAAAGGCATTGAAAATACCACACACCAGCCCTGTCCTCTGGTTTGTGGTTTGTTCACAGTCCTCTAGGGCAATCTTGCCAGTTATTTTATTCTGTTCTTAGTGGCAGCCCCTCTAGTCATCTCTTTCTAATCAAAGTCTAATTGAAATTTAATTCATCCAGGTAGGTGTCATTAAAATAGATTAATTAATCTCTTTCAATGCCAGGAAATTAAAATAAATTACAATATTGTTCTTTTCTATTTAAAAAAAATCTGTTTCATCCAGAGTGAGACTTCAACTGCAGTCACAACCAGCTGTTTACATGCTGGCATATATATATATATTCACACACACAATATATGTGGACATGCACACACACTCAGAACTGGAAGCAATAATTAGTTTTCCTGCAAATGGAAATGTCTGTCTGATGTATGGATAGGTAAAGGCGACAACTGAGAAACATTATTTGTTTGCTTGCTTGCTTCTATATATTTTCTTTCTGAGCTACATTCATCTTAAAAATGTGGGAATACTAGATGATGGAAAAGGTCCATTCAGCTCAGTATTCCATATCTGACATTGGCAGAAAACAGATTCTTGGGAAAGAGCTTATGCTGGAGTCCTCTGATCAGAGCTGCTCCAAGTACCTCCCAGCAATAATTTCTGATAGACACAAACAACAGGTATTAAAGCCAGAATTTTTGAAACAAGATTTTGGGGTATTTCATGAGCTAAGGAAAAGGTAAATCATATTCCATCTTCTCCCACTACAGTATTACAATTTTTTAGCTCCAGCCAAAAATGTTACCATCAGCAATAATTTCTGAATATTTTATATTGAAAACTGACAGAAGACTGGTGAATCTGAAAGATACGGATTGCAATAGCAAATTTTACCATTTTTTCTAGGAATGAAATTAGTCTCCTTGTACTGTCAAAGGCTAGAAAACTCTGCTCTGAAATTCTATAGAAATATATCCTTTTGCTAAATCTAAGAAAGTAAATCCTAATCTACTGGAATCAAGCTAAATGAACTTTATTGATTTTGAGAGTGTTAATCTATTTTGAGCATTGAAATATATTTGGGAATTTTACTCTGTATTTTATGAGAAAATTTTTAGCAGAAAGTTAGCAAATATGCAAAGAATGCATTTCTATTCAGAGAAGACTCTTTGGTCTTGAATCAGCAGTGGAGGTAAAATTTTTACTTTTTTTTCAGAATTCATTATTAATTATAGGAATTTCAAATTTAAATCAATAATAAAGTGTCAGTGGGGCAATAGCAGGGTCATGAAAATTTTCCTTTCTTGATTGTATGTGCAATTTTGATGATCTTAAATTTTTCAATATATCAGTGTAAAAGAAAAGCATAATTTAAAATCCTGGAAAGTATAGATAATTGTAAAATCTGTAAAATGTGGAAAACTTACATTAATGGACTTTGTGGCAGGAACAGGTTTGAATGTTTTGCAGGGCAAACAGCTCTAATATTTCAGATATAGGAGTTCATATTTTACACATAATTCAACCTTATTGTTTCCCGGCAAAGGTTTTTCTTGAGATAGATAGATAGATATATATATATATATATGTGTGTGTATATATATATATATATATATACGTGTGTATATATATATATATATATATATATATATATATGTATATATATATGCTCATTTTGGATTGTCTGAATTCTAGCCTTTATAAAAAAACACCAAGAAGGAAAATGACTTTGGCCATATGAGCGACCAATCTTTCCTGCCAAAAAATAGAAACATCTTCTGGTTGTACTCAGTCTTATACAACACTTTTTTATTTTCATTTACAATGAATGGTGCTTAATGTGAGCTTAGGAAGAGAATTTTAAGTGGACTGTTGTACAGTTTGCTGATGATGTAGGCAGATTTACTGCTTGATTTCTTTTAAAACCTTTTTTCTTTTAATTTGAAACTTAATGGGTGAGCATAGCGCAGGATGTGAAAGATGGTTACTACTCCGTGGTCTACTGCTGTATTACATACCCATGTTAGAAATCAAATGTCCTCTTGCTAGATTATATATTTCAATCTGTTTAATAAATAAAAATTATTTTCTTATTAATTTACCTTGAATTCAGTCCTAACTTTGCTTCAAAAATCAGTCAAAATAGACAGGAATATTAAACAGTGCCTATGCAGATGGGCCCTGTAGTATCAAAGTGAAACACATATTACGTACCATTACTTTAATCTGTTCTTAATGAATCAAAAAAAAAATAACCCCAAGAAAAAAAAAAAAAAAACAAACCAAAGAAAAAAGAAGCTGTCCTTCAAATAATATTTAAATATTGAAACACAATTATTGTTAGGAACACAAGAACACGAAAAAGGTAAAATAAAGTGGGTTTTTATGTAAAAAAAGTCAGCATTTAGAATGTCATGGTTATTTCCTCAGAACTCCTATTAGATTCCTGATATGGAATGATTTTGACAGGAATTTATTAGACAAGAAATCTTTCATCAGTTAATAATCAGGTTACGGTGATTGGAAGAATTTAGTTTAAGTTCTAGATTAAATGGATAAGATCTTACATGTCTCCTAATGGAAACAGTCTAATTATATATTAGAGGTCAATCTGATTAAAACATACCAGTGAGTGAAGGGGATAAGGACAAATTTTTAAGAAACTATACTGCTTTCAAATTTTATATCTGTAAATGCACTTTATTTATATCCATGTATGCTGGAATAGCCAAGTTTGTGTAATCCCTAGGTTTTCATTCATTGCAAAGAAAAATGTTTTAGTTCAAATTACTTTACAAGTTACACTGTAGGTTGTGAAGGAGGCAAGTAAAGAATTATTTTTTGTGTACTATTTCCTTTTGGCTACAAGCTGATTTGTTTGTTTGATTAGCTCTTTATAACCCTTTGTCTTGTTGTACAGTACCATTTCTGGGCCTCATTATTCAGTGTCTTTGCTCAGATGTAAATTCACAAAGTAGGAAGAAAGATGGAACCTAATAAAGAAATTACAAGTAGCACTACTTTTACATGTAAATACCTACTGAGAAACTTCTTGATCAGAATTTCTTATTCTGTATTCGCCACAATGTAAATGTGGCCAGTAAAACCAGGATATTTGCCAAGGTTTCACCTTAGCCTTGGAAACAATGTGAGCCATAATCTTTCTGTTTAAAGTGTATCATGTGCTATTCTTTGCCCTGAAATGTTCTTTCTGCTTCTATGCAGCTGTGTGCTTTAATACATCATACTGTTTGGTCATGTTGCACAAAGTATTTCCCTGTGCAGAAGAAATTTTTCAGACGGTTCCATTCAAGTCTGTTTCATGTTCTTCAAATCCTTTAGCAGCTGTTGGTTCTACATCCAGTAAATACAAGAAAGTCTGTTACCTTTTTTTTTTTTTTTTTGGCTGGGGTGTAGGGAAGATCAAAGTGACATAATCTTAATTAATTTAAAGTTTCTTCTGTGAACTCAGTTCTGTGAACTTCTCACTTGTCCTTAAAGTGAGTCAATAATCCACTGCAGCTCATCTGCGTTCAAAAACAGCAGCAGTTCTTGCCTCAGGGGCCCTTATGGACAGAGGCCCATGGGGTATTGGCTGCTGCTTCCCATTGTTGTTAAATGAGAAGCAGCTTACCAAGTATCTGTGATCACATGGGGTAGCTTGGAACAGGTTTCATTTCAGTTTGAAACTTCACCGGATGGGATGCAAATATCAGATAAATTACAAAAACATTTAAAAGTTGAAACAAGGTAGAGGGCAGAGATTTTCCTTTGAGGGAGAAAGAACAAGCTGCTGCTGTTGCTGCTAAAGGAAACTGCCTGTTCAAAAATAGTATTTTTGTTTGTTCTGTCTCATTTACCTCTTTCATCAAATGCCTTTATGGTATCAGACTGTGCTTGCATGCTCGCCATGCATGGAGTGTGACTGACTGCTATTACTCTGTTTCAGTAGCCTCACAGTGGTTTACCTTCTGTTCATCTCCTTTCATTCTCACTGCTTGGATTGTGCTACCTTATTTCTTAGACAGTCAAAAACTCCTTTACCTGGATTGATTTAAAAAGGTAAATGTCTATTTCCCAGGGAGCTTTGCCTCACCCCACCCCTGAAGAGCACAAATAAGTGTTCAATGTGATATTTAAAAATTTGTTGTCACTATGGTTACTTCAAGAGTTTTTTCACTTGGCACTGTAGGTGTTAAAGTAAGATTAAAAAACCCCAAAACAAAACACTTTTGCCCCAGCTAGATTTATGCTCAGTTTTTGATCTTATAGAAGTATTGAAGTTATAGATCCCTGTCCATAATAACTTAACCTGTTTCAGTAAAAGATACAACTATGTAAGAATTTTTGTAATATGAGCATAGCTTCCTTTAAGTAAATTGGTAATGGTAATTCCATTCAATTGTCTTATCATTCTCTTTGCCAATAAAATATTATTCCCTGCTATGTTTTTTAATTTTTTTTTCCAAGGCCATTTTTAAAGGTTTGGTTCAGGTGTCCTGTCCATACCCCTTTTTTTTTTTTTCTTTAATAACAGGATTTACTTTACTTTTGATGTAGCAATTTTTTATTATATTTCAACAAGAGAATATAGGGTAAAGGTACTGGATTGATGAGTTTTCTTCCACTGCTTTATAAGACTGCTCTATACCTGAATGTATTTCTAGGCTAGGAAATTATGCATTTCCTTGTAGTTCCCCTTTTATTGTATTTATGCCCCCTTGGATGACTTAAAGTCATTTTTCTCATGGCTTTATATCCTACTTTTCAAAGTTTTCTCTCTTTGACATATATTAGGCAGGATATATAAAATTTCTGCTCTACTTTGGTTCCTTCCTCATAGGCCAGATTGTACAGAGTCTCAGTCTGGGTTTTTCTATTCTGAATTCTTCACATTTTGTAAATTTTGAGATGGCCACGGCTCAGCATTATGGGGCTAAGCCACAACTCTGCCATTTAGGTAGGTCTTAATACATGTCTGGTCTATGATGGATGCACCTCTGTTTGCACCTAAAATCATATCAAAGTTATTATTTCTGTTTTTCTTCTTGCTGGCATGTTCTTTGAAAAATAGTTGACTTCCTATTAACTGTTACCTCAAGACTTTTACAGTACTTTTGCTTTTCGTATATTTCTGTGTTACAAAACAGTTTTTTCCTTACAGTCACAGGTTTGAACTTTTCCTGGTGTACTCTTCCCTTTTTTTCTCCTTTTCTTTCCCCTTTTTTCCTCCTTTTTCTTTACCCCATCTAGCCTCTTCCTGCTAGATAAGTCCCCAAAAGAAGAAAACCATCAGTTTTTCAGCATGGTAACAGCAGTTAGTATGAAGCAGAGACAGACTGCAAATTTTCAACCTAGCCTAGTCTAAAGCACCTTGTTTGTCTCTATTTGTATCTAGTCTCCTAAGGCAAGAAAGCACAAAAATATTGTATTACGTTTTCCAGACCCATATCCATAAAATAAACCCCCCAAAGCTTTAGTACTTGCTGACAGACTTATGTGATGGTTGCTTTTCTCTGAGAGGCAGTGTAGTTCTGAATTTATCACCACATCTGTATGAGTACATTGAAGCAGGAGCACAAGAAGATCATGCTGTAGGGCTGGACTTGCAAAGAGTGTAACCACCTGTATCTTAACCCTTGTCTCCCGAAGACCCTCAGGTTGGCTCAATAAGCACTCACAAATGCCAGCATGAAGTTTGTCTCAGGTAACCTCATAGAAGTGGTTGTAACTTCCTTGTGCTCAAAGTCTGGTGGGAAAGGAGGAGACGGGGAGCTTCCTTCCTTCACTACAAAGGCACTTCATCATATTTCTCTTTACTTTCATTCTGACTATTGATTTTTTGTTTCAGGAGCTGAATGCCAAAAAGCTACCAACTGGGGTGCCAATTTGTAGATTCATAAATCTAACCTTAAGTGTTGAAGTTATTTTTGTATTAGGCAATCGTCTTCCAAAAAGTTTACCTGTGTGTTCAAGCACATCCTAGGGATCATCAGTAGAATTTGACTTGAGATCAGGCTTACTGCTGCCTGTTGTGATGATTTGATGAATTCTTTGTCATTTCTTGTTGTTTATGTTCGTGCTCAACAAGGATACATCTGTGTTTGCCCCTATAATCTGTAGGAAGGTTTATGGCATTCTATCAAATACCTCTCTGGACACCCACTACAGCAGAGCCTCAACTTCCCTTTTATAGGATGTTCTTGTATATTAATTGAAAATAATCCTTGCTTTAATTGTGGTCTTGTTATTATTCACATATTTCTTTCATTGCTAGTTTTTCTATTTTATCAGACAAAGCCTAAAATTTGCAGGATACTCTTTGTCCTCTTTTATAACACACTCAGTCATAAGAGCAAGTTGCATAAATGGCATCTAGATTTTTACAGGTGATTTCATGTGTAGATATAAGTGTGTGCAGCTCTATATCATGTATTTATTCATAAAGCAAACATACCTTACAACTTTCAATAATGTGATTTAGCACCTGCATGCAAAAACATTGGAAGTAACAATGTGATAGCACTGTAAATTATGGTATACACTTAATAGTCAAGTTTTACTTGAGTAAAAAAAAAACCCAGTTGTTAATTATTCAGTAAAATGATTGTCCAACTGACTTAATATTTTTTCAATTTAGAGATAAATTCTGCTATTTATTGCATATGTTTCCAAAATTTATGTTTTCTTAAAATTTTATCATACATGGATAATTTTGATTACCTAATTTCTGCCTAGTACAGTATTTTTAATTTTTTTCCTCCTCTGCTGATAATCTTAATGGACACTGTCAATTTTATGTCATTTCCTCTTTTATTCTGCACTGACTACATAAGTCTTATCTTGCTTCAGATGTCTGAGCAATTCCTTTAGGAACCACTGCAAGATCAAGTACAGTAAGCAGATGAGATGTGATATTTTCTGCTTTGAAACCTATATTTAGTTCTTGATAGGGAAAAAAAAATAAAATGCAGACTGGTCAAGATTGTATCTCCAGATCATCTAATTTCAGGTTTTGACATTAACTTCTCCTCAAAAGATCAAAGAGATCAGTTTTCTTAATGGTCAAAGGTTTCAGACATCCCTGGCAGATAGCACAGGACTGGTAGGACATCTCCTGGACTATCACCAGCTTTTTGGTGGAAAGATTGATAATAGATGAGAGGGATAGTCTTTTTATCTGAAAATTATCATAGGTAGCTTCATACAAGGATGATTGAAAGCTTCATATGATTTTCAAGTGACTTTCATTATATTTATCCACACCTGGAATTCTGGATCCAGTTCTGGGCTAGCAAGTACAAGAGAGAGTTCAGTAAATGGTCACAAAAATAATTTGAGGGCATCTCTCCCATAAATAAGGGCGTCTCTCTCCTTGGCTGAGAGTGCTGGGATGATTCATCCTAAAGGTCTCAGGGAAATCTTACCAATGTTCACAAACAACTGAAGGGAGGTTGTAAAGAACATCCAGATCCAGGCACTGTTCATTGTCCAGGCATGGGGAGCAATAGGCAAAAAGTAAAACGCAGGGTCTTCTGTCTGAACACTGGGAAGCACGTTTTAGCTGTGAGGGTGACTGAGCACTGGCAAAGGTTGCCTAGAAATATTGTGGTCCCCTTTTTGGAAATATTCAAAAGCAGTCTGAACATGTTCCTCATCAAGCTGGTCTAAATGGCCCTGCTTCAGCAGGGCAATCGGACCAGATGCTCTCCCAAAGGTCCCTTCCCACCTCAACCCATACTCTTGTGTTTATTTTTTGCCTTGTATAAAGGCAGAGAGTCTGACAATATATATGGTAAAATCACTTTATCAAAATATGTATGCTTAAATAATAAATTTTAAAAGCTCTCAAAAGTTTTGGAAATATTACAGAGTGTTAGTTTGGGGTTATTATCATCTAGTTCTAATTTAGTCATCTATTCTAAACCAGCTGCTTAGTCTCTCTCATCCAAGAAGAACAGAGAGTAATGAGGATTGTCAGAGGATGACTTAAATAAGTTTTTGTAGAATACATTGAATTGCTTCCTGGAAGTGTTTACCCTCAAGTGATTGACCATACAGAAAGAGTAGAAGACAAACTTAATCAGAGATTAATGGAGTGGAACATATTTGGAAAAATTGTGATTAAAGTTCATTTTCTTTGCTAGGATTTTTTTCATTTAGCTAGCTTCTTGGTGTTTCAGAAATAGGAATACTCTCTTTGGAAAAAATCTACCATCTCCACTACCATGGAGTGTCATGCACTCCAATATCTCTTTCTGAATGTTCTTGATTTTCATTACAATTGACAACTATATAAAATAACCTGACTGTGTATTGCTCATAGCTGAATTTCTCATTATTGAATGCAAGTGGTTTAACCAGATTCTATCTTCTCATGATAACCATTATACAATTTATATCACAGCCCATAAACAATTTGTTCATGGTCCTAGTAATATGTCACAATTTCCCATGTCTGAACTGACTGTGATTAAATCTTACCATCTGTAAGACTTCTTTTTGCCTAGTGTGGCTCTTTGAGGTAGAGGAGAAGTACATGGCATTTTGCCAGTGAGTCCTAGAGCAATAGTTTCTAAACTGAGTAGCTGATCAGAGCGGGACAATGCAGAAGTGGTCATTCTGAGGGTCGAATTGTGAAAAGAAGGGGTCAGTTCTCTATCTAGGCATCCCTAGGCGGAGTGGTGGTGTAACCAAGATTTTTACTGCACTGCTTGAGAGTACCCATCAGCTGTTTCATCTCTCTGCCTTATCTCATCCTCAGCAGGTCTCAGGACCAGCTAAACTGTAAGGTGTCTCTGACCGTGTTCTCTTCACTGTCCTACGATTTATATAGAAAATAATAATATTCCTTCCCTAAATGAAAGCAATCTTCCTTGAAGATGTTGGTATTTGCTGTTTATCATTGCAAACTACTAGTTTAGTCTGTCATCTCAGCAAATTTTTTGAATTAAAGCCCCATATATAGGTATTACTCAAATGATAACACGTTGATGTCATTCAGCATCTAATTCTGACTGTAACTTAAGTTACCTTAACTTGGATTTTAATTCCTTATTCTTCAGGTAGCAACATATTTTTCAAGGTAGACAACAGACAACTGGTCCAAAATAGCCAGCTGACCTCTTTTCTGTCAATCCTAGTATGTATTTACAGCATTCAGAGAATTATACCTGAGTAGGTACTATCCAGTTTAAGACTGCTGTAGAAATAAAAAAATTGCCTTGAAGACATTTGTTCTTGTGGAAATTCACAGGCTAGGGCAATAATGATGTAAGTATATCATATGGTTGAAGAAAAAAACACAAAATATTTATAAATTCCATGTATAGTTCAATAGAACCACAATCTAGCAAAGAGAATGGAAATTATAGCTCCTCAGCATTACAACCATGCTATAGGTTAGTACTTTTCCTATTTATTTAAGAAGACAGATGAGGGATTAAAAATATATACACTATGTGTACATAAGTCTTGTTTTTATTCCATCTTTTATTTCCAATTAATCAATTTTGTAAATTAGAAATATTAGTATTTCTGAAATAAGTTTCATACTGCAGAAGAAATTATTTTCTTACATTTCTTGGAGGAATACCAAGTAAATTCTGTTTCTTCTGTACGTGCTTGATAATTATCTTTCCTTGAAGCTCAAGACCACAAACTCTGCTTCAGAATGCAGGATGAGATGCAAAAACTGCCTGATGAATTCAGGAAGCTGCTAGGGGTTGAAGAAAGACAGGAACAAAGAAGAATGGATAGCAAGAGAATTTGGAAAGCAAGAGAAAACCAGAAGAGATACTGGCCATGCATTCTGTCCCAATCAGGGCATTGATCTCCTCTGGCCATGGGCAGCTCCAAAATCTCAGCAGGCACCGTTGATGACCCTACAACAGTGGCTGCTTCTCTTCAAGGTGAGCCTTTTCATATCAGCTGCTTTATGGCTTACCTCAAAACTCTTCTGAGTGCTTTTCCAAATTGTCTATCTGGCCCATGGCTGGGGAGATACATTAAATGATATTTTAAGATGTTTTCCAACACACATTCGTCTATGATTAGGGTTCTGTGAACTGGCCACTTTTCCACCAGCACTCTACTGGCATATCTTCAAGTGTGTGGAGTTTTCCAGAGCTCTGGCAACTGTGGTAACAAAACCTTCTGTCTCAGTCGCTATGCAACAGACACGAGGCAAAATACAGACAGATCAATAACATTTCCTCTGGTTTTATTTTAAACTTTGATTTCACAGTTCTCTCTCTTTCCAGATTAAATCTAGCATATTGGTAGCTAACATGAAAAATTTGTTTTCTTCCTTTGGGTCATTGAAAGGTTTTGCTTTCCTCTTCTCAATTTTCTCCCTATTTATATTTATTATCTTAGTAAAGCTTTGTTTTGTTTAAGTTTTTTCTGCTGTTCCTCTATTTTGAGGAAATGAGAAACCATAGATATACCAAAAATATCTTACAAGCACAAGGAAACAGCAAGAAATTGCCACAGTACAAAAGTGTGGTATGTCACGGTGTTGGATGAGCAATCAGAGACAGTTGCATTTGATTATGTAATTGCTTGAGCAAAGAAATCATCTCTCACATAACACAATTCATAAAACTGACCAGGCAAAATGATGCACTTTGCCATAACTAGAAGTCCTCTAAGTAAATAAAATGAAAATGAGAGATCCTGGGTAAATTAGCTACTTTGAGTGTCCAGAAAAATCAATATTTTACAAAAGACATGATGTCCCACATCTGAAATCATATGTAGCATTGCTTAGTGATCTTGCATTCTTGGATCCAAGGACTCTGCAGCATTTGAATGCTCCTGTGCGTAGATACTTAAAACAGTGAGAGGACTCAGATCCAACTGATCTTTGCTCTGATCAGCTAAACAGATCCTTAGTAAAAAGGCTACCTGAGAAAGTTGGAAGTGACAAGAAGTCTTAACATCATACAGCAATGTATGGAAGTAAAGAGTGGATTTAGATAACCTGAGTTAGACAGTTAAAAGATAACTCATGATGGCTGTAGGAATGGCAGGTGCACATGAAGTGGTAATGACCACAGAGCAGTGGTGACACCTGCTTGGTCTGTAATCCCTGCTAAAAATCTTTTGTTATGTCCATGTCTAGAAAACAGTACAAGTCAGAAAAGCCTTTTTTTTTTCCCCCAAAACGAAACAATATTTATTTACCCCAGTAAGAAAATAATCAGAGAGAAAAATTAAAACAATTAGGTTTTTTAGCCTCCCTAAACCTTATTTTTTTCTGGAACATAGTGTTAAATTTGGCTCTTCAAAGAAAACTGAGTTGTGGTCTGGAGGAGACAAAATGCTTTTCTTTAGTATCTGTTTGTCATGGATGGAATGACACACTTCAC
Organism: Dicrurus megarhynchus; assembly: GCA_013399195.1. Classification (NCBI taxonomy): domain Eukaryota; kingdom Metazoa; phylum Chordata; class Aves; order Passeriformes; family Dicruridae; genus Dicrurus; species Dicrurus megarhynchus. The sequence continues at coordinate 177,949 of VXAD01005097.1, read as the reverse complement.
TTGTACAAGAGAAGTAGTAATAAGTTTACGGATATAAAACAGCTATATAAAAAAGTTTAGTAATAGGTGTGACAGTGGTTTAGCAACATTCAAGGACACAGACCAATGCCTCTGTCACCATGTCTTTTGAAGAAACTGGTTCCTCTCCTGTGGCAGTCAAGTGTCAGGCAGCCCCTATAAACAGTCACACCCCTTGTGTTGTCACAACCCCAGGTTGCCCTTCTTCTCTCCCCTCACTCTGAAAAATACCTGGCACTTCTGTGAGCTTGGTGATTACCAACAAACCAATCCACTGTTCTTCTCTGGGCACGGGATATTTTGCTGGTCAGTACGTTATTGGTAACCACAATTTAATCATGCTAGAGGACTTTTTGATTTAACTCCAGAAAGTCAAACGAAAGAATAGCCAGCAGGTAATATGAACATTAATTAAAAAACTAATATAAGTTACTCTCATTCTCCACATCAACAATATAATTTAAAAACATCATAAATGACTATAGACCCTCTGAGCATAGTAAGAGATCATGCATGGTTTTCTCGTTTATTTCCCTGATCAGGAATGAGAGCCATATGGCAATAATTTATTATAATATTATTGCTACTACCACTCTTATTATTTATTTAAAAGTCTTGAGGGGGAAATGCATTTTATTTTGAAATTATTAAACTTTACTATTATAATGAGATGTGAAGAAACCAAGCTTGTGGATGTTCTTATGGGTTTGGTTTGTTGGTTTGTTGTTTTCTCCCCGCTGTTTCCATTCTTTGGGACTGGCAGTATAAATTATTTTTAGGGAAAAAAAAAAATACAGTAACAGAAAAAGCAATAGCCTATAGGTGCTTGGGACCAAAATATCCTGGTCTTTGATGATAAAGCCCTAGTCCTGGACTATAATCTACTATTTATATAGAGGGGTGATATTTTCCAGAAAACCAAGATCATTTTCCCTTATGTGTTCCTCTTCTATAATTTATGTGAAGTTTCCCTTTGAAAACTGTTTTGGTTTTGGGAATTTTTTTTTTTTGTTGGGTTTTGAAATTTATTTTTTATTTTAAAGGAATCTCAGCCTTATTTACTAGTTCAATTCACCCTTCAAGCCATAGTTGTTTGGTTTGGGGTTGGATTTGGATTTTTTTTGTTGCTTGTTTTTCATTTTGTGGGGGGTTATATTTTGTTTTGGTTTGGTTTGTTTGTTTGTTTGGTTTGGTTTTTTTCTGGCCAATTCAGCACCCAAAAAAGCTATCCAAGGATGTTATTGATGGAAGATTGTTCTCACCTATTATTGATCTGATAAACCCATGGATATGAATAAATACAAAAGCCATTGGGGTTTAAAAAAAAAGGTATGTTTTTTGGAAGCTATGCTCTGTCACTTTGTGTGCATGTACTTTTGTTCCATTTCGATGATGTCATTGAGTTTTAACTAGGTTTTATATTAAATCTGCTTTTCATCTAAGAACTAGCAGATAGTTAGCAACAACAACCATTGTTGAAGTTAGATGCTACCTAAAAATACGTAAAATTTAACCTCCTGCTGTTTCATTATCCTTATTTTACTCATTTACCTATAAATCCATGACTATACCTAGCTAAGAAACAGAGCCAAATCATTGCCAATCTTATGACTTTTGAGCACCTTCCTGCACGACTAAGATTTAACCCCTAGCTAGCATTATTACACATTTACAGCTGAACTGGCCACGGTTGAGTATTTTTAAGTTTAAAATCTCTAATTGGTCTGATTTCTTTAATTTTCTTCCTGTCTTTTACATTTCATCATTCATGTAAGTTAGAAATTATGTTTAGTTTAACGACAGAGATAAAGGATCTGTAAAGCTTTTTATTAACAGTATTTGTGTGAATCCCTTCCATGAGGTGCTTTGAAAATGTAGCCAATGAAGCTGGTCAATTTTATCTTAAATATCCCCACTGTTGAATTTCATGTCCATTTACTGTAGAATAATGTTCTCTCCAACGGAGATGAAGAGAGGAATGCTAATCTTTATTCATAAGGTCAATAAATTTTTTCAAAGCACACATCTGCTATAGGCTGAAATTGCTATAAATGAGATGAATTGTGACTTTGTTTAGATATCCAGTGATACTTATTTGGGAAAACAGGTACAAGCTTTTCATTGTTTTAGTCATTCTTTTGGTCTTTGATGAAGTTTATGATATAGAAAGTGAAATACAAAACAAATGAAACCATACATGGGCGATTTTTATAATAATGTATGCTCAGAGAAGAAATAAAATAAAAATGTCCATTACACATTTTGATATTTTCATTTAATTTTTACTTAAGCCATGTTTCAAAGCTTATGCAAATTCCTCTGCACAATGCAGCAAACAAAATAAGGAATTTAGGCTTGATATTAACTCTCCCAGAAGAATGCGTGCTTTAATACCCTTAAATACCATTTAATATAACTTAATACTTTTGTGATACTTTAAAATAGTTCTATTTTACTTGAAATTGGTTGCAGTATACTTGGACTTGCATCTTTTGATGGCTGTTCCATGGTGTTTGAGCAGTACTGGACTCTTTATGCCTCTATATGTTGGCAGTGGCACTAATTGACAATGGGGTTGCCAACGTGCTTAGCACAAAGACAAAGAAAAAATTACCTTGTGATTGTTTAACCTGATAACTCCTTAAAAAGTCCATGCACAGCAGAGGTTTGTAGCTTCTTGGTGATCCTCCCCCATAAGGGGGACGAACATACTTGGTACAATCAAGAAACACAAGATCTTGGTTATCAAATCAAGCATGACTGTAGTCCTATGAAAAACATGATTCAATTTTTCTCAGCAATGATAATGCTTACAAAGCATACAGAAGAAAACTCAAGTGTGTGATATCTGTGTACACCCTTTGTGTTTTGCTCTTAGTTTGCAACTAAACAGAAAGCAGATAAAAAGCTTGTATGAAGGATTTATATAAATAAACATATTTGCTATCATAATTCTCTGTAATCTTTGTTTCTGTGACAATGAATGGTTATTTCTGTCTCCCTCCTTATAAAATTATTTTCCTTTGTGTTTAAAATCATCTCTCGTGATGCAGATTGAAAATTCGTGACAGACTAACAGCATCAAGCTTTTTGAAGAAAAAGCCCTCATCTTAAAATAACAGGGTTAATTTCCAGATGTGCTCCTCCTTAATTTTAGTTAATAAGGACTAATGGCATCTCCCAAGAAAAGATGTGTTCTGTCAATGTACTTTTAGAAATATTTATTGTATTTCTTCAGGACTAGAGAAACAGTGCTCAGTCACAAATGTTTCCCCAGTCACAATAAGATTTAGGGCAAGGACAGGATTCTTACGACCACACAAGCAGACACAGGGATAAAGCTATGCCTTATTCTGTATTATCCTTCTATATTACCTTTCCTAGCTGTTCCTTTTACCAGTTGCTACAGTTGCTTTTTCCAGGAAAGAATATCTTTATCTGTACTTGATCACAGCCACTTTTTTTTTTTTTTTTTGCAGGAACCACAGATATTGTGAAGAAGATGGTATGAATAAGAAGACTAGGGAAAAAAAATGAAAAGAAGAGACAGCCATTTATAGCTCAGACTTTAAGCTGAAACCAAGCAAAATAAGATTTTTTAATCCTTCCTGGATCTGCTGCAGACTTCCTATATGTTGTTGAAAAAAACTGTCATAATGCCTATGTGCAACAGGGCTAATTTAGTCTGTCATTCCCTAACTTCTAAATGTTTGATTTCTCAACCTTAATGTTCTTTTAATGCCTTTTGTATGCAGGATACATACATACCGTTGCCATTTGTTATTAAAAATTGATAAAGCACTAGCTTTTAATGATATGCATGCTTAACTATGAATCCCTAATGTTCCTGATATAATTTTTAAATGGGATTCTGCATTCAGTAGTGTCATTCTTTAATCACCTAATATAAACAAGGGTCCTCTCTTTTTTTAACAATTGCAAGTGTGTGTCATTAGGCTCTAAAATATGTCTGACTATAATTGCAGGATTTTTTTCTGAGGTATCAGGAGCCATAATCCTGACTGAATACTTCATGTTATGTATCAGTTGCAGCTTTTTGGCCTGACAGAGTTGTGACTGCCTTGGTGCAAGAAGTAGTCACATAGCTTGCTGTTCATTGCAGGAATGGACTATTACTGAGGTAACACCTATGCACTGCCCTTGTGAAAGGAGATTTTAATTTTCCATTAATACAATCCGCAAGGTGCAGATGGTACCAAATAAAACATAATGAATTAGACAGATACCTTGATACTTGCAGGATTAAAATATGGACAGACAAGCAATGAATAAGAATGAACACAACATAAGATTTTATGTGCTGTTTAAGGAGTATAAAATCTCCAGAGGTGCTCTGTTGCAGAGCCATATGTTGTTTTCTCACTTAAGACTTGTGAAAGTTTAAAAGATTAATAAGATTACTAATATTAAAGTCTAAGCCCAGAAATGTCCCATGAATCTTAAGAGAAAGAAAGGATAGACAAATATAGGGAAAATATAAGCTGGGAGCTGGTGGGAGGGTTGGGGGGAAAGGAAACATCAGACTTTGTCCTAGCTTTAAAAAGAATTTCATTATTTGCCAATAGAGTTGCCTCTTATCCGCACTAGAATTTTCAACTTTATATGTTTCTATTACTCTAAGATAGGTCTTACTGAGGCTACTAAATAGTGAAATGAGTTTAAAAATAAGAAGCTGGGTTTATTTCCTTTTCTGTAATATTTGAGACAGTTAAAGGCACCGTGAAGAATTTTGACAATAAGCAAATACTTCTAGGATGAACCAGTAGCTCAGTGAAACACTTTTTGTCATTAACACCTGTTTCACAGAATTAGGCTGTACATTAATATTCCTCACCTCTTGGTTTATAAGCACATTTTAGCAAAATCTGTAAAACAAGTACACTTATCTCCCTTAAAAAGGGTGTAAAACCCCTGAAGGCCTGTAGAAATCAGTATGTCAACACAAATATTCCTATAAGCACTCTAGCATTCAGTACTACAATGCTGAGATTTTTAAGGATTAAAATAATTCTGGAGATTATAATATTTCACTGCCAGGGAAACTGAGGTACCAGGATACTTTTTCCCTGTAAAGATTTTTTTTGTTTTGTTTTTCAGTGAAGACATCTGGTATTTTGGCCATTTCCCCGGACTAGCACAGCAGCAAGTTGCCTTTGTTTCTGTCATATGACAAAGCTAGAGATGGGCTGCTTTGTCCTCCTTGGGCACCACTTTAAGAGTACTTTAAGAGTAAAAATCTGAGTCGTCCTTTGCTTTGTGACAATCTGATTGCTTTTCCCTACCCTCCTAATTTTTTATATGATTAACGAGAATCATGGTGAAGTTTTTTGTCTTTTAATCAACCCCTAAAGCTGTTGTATACAGAGAATGTAAAACTGTTTGATTTGCAATGCCAGTTCTCCTTCCAAAACAGTCTGAAAAATAGACTCCATGCTTAAATGTTATATCTCTACATGTCTGCTATATATTCCCTTCCCCAGCGAGACTTCTGCTAGGAAACTGTTTAATCCAGCGGTAGGAGGAAGGATTTTGTATTGTCAATAATTGTATACTAAGTATATATACACACTACATATAGTATTCTATTATTAATGTTACTAATAAATGTATCTCAGACAACTGAGATAATGATATCATTCTAAGTAAGCAACCAAAAAACATTTTAATAGGAAAACCTGATAGGAATGTCCCGAGTTGTGAAGTCTGTTCCACATAGGCAGGCTACTGCGCTAACAAAGTGGACTTTTACAGTGCCCTTCCCAAAGGAGGAGAATGTCACTTGCATGGAACAAAAGCACAGGGTTGGAGACCAAGACTCTGTTCTTTGTGGCAGCCATGGCCTCCACAGTGAAACTGCAAATGCATCTCAGCAGAACAAGTATCTTGCCTAAAATGTCAGCCCCGTTATATAAACTCTTCCATCCCGGTAGGGAGATACATTTGTTAAAATATAATTTGTATGTATAACTTATGAATATTTGGGGCTATCTTATTTATATAGACAAATTGATCTCTGTTGGCTTCTGAATTTTTACTAGTTAAGATTTATCAAGTCTCTGACTGTGAAAGAGCTTCTAGAATAAAGACTAAAGCTTTCCTGTTTCAGTCATTATCTTTCAATTAATATCGTAGATTATATGTATGGAATATGTAGAGTCAAAAAACCAATTTCTTAGAAACAAGCCAAACAGGAGAAGAGCTGAAGAAAATGGATTACATATTTGGTGAGATTTCATCAGAAAAATAATTTCAACCAGTTTCAATCAACATCACATGAGTGACAGTCCTTTTTTACTTTTGCATATATTTTACTTCTATTTCTTTAGTGATAGAAAGTGTGTACATATGTGTAGGAGGATTTACATAAATATTTTCACTTAAATCAATATGAAAATTTAGTTTTGGTCAGGAGAGCAAAAAAAATATCCCTGTTTCCACATACTTTAGATTTTGGTGACTATTTTTATAAAGTCATCGTAAATAAATAAAATTTGTTTAGATATCTGAATAGTCTATCAGACAAATCTGCTTTATCACTTTCAGCAGAAAGACTGTGAAAAATTAATGTTGTGTATTCAGGATATAGTATTTAAACAAATTGGATTATTAAAACCTACAGAATATCTTCTCAGCTGCTCTAGATTACTGTTTTGTTAATAGGATTGGATTCCTGACACTTAAATCTGTATTTTTATTTGGTAATCTATAAAGTTTTGTTTTCTTTGATAATTCTCATTAAATAAGCAGTGTAGAACTAAATATTAAAAACATTGCGTTATTGATAGCATTCAGTATTGCTGATGCTAAATTCATGGAGAAAAGCTATTGGCATATTGAAAGATAGAGTTTTCATCCCTCAAGGAACCTGAGAATTTAGTTGACTGAAAACTTCATGGATATTAGTAAGGAGAAGTGCAAAGTGGAAACAAGCAGCCTCCACGTGGGCTGGGAGGCTTCCCTGCTGAAGAGCCCTGAGGGTCATGGTGGATTACAAGATTGCATCACTGGAGGTCTTCTCTACGAGACAAAAACATGACTAAATCAATTCATTATTGGTGATACTGCTTTGATCTAGAGCTTGGATTAAATAAACTTCAGAAGTCTTATGAACATTAAGATTTTATGGGGCAGAAGAAAGGGGGTAGAAGTAGTCTCTAGTTTTAGCTTTATAAGGTGATGTTCTCTTAGCAGTGGATAGCTGAGTAGTTTACCATTCATCCTGAACACGAGGGCCAGTTTGAAGGTATGACCTGTGCAATTTCCATTAGCTATTTTGAATGTGTTCAGGTCACATAAAACTCTGAAATTACTTTAATTAACATGGTAGTAACGTATTCTTAAAAGACCACATTACCTATGACACTGTGGAGCAGATGCGAGTTAATAAAATACTTTGATAAATCCCTTTTCACAGTATTGTAGTCTGTAGATTTTGCATTGCTGCAGTATATTATCCTGCAATAAAAGTCTAAAAAATAAAATTTCCCAACTTGGCTACAAAGGCCATATATGCTGCAACAGTTTCTCAGTTAAGAGCTTTCATAGTATCTGTGATTAATGCAACAGGAAAGAGAACTAAAAGTCAGATGCTGAAATGACATGGTTGTGGTTTTCTAACACCTACTAATTTGTTTCACATTTTAGTAATGTTAAATATGGTGCTGCAGTTCAAAAATTGTCAAGGGAAGAGTACTTTGTGTCTTACCAGTTTATTCTGGGACATTAAAGGTTCTAATTTGAATTCATAGACTCGTAGAATCGTTTAGGTTGGGAAAAACCCTGTAAGATCTTTGAGACCAACCTCCTAAAACATGTCCTTAAGAGCCACAACTCATCTTTTAAATAACTCCAGGGATGGTGACTCCACTATTTCTCTGGGCACCCTGTTCCAAAGCTTAACAATCCTTCCTGTGAAGAAATCTTTCCTAATATCCAATCTAAACAGCCCCAGATTCCTCAGCTGCTCCTCATAAGACTCGTGCTGCAAACCCTTCACCAGATTTGTTGCCTTTTCCTAGATGTGCTCCAGCACCTCAATGTCCTTGTTGTAGTGTGGGGCCCAAAACTTAACACAGGGTTTGACCTCCCATCTGGCACCATAGTCTTGTGTGTAAGAGTGTAATAGGTCACTGACCATCTCCCTTTGGATTATCAGGACTTCATTCTGCTTCCTATCCCTGTCTTCCAGATCCCGTTTTGCTTGTTCAAGGTGTCTGTTAAAAACACCTGTATAGCTATCTCATGGTTTGCTTGGTTTTTAAAAGTGCTGCAAAGCTGAGAAAGAGATAATAAAAAGTACAATAAACTGAATTTTAAATTTCCATCTGTTTTGTGGCAAGGTGAACTAATTTTAGGCTATTATCTTTCAATCATTATATCTTTCAATTAAATCCCAGATACACCAGCAGTGTTGAAATGTCTTTTGGGATATTAACTTTATACAGTATATGAACATTACTGCTAATTTTGTCTTAATACAAAGTAACTAAAATTATATGGCTTCTGACATTGTGTGTGCATCTAACTGTTCTGTTCTAAAAAAGATTCAAAAATTGCCTTCATAAAGGAATTTACTGAATGGTCAAATCCAAAGAATATTGCTGGGATTTCTATTTGTTGCAGATTTAAATTAATATTTTATTAGTACTTTCTTTCTTGGAGACGTATCTTTTATTCTGCCTCTTTAAATAACTGGAATAATGTAGGGACCTTGTCTTCATAACTGCAACCTATTAGAAATTTTTCTTTACTGTAAAAATAAGTCTACTGCTACAAATAAGTCAAATAGGACTGAGGTTGTATAATGGAATATTTCTCTTTTCAGCTTTTGAATGGAACTGTTACTGCTCCCAATTGTTACTGCTGCTGTTACTGCTCCTTTTTGTTAACAGCAAAGACTCAGACTGATGTCTGTAGTGGTTTAGCCCCAGATGGAAACTGCATATCATGCAGCCAACTTCTCCCCAGTCATCTTACCTTCTCCCCACCCTATGGTCAGGAAGAGAATTGGAAAGAAAAGGTAAACCTCGGAGCTTGAGAGAAGAATGGGTTGAATAGTTGAAACAAATGAAAGTATACTGCTACTGCTGTTAATACTACTGCTACAAGTACTTATTGTTATGGTTAGGGTTACGGTTATGAAAAGGAGAGGAGAGAGGAATGAGACCCAAGAGAATCAACTGGTGTCCAATAGAATTCTTCTCACTACCTGCTGACCAATGCCCAGCCCATTCCCAAATAGTGATCAGCCCCTTCCAGCCAACTCTCCCAGTTTATATACTAAGCATGGTGCTCTGTGGTGTGGAATATCCTTCTGGCCAGTTGGGGTCAGCTGCCCTCATGATGCTGCCCCACAGCTTCTTGTGCATCTGCTCGCTGGCAGAGCATGGGACACTGAAAAGTCCTTGAAGTAAGCAATGCTTAACAACTAAAATAACAGTGTGTTACCAACATTATTCTCATATTAAACCCAAAATACAGCACTGTACCAGTTATTTGGGAAAATTAACTGTATCCCGGCCGAAACCAAGACAGCCTCTCATGATGTCAAGTTGTCCAACACTGAAAAGGCTCTTTCCAGTGTTGCAGAACTAATGGAGAATGTGAAGAGAATTTTTTCTTAAGCAATCTTACTTACAAGTCTAAATTCTGGATTAAATTGATTAGACCATGCTGTTATTGAAAATTTTATTCCTAGAGGTGTTCAGCAATCTACTTTAATGATATTTTTTTGAGTATAAACTGACATTTTGGATCTAACCTGCCTTCTTAGTTAAGTATAAAGATGTCTTAAACATATTAGAGATGCACTTGAAAAGAAACGTATTCTGGTAACACAAACACTGTCATGTGAAAACATTTTTGCCTGAACATTGTCACAGAGTCATTTCTCAGCCATGAGACTGTAATTATAATGTTACAAAGCTATGCACACATAGTAACAGCTGTTAAAATTTTCATAATTGACATCCTGTTATTCAGGTGAAAGATCTATAAAAAAAACCCCTTTTTTTTGTTCCTAGTATCTGCTCTGGTGGATATTCAAGGGCTGTTAGACTCTTACTTCTAACTTGGGGAATGATCTCTAACCATAAAAAGCAGTTAACTGGGAATTGTGACTAAAAGTGTAAGTCCAGCTTACACATTGGATAGCACTAGAGCAGCTCCAAACAAAGGCCAGAATGTGAGACATCATGACTGAAAATGTGAAACACAATGTTTAGCTCTCCTGTATATCATTTAGTCATATTTGTCTATGAAGCAAAATGTTATTCAAACAGCCAATACCTAGATTCCTATCCCTTTCTGTTAAAGAAATTATTTCCCTGACTGGTGATTGGACATTGCATATGTAATATTTCTCTCTTTTCTCTGATCCACACAATTCTACAGCAGTTTTTTTAATGGAAAGCTGCTAAGGCAAGAGAAGCGTGACTGAGCCAGATGGATTCTGGCCATCTGTCTTTGCTGGATGCTATACAAGTCTTATTTGCAGCTGTACTTTCTCCTGATGCCTTGAATGCTGATGGTTGGAGGTAGCCAACAGGAGACTTGAATCTCTTCATCTTCCCTTTTTTCCTAGAGAGAGATAGAGCTAGGTACTTCACAGGAACTTCAGAAGTAGGCTGGCATGAAGAGAAGTTTGTGGTACTTTTTCTTCTTTCTGGCTTCTTCCTTTCAAACTGAGAGTCTTTCCAGTGAATTACTTAAACTGACACAATTTTTTTTTTTAAAGGGAATAAAAATACTTCTGCTTATATGTCTGCCCCATGTTGCTCTTTTCTTCAAGACATTTGCTTTTGGCTACTTTCAGAGATGATGTACTGGGATAAATGGACCTCTAGTCTGACCCACAGCAGTTTTTCTACTGTTCTTAGTGAAATACCAGCAGCAGAGTCAGCTTTTAAAAATAGTAAAAAAAACCCAAACGAAAAAGAAGAAAGATTTCATTTTAGACAAGTTTTACTGTTACTGCACAGACGCAACAAACATTGTGTAAACTTCCTGGGTAGAGGGTTTACTTTAGATTTATTTTGGGGGAAATGGTGTGAATTTAGGTGCATGACAGAGGTTCTCACTAAGATTTGGCTTCCTCTGAATAACAATCGTACAATCTTTGTGCAGTCTTAGGTTACACAGTACACCTTGTAATTGATTTGAAATACAAAATTCGCTACATTGTAAGTTTCTAGGTGCTCTCAGAGGGCTGTATACATGATCTTTTCCATAATCCAAGTGATTAAAAATTAGTAATGTCCATATAATTAACAAAAATTAAATTGAGATTTAGCAAAAAGCACACACATAATCAGTAAATTGTTTATCATTGTGAATTATGTGTTCCTTCATTAGAATTATTATACTATGTTCTCTTGACATTTATTTTAGGGTAGTGTCTTCCTATTCATTTAATAATTACTTAGAAAAGAGAACCGACTTGAAGAGTATCTTGTCTTCCTGGATGTACAGCTAAACAAAATACAAAGTTGATTTTCCCTGTTTCATACAGTTCCATTTCTAGTCTTTAAGCCTCTGAAAATATCTCGCTAAAAACAACCTCAAAAAGCAAGTTAGACAAACATTTCATAGGGTTTCCTATTGAGCTTTTTTAGCCAGTGTTTGTGAACAAGAGGTGTATATGCATAACAGTGATGTGGTTCCCATGGCAGGAGCATCCTGCTCTTTTAGAGAATTAATGTAAGTAAGGAAAATCAGTTTCTGTTCCAATGGTTACTATTTTAATACAGTGAAAGTACTTAGCTCTCATTTTAGGCATAGGAATTTATATAATGGCTGAACATTAAAAAAAAATAGTTTTAGGAATGCTGCTAATGTAACTAATGGATATTCATTATTCACAGTGCACTTATTCAGAAAATGAATTCTGTACAAGCTGAGATCATAATGAACTTAATAAACTGTCCTGATATGGTAGTTGATCCTCTGAGCTACGTCAAGACGCAGTGGAAACATTATCACTATATACTTCCTATTTCATACAGTAAAGAATTAATGCACAGAGTCCTGACAGAAAGTCACAAAGCATATTTAACGGAGAATGCTGTTTAGATGCTGGGTCTTGTCTTGTTGGATTACTTACAGTTTAAGCTGACCTACCAAGACAAGTGGGAAAACCCCATAAAAACAAGAAAGTTTATAAATTAAAACCAATTTTTTTTCCATTCAGTATTTTTCCAAGGAAAATAAAGAGCAACAAAACTGGTGAAAGGGCTTAGAGGAACATCCTATGAGGAATCACTAACGGCTTTAGGTTTCTCTCTTTTGGAGAAAAGGAAGCTCAGGGGTGACCTCATCAGTCTTCACAGATTCACTCTTCTCCTTTTGACAAGACACATGGAAATGAGTCAAAGCTGTGCCAAGGAATGTTCAGGCTTTACATGAGGAAGCATTTCTTTATTGAGATACTGGTGAAATGCTGGAACAGGCTTCCTAGAGAGGTGGTCAATGTCCCAAGCCCGTCAGTTTGTAAGAGGCATTTGGACAGCAACCTTAAGAACGTGCTTTAACTCTTGGTCAGCTCTGAAGTGGTCAGGCAGTTGAAACAGATATTTGTCGCAGGTCCTTAGCACTGAACTATTCTCTTCTACTCCCTTCTCTCATCTTCTGAATCAAACATTACAATTTGAATGCAGCTTTCGCATGAATGTGTTTTTCTTTGATAGCAAGAACTTCCGTAACTCTAATATTATTTTTTGCCTTAAAATTTTATCTCATAAATGAATTAAGAACATTTTTCCCCTAAATACTCTATTAAAAAAAATGATTCTGTAAGCAAAATAATTTCTTATCTGTTGGGATGATCCACAATTCTTTGTTATAATTTGATTCAATATTAGAGTTATCCATTCTCCCAAATAGTGATTTACATGTGTATAGATACATATATATACAATATATGTCCGTGTATAAGAAGAATTTCAAAGCACTAAGCCAGCTAAGGACTCAAAATGATTTTTTTTTTCCGAAGGCTTGTGTTTGAGTTTCTTTAAATCTTGAACTGGCTTTAAGGCTTAAAGTTCCTAAGATTTTAGTACATTTTTGCTGCTCAAAAGAACATTCCATACAGCACTTTTTACAAAGAGAGTGCTACATTGGTCCTTTACCCTTTCCTTAGGAATGTCTTTGGAAGAGTCTTAATGCTGGAAATCAGTAGGAATATTGGTCATCCTGAAATTACAAGTCAAGATGATGTAACCTGTTCCATGGACCAGGCTGGGAAGACTACAGGTTTCATTTACATATTCAAGTAAAATATTTACATATAAAACAAGAGCATATTTTGGGTTTGTCAAAGCACATCTGTATTATTTGATCAGCAGATATTCAGATCCCTCTTACTGGATTCAGTATGCAGCACAAGCTCCTGATTTGGTGACAGAGAGGCTTAAACAAAAGCAGTCTTTGTGTACTTTCACATTTCATTGATGGTGCCATTTCTGGTCATTTCTAAATCATCAAACCAGGTGGGACTCACAGGTGTACAAGTCCCTGGTTTGTGATTAATTTGAATCCTTTCTTCAGTCTCAGTTACTCCACAGTTTTAGTAATATGGATTTGGTAAATCCAAGGAACCATTGATTGTTTTATTCAAAGTAGATCTCTGGTGCCATTCATCTAAAGGTACAAACAAAGATACCACCAAGATCAGAGCAAGAGTGCTGTACCTAATATGACAATCAATAAGACATAGCTGAAATCCAGCAGATATGGGAAATGATTGAGATGGTATGGGATTTGTCCCATTCTTTCCCTTCACAGTAGAATGTACAGAGTTTGTGATCCATTATAGAATCATATAACTGTCCAACTTCATAGGACAGCTTATCATTTCAAACATTTTTTTGGTCTCTTCATGTACTTCCCTGATGCGGAAACAATGGAGGTTACGTCTAATTCTTCGGGAATATGCAAAAGTAAACTTTTGTAATTGCTGAACGAACTAAGTACTGTAACAAAAACTTTCTGTGTTTTCCAAAAATATTTATTAGGATATAAGCAACATCTAGTTTTGATATGTCAAGAATATTTTTCTGATAGTTGTTCTACTAAATGTATCTCTGGACATTTTTTTTTATAAATAATTGTAAGAAAACACTATTTAGTTTATTCCACTGACTCTCAGCCTTCATTCGGATGGCACTTGAAGGACATTAAAGTCAAAAAGTGGCAGATATTCTTCCAGCTGTGGCATCTGAAAAAGCCAGAGGCAAGTTTCTGCATAAGCTCACCAAGCAGTGATGCTGACAAGTCCAGAGATGCCTTTGAGTCTACCACATAGTTTTACTCCTGACTGGCTTCTCTTTTTCTTATTATTTTTCTTTTTTTTTTTTTTTTATTCTTATTTTACTTTCAAAAAATTTCATCCTCTTCTTCATTTTAGGAACAGATTCTGTGGTGTTTTTCCTGACTTCTGGAGAGAATATTTTTGTGCTGACATCTTGCCTGCATAAAGTTTTTCTTACTTTTTCCAAGGTAGAGTTTGATGTGTGTTCTTCTGCCATCCTAGCAGTCTTTGAGAATCATGAGTAGTCATCAAAGAGTTACTTTTTTTGTAAAACTACTAAAGTCTCATCAAAAAATAAAAAACAAATAGGGACAAAAAAATTAGCATAAACCAGTGTCCATAAAAAAAAGAAGGCAGAGAATATTTTGCACTAATTTCCCTTCAATTTATATGTATTTAATTAAAAATATAGGTATGAACATAATATACTCATGTACCAAAAAATATTTTTATTCATCTTTGCCACTCATAAGCCATTAACATATCAGTCTAATTGCTCCGTGTCCTTTACAGCGTACCTAGTCAAAGTGTGACTCCTGGTGTATGCTTCACTGCTTGACTGTAAACAAATTAATCAAGTATGTTTCTGTTATCCTTTTAAGACATTCCCTTACTATAGAAATGAAATGAAAACATGCAAGAATGAGATGCTTTGTAATTAACAGCCATACCTTTGTTTGGTTTCAATATCTTATTCATCTCAAACACAAAAATACTTATACAATATTTAGCAGGTTTTGAATTAGTTGACTTTGCGAGGCAAGGAAACCTTTCCAAATATTGCAATAAAACTTACCCAACGCAAGTATTGCATGACCTTCAGTGTCATGTTATTTCAAAAAAAAACCCATAAGATAAAGATATCTGGAATTATCTTTAAAATTTGTCAATTAAGGCTAAGTAATCTATATGTTTAATAGCTTTAAAAGCAAAGTAATTTAGAAAAGTCTTTATTACTGTGATTGTGGAAAATTAGTTGTACGTGTTAATTTACCTGTTCCTTTTGATAGTGCTCTCATTTTTTTTCAAAGAAAAGAAAAGGTAAAATACTTTTTCATTGAAGATAGTGTCAAAACCCCACATACTTCTATCTAGGATTTCACTGGAGTTTTCTTTTTTTTCCCTTTTTCTAAAATTACTTAACATCTAGTAAAAATATGTGCACCACTATTCGCTATTTAGCCTCCTAAACATTCCCAGCTGGTGTGCTTGTCATGCTTATAGTACCAACGCTTAAATAAAAATAGAATTCATATTAAAAATGACCTTTTTTTAAAAATGATTTTGATACCTCTGCTAATTCGTACCTTTGTATCCTTCTTATTTTGCTCATACTTGCATATAAATTGCATACAAAGTCCAAATGCTATTGCAGTGTGAACACACACATGTTTTGCAATATAGAATTATTCACTGCATAAAACTGATTATATGAAAACATTAGATAAGGAATTTTGCTCTATTTATTCATCAGGCAGAACACAATCTTCCAAAACTGAGTGCCAAGATAAATGTTTTCTTAAAAAGCTCACAACCCAAAGCAAAACTGAAAACTTCTTAAATTAGGCTTTTTAAATGTTTTAAATTTAATAAATTACCAGGAAAAGAAAGAAAGTCTTATGAAAAAATGACAGGACCCAGCTTAATTAATTAATTCATTAATTCATTCATTCATTTAATTAGTTATTTGCTTGTTAACCTTAACAGGTGTTTCTGGCCAGTCATCAACCATTCTGTTTTTATCAAGGCAAACAATTATAAGGCACATATCATGGGATATAACATAGGATTCTCTATGTCTTTTCTCTGTCTATCTCTAGCTAAAAAAGTTAGGTGGACAGACTTTTCACAGCTTCTGCTTTCCAGAATTCTTAGTTCAGCCCTGACAGGCTCCAGACTGTCCTCCGTGTTTCATGTATTTGTGAACTTTTGGCTTTGAAATGTCATTGCTCATATGAACCTCTTGTGGTGATGACCCAAAACCGAGCGTGGTGGCTGATACACCAGAGGGTTGTGGTGCTGTCCAGAGGGACCTCAAGAGGCTGGAGAACAGGAGCGACAGGAACCCCATGCAGCTCAACAAGGGGAAGCGCCAAGTTGTGCACATGGTGAGGAACAGCCCCAAGCACCAGTAAATGCTGGGGCCACCCAGCTGGAAAGCAGCAAGAAAAGGACCTTGGGGTCCTGGTGGACAGCAAGCTGAACATGAGCCAGAAATGAGTCCTTGTGTCAAAGAACTGTGATGGTATCCTGAGCTGCACTAAGAGGAGCACTGTCAGCAAGCTGTGGGAGATTATTCTTACCCTCTATTCAGCACTGGTGAGGCCACACCTGGCGTTCTCTGTCCAGTTCTGGGCTCCTCAGTAAAAGAGATACATGGATATACCGTACAGAATTCAACAAAATATCACAAAGAAGGGACTGCAGAAACTGTCTTATAATGAAGGACTGAGAGACCTGGGACTGTTTAGGTTGGGGAAGAGAGAGCACTCAGTATATGGATATCTGAAAGGAGAGTGTAAAGAAGACAGAACCAAACTTTTTTCGGTAGTGGTCAGTGACAGGAATAGAGACAATGGGCAACACATGGAAACGCAGAACCTCCAATGGAACATCAAGAAACGCATTTTTACTATGAGGGCTTCAGAATCCTTCATCTTGGAGGTACTCAAAAGCTGGATGTGGTCTTGAGCAAGTGGCTCCAGGTGGCCTTGCTTGAGCACAGAGGTTGGTTTTGACTCAAGACAGCTTGTTTATTACTATGTGTTTTATTTGGTTTTGGTTTTTTTCCTATTCTAATCTACTCGAACCTCTGTATGCCATAGTGACCTCAAATTTACATTTTCAGTCAGACCAATAAATGACTGTTCCAAAACTCACACATGAATAACCCCATGTTGTGGTGAGCCCAGCACTTCCCTCTGTATCCACTTTGCATGTCCATCCTTAGAAAAATCTTTGAGGGAGCTTTATGAAGCCCCAAATTTGCTTCAAAAAATTATTTATCTTTTGCCTACTCCTTAGCAATGTTTCAAGTAAAACTTTTCTTGTAGCTATTAGCAAGTTTTAGCTGTCATATCTAATAACTTTATCTTAAGAGTTTGCAGGAGAAAAATACATTTCAAGTCAAGAAAGCATAAAATTTATGAAAGTTTTACTTTTTTCCGGGCATAAAATGTCTCTCTTTTAATCTTTTTCTTGATGTACATTAGAAGACATCAGTTAGTTTAACAGAATTCTTATTTCTAAACTCTTCTCAAACATGCATTTTGAAACACTCATTAATATTCGAGCAACGTTTTCAACAGTGACAGGAGGTATACGCAATATTTAGTTTCTTTGCAGCAGTAGTGTAAAATACTAAAGTACCTGTCATGAATGTATACTAAATAATTAATTTCTCTGTAAAATTCCAACGAGAGAGAGTTTCAGTCTGCCTTTAGAAGCTCTTCTATGTAGACAGGTTTATACCACGCTGATATTGAGACAAATTACTGTTTGTGCCATTTCACACAAAAAAAAAAAGGAAAAAAAAGAATGTTTGCTAGTTGTGTTATTGTCATCCATCCTCCTGTCTGAGTATGAATATTGTCATTCTCTTTCCTCTTCTGGTTTTCATCCAGCTTTGTAGGGTGACAAGTTCATACAATAAGCATCTTTTTAAAGTATTCAAGTAAAATGTATTTAAAAGAATGTACAAAAAGAAGCATCCATCCTCCACAACCTTTTTTTACATAGATACATACATATACATATTGCTTATGGAGGAAGTTATATTCAATAGTAGTCATAACCACCTATAGCCCCCTGTTGTATTTTCAGAAAAAAAAAAAGAAAAGCGAAAAAGTATGTTTCCTCTCTGCTTTTCACTCTTCTGCTGTTGCAAGTTTTGAATTGTTCTTTATTTGTCATGAGGATCAAAGAACTGGAATGTCAGAAAAGTAAATCAGTCAACACTTCTCAAAGGGCTCTGAGTGCACCAGGGGAATAAGGGAATGAATATCATTGTGAGCAGAGAAAAGAGATCTGAAAATGGACAAGTTTTCTTATGACAGAAAAAATAAGTTAGAAGGACAATATTCTGTGGATGAAACACAGAAAGAGAGGAAGGACAGAGGTATCACAAATTTCTTTTTCCTGATCTTTGCTCTCTCTGGTTGATTTGCTTTAAATGTGGTGTGAATAACCAAAGATGTGTGAAACATTTTGCATCTAAATTACAAACTTGAAGTGAAATTTGGGATGAAAAATCAAGTAAAACAGGATGAAAGACATGTTTTCCGGAGTCCATAGGACACAAAATCACCACTTTCTAAAGAATGTTCAGTTCACATATACATACCTTATGAACAGACCTATATACACATACACTCTTTCATTTTATGGTACTGTCTAATGGAAGAGGCAAAGCTCTTATTAGGAAGGAATATGTTGTTTCATATGACCTCATCAGAAAAAGGCAGTCTCAGGTTTTAAAAAAGAAAACAAGAAAATCATGCTTTCACTGCAGAGAGCAGAAGGATGGTGAGGAAAAAAAGATTGTAAGATAATGTAAGTGAATGTGATCAAACATTGTGCCAGTGCAAATGCAGCATTCTGGGGAGAGAGGCCATGTCACAGTCATTTTGGTTTTGCACAAAAATGAAGCAAAATGCTTTTGTTACTGAATTTTGCTGGCTGAATCACAGTTACAACAGACCTTTATCTTCTCAAGGTGCTCATAGATACATTCATGATCTCACTAATACTTCTGAGTGTTTAGTGCACATCTTACACTGATGCTTAAAAAATAACTGAGGAAATAATTTGCCTCTTCACTTGTATTTCCCTACATGCCTTCTCATATAGCACAACACTGAATTCAGATCTTGAGTGCCTGGATAAGTCAAATATCTTCAGCAGGAAAATTTTAATCAGAAAAAATCCACCAGTTTATTGACTTCCAGTCCCTGCTTTGACCATCGACTCATTTTATATATGTATTTATATATATATGGCACAGTCTATGGTCTAGATTTTATCTGAGCAGCAGAGGCCTTGCAACTTGCAATCTCTGATGATGAAAGAGTAATAAGGAGGATCCTGTCTTCTAATCTTGCTGAGCCAGTGTCTGTCACAAGCTTGTATATTGACATTGCTTTGCCAAGGAAGAAAGTTGAGTAAGAAACAACAAGAAATAGAATAACAGTTTAGACCTACATTTCCTAAATAAATAAAGGGGACTGAAACCAGCCAAAACTAGTCTTATATGAGATCTCTTCAGACTATCATTGAGCAGAATATCGTTAATTAAAATGTGAAGAGAACATCTCTACATCTATTGTGTTTTTTGAATTTCAGCAGTGACAAATGCCATGGTAAAACCAGGCTACGTTAGAGATAGTTTAGCTGTTTGAGCCAACTTATGCCAGCAAAGAACCATATAATATAAATCACGAATAACTCAGTCTTGCATTACTATTGTTTTGCATAGATCTTGCAATTTTTTTTTTTATCTTTTAATAGTAACTTCAGTAATTTTTACCTCCTTAGTTCCAGGACATCATTATAATCTTTGATATTTTCTGTAATTAAGTCCCATGCCATCAAAATTTTAAGGGCACCTTTATTGGCCTTGGAGAAATCCACTGGCCATTAAAACAAGTGTTGGATGGTCTGTTAAGACAACAGACATTGTGACAGGTCTAACTCCTTCCACCAGTGAATGAGAAGAGAAGACTCATCTGCAAAGAGATCATAGATCGAAAGGCTCTGCTCAGCAGGCTGCTGCTTTGCTGTTTCCACAACGCAGTCTGAGGAACATTACTAGGAGAGAACTTGCATCCCAATGGCTGTGGCTCTAGGCATATGCATGAAAAGAATGATCAGCTTTACTGAGAAAGTAAAGTTTTTTATACCTAGAATATATTTAATAACAAGGGTTCAAGACACCCTCAAAGGCATATGGAGACAGTAATTTCCATTGTAGCATGGATTCAATTTGCCTTTCTGAAAATATTTTCAGCATTTATTTGGGTAGTACTGATTTTACTGAATACTTAAAGTGCATTCTTGGATCTTAGGCAGAATGTCCAACTCAGTTGTCAAAATGTCCAGCATTTGTTGACAATGTCACAATGCGTGCATGAATTTTGAATTTCAAAAGCTGCAGTAGTTTTTAATTCAATAATGTTAGGTCAGAGTGCAAGCATAAAAGTAATGAGATTTTCTACTGCTACTACTGGTAGCAACAATAATAATTTAAGGTCTACTGAAGAAATTATTTTGTTATTTATAATATTAGACTATTTAATTTCTCTTGTTCTATTTTTTTTCCTTTTAGTTGCCTACATTAAATACAACACTGCTTCTTGAGCAGTATAATTTAGCCTGTCTTCCTTGCCTCAAAACATTTTTTACCTAAGACTGTGAGCATTGTTTTCTAGTTTCCTCTAAATTTTCAAGGCAAGTTGAAAAGGTGTTTCTGAAAGAAAAACTGAGAGCTGTTATGTTGTCTGGTGCAATGGCCAGGGGACAAGATCATGAAAAATGTGATTATTTGCACATCTTCAGGTATATTACTGATATACAGGAGATAGAAACAATTTAGATGTTGGCCTAATAGGCACAAGTGCATGTTCTATGTTGTACTGAAATAATGAGACCTGATTTTAAAAAAATAAAATAAATAAAGCCAAGGTGGCATTAAAGAATGCTGGAAGCTAAAATTTACATGTTGATTAAATGAGAGTACATCACCCTTCTTGCCCTTGCTTTTCATTCCTTGCCATCTGTCATTTGGAAGCTTTTTCCATTAAATGCCAGCTGAATCGTCTTCCTATGATAAAACAGATTATGCAGGACACAAATCAAGTTTCAATAACTAGCATGGAAGGTACCTTTTTTTGTGGAAAGTGGGGGCAAGATACGGGGCCTCCCAGCCCCTACGAGTGAATCTCCACTGCCTGCTGAGGGCAGTCCCACAGCCAGACTTGTCTGCTGTATAAAATTTAAGCCTCCAAGCAGTACTTCATGTGAGGCCAGTCTGGATCCTCTGAAGCCCCAGAGGCCCTGGATGTTTGAGCATGGCATTGGACATAGCTTTCCAGGTTAATTTTTGTACCCATATTTATTTGTAAGTTCTAGATTACCTAACTTATTCATTGGGGTTTTTTTGGTTTTTTTTCTAAATGTTATAGTTTCACCAATATTTTCTATTTTTATATGACTACATGTAATTAATGTAGGTAGTTATGTATTAATTAAAATAATAATTATGTAGAATCTAAATTAAATATATTACCTGCTTTTATTTGCAGTTATTGTTAGGTAGTTAACTTCTATGTTGGTTAGTGTTTATCTAGTGCATCTATACGAGAAATGCAATGATTGGGTTATTGTGGTGTGACTAAGTTTTCACTAGCAGGATCCCTTCAGCATCCCTTTTTGGCTTTTGGCTGTTTTCATTGTTAAAGGAGTACTCTGCTCCATCAGCTGTTTTGAAGCTCAACAAGTGGTCCTTTGGGTCTATCTAGACAGATATTTATTTTGGTGAAAACTTCTCACCTTTGATGTAATATACTGGTCCTTTATAGTCGAGGCTTCCCATTAGATCTTCCTACTGCCAGCCTCCTTCTCAGTCTGCCAAGTGGGACAGTCCTGCATCATAACCTTGAAAAACTGGCAGGAGCTGCTGCAACAGTGTCTGTGTGAGGGTTCCCAGAAATGTGCCTAAACTGGCAACATGTCTCACATGGGTATTCTCTATTGTACATTTTTTTAAGTCCAGTGTAACACTAGATAGATCTCAGATAAGTGAACTGCTTTGCCTCCTGTTTGCCAATTTTACTGTTGTTACTTCATGGTAATAAATTCTGAGATAACACTAGGGCTGTGATATTATCAAGTCTGTGGGCGAATGAGTGATGTACAGAAATCAGGCACGGTCGAAAAATACATTGCCTTCTGCATACATTTATTGGTTCTCCCTCTCCCTCTGTCTTGCCTGTCTTCTCTTTCTTTCTTTGTCCTTCATCAGTAGCTGCTGATGGTTATATGCCCCCAGTCTGGGTCCTAATTGCTATGAAATGAGCAAGTGGGAGGCAGCTGAAGTAGGAAAAGAAGGGAAACTGATTTATTTTGTGTAAAACTGACTCAGCATTTGGCAGGGAATAGTTCATACTGTTAAACTACTGAGTCATCAGCACACTCGTGCTCTCTTAGGGCTTCAGGCTCCGCTGGTGATTGATGGATCAGGAGTTTGACTGAGTCCGCCTTGTACTTCTCAGGTGTTATGTCATCATAACATCCTCATCTCTCCAGTTCTTCCCACTGGCAGTGCTATGACTCACCAGGCAGCTCACGGGACACACAATAAATCTAAGCTGTAATTAGATTACACACAAGTGGAAAACTCAGTTTGGACCACAATGAACATTTGCCCATGTCCATAAAACATTTGCACAGCTTGGAACTGCTGGGCTAATTCTGATGAAGAGACCGGAGCTGGGGTTAGAAGGCCACAGCCAGAGATAGTGCACTTGCAGTTATGCAGATAAGCCTGCACTTCATCTTCCCAAATGATGCCCAGAGGCTGCCAGAACAGTCATTCTTTCACTTTTATGAGCACTGAATTTACATTAAAAGGCATTTAAATAAAGGCTGTAGAGTACGCTTAAAAGATGTTGTTCCAATTTGGAACACTATTATGGTGCTGTGGCACGGTGAAGTGACCCCATACATGATTGAGCTGAGGTGTCAACCTGCCCTAGAGCTCTGTTAATAAGGATTGGTGAGCCTGGAGGCAGCAATCTCGGCAGGAATGCTGATAAGCCTCGTTAGCAGTGTGCAGCTCATTTCCTTTGGAGAAAGGTACACAAGCCTGTGGGGGAGAGCTGGTAGTGAAGCCAGTCAAAGAGCTTTGCATCGAATAATTTATTTGGCTGCCTTGGTCTACCATTGTAAAGAAGTCTTGCTTTCTGTGAATAAACTCATTAGTCACCTATTTCAAAATAATTACATTGCATATACACATTGGAGCCAATATTTTGTCCACAATTTTCTCTGTAACTTCATGCACAGAAATCTGTTCCTTAACTGATGTTTGCTCCACTAAAAGGATATAATACTTAAATTTTTGAAGATTCCTGCCATGAATGGGGTACAATACCCACACTCCTAGTTACAGGAGTCACATAAGTCTTGCAGAAGTAGTTCTGCTGCTACATGCCAGTGGTGTGAGCCGACATGTTTGCCTGCATGTACTACTGTCTGTACTTGCAGCAGTGAAATGACTGCCAAGTGCATTCAGGAAGAATATATTCACATACTTAAATCTCTGCCTTTATCTAAGAATCCACAAGGGCAGAAGACAGCTGCCACAATTAGGAAAATACAGACAGCCTGCTCTGCTTCCCCAGGGCTCCTCAGATGCAGGTTGGAAGTGACAGTGAGCTGGTTCAGCTGCTCTTGATAGGGATGGCCGAATCCTGGTGACGGTGTTTTAAAAAATTCCACCATCTATATTAATTTTTAGGGGTTGTTTGATATATTTCTTCCTTTTTTTTGTTCATTTGTTATTAGTAGCTAATACTACTACTACTACTACTAACACTACTACTAACAATGCTGTTCTTATGCACCCTCCAGATGTTTAGGTAGATGCGGTTTTGTAAGTTCAGCCTCAAGTCTAAGCATTACAGATGATCTGTGACAACATATTTTATCAACTTTTCCCTTCTGATGATTATATTTGAGATAAAGTTTGGAGGGAAAAATATTTGCATAATTCTATTTCCACCTACGCTCCCTTAACAGCTAAGTTATTTGCAAAAGCAATTTCCTAGTCAGTGGTCAACCACAATAAAATGTTCCATGTCTTAAATATTTCCAGTGAAGTAAATAAGTCTGGAGTCACAGGAAGAGATCAACACGAGAGAAAATCAGTTACATTATTATTGCATTTTCTACGTGGTCTTATTCCTATATTGTTTGCATTTATTTTCTTTACAATGATTTCCCATATCAGAAATCTATTGTATTCACATTTCACCATGTCAGAGTATTAACTTCAACAAATTTGGGATCAGAGTGACTTAGCTAGCTGGTAAGGGACCTGAGTGTTGCTCAGCCTCTCAGCTACATAAACTATATCCAGATCTCCAAAATCTTGTGCTGTTCAAGGCATGGTGAACAATCAGGGTGAACCTCCTGAACACTGGACTTCTCATCCCCGCTACTTGTTGCAGGTGAGAAAAAAATTCTTCCCATCAGGACAAGCTGTTCTTTTGTTCTCCAAAATTGTAATCTGTGTTCCTGGTTTGGGAAAATTGCAAAATATATCTTGTTCTAAGAAGAGTTTCATGTTTCCCAAGTTTTCTTCCGTAGGCAGAAAAACAAGTCATGGGAGCCATCTTTTCTGCTGTTTTGGACAAGCAGGGTAATAGGACAGAATGAAAATGGATAGTTTAGTTCTACTGTGTTGCAGACAATGAACTCTACAGTAAATTGACCATGAAGAAAACACCAAAATAACAGGAAGGAGTAAAACATTACTTGAAAATATTCACTATCATTTTACCAAAAAAATACCCCAAAATTATGGATTAATAAAGCTGCCTTCAAATCAAAATAGGGATGTTAAAGTCTTTATTGAAATAGGTGTCAGCTAAATGCTTTTGAAAATGTAACCTATTAATTAATACTAGCAGGAATAGGAAGTAAAGCTAAACACCAGTAGGTTAAATGTTAATATCTTAATATATAGAATAATTTAAAAAAACCAAAAAAGTGAAAACTTTTTCACTTTCATTCCATGTAGCAAAGTTAATGTTACTGTACTATTCTTTCACACCTCCAGTGTTTGTTTTGGGGTTTTTTTGCCTCCAAGTTTGCTCTGAAATCTTAATGATAAACTTGTTTTTTTCTAACAGAGTGTAAGGGAGAAAACCTGCCACATGCATTCATCTTAAAAAAGAATCATTACTGAAATATTAGATCATTAGGCAAATCTCTTCTATTTCCTCACCATGTCCTGCCACTGGCATGCCATCACTGCTGTGTTTTTTGGGGTTATCCAGTGCAGGGTCAGTAGATGGACTTGATGTTCCTTGCAAGGCACTTCCAACTCAAGATATTCTATGATTCTTTGCCAGAAAAATATTTGCATCAACAATGAACCATATTCCAGCATATCTTTGTCTTCTAAACATCAAACCAGTAAGGCAGTTCATGTAAGCAGCTATTTAAACCAAAAGGTTCCACCAGTAATAAAGGATTTATTCATTCCAGGATCAAGTCAAATTTTCTTGAATAAATAAAATTAAATACCTTTACATGACAGTAATACTATATTTTAAAAATTTCTCTTTTTTATCTCATTTTGTGATACTCTTGCAGATGCTGAGCATTATTTATACTTCAAGTCATGGTATTACCAAACAGCTCACGGAGAGAAGTAGTGGATTTAGGTACTCTCATGAGTTAGAAGGTCAGATTCAGACTCCTAGGTTGGAGTATGCAGAAGAAATCCTAATAACAGTATTTTAAAATTCTTCAAGTACAGATACTATGCAGCTGAGATGAAATAAATAAAAAAATAGTAATAACAATAACAGTAATAATATTTGGGGTGGTTTTACAGTTGTGGGGGTTTTTTTCAGGTCAGCAAAAGGTAGAGAGGTTTCTGTCCCTTACTTTAGATAATTCAGTCTGTAGTTCTCAAAACAGCTAAGACCTAGCAGATATCATTTAGGGCGCTAGAGTTTAAAGCTATATTTAGACTTTAACAAGACATTTTGGTTTTATTGCTTTTATACTTTAGCAGAAATCTTAAAATTCCACAGTAGTTAAGTTGAAGTTTCTTATGCAAGTTGATACTTTCTTATGACAGGTGATACTTTTTAGGTTGTTCAGATACTGATATTCTGTGAGATCAAAATAAAAATTGTTTTTTTCTTCCTTTAATGAAAGCTATCAGCTGAATATTAGAAGACCAATTAGGTAGACTTTTAATCTAAGTTGTTAAAATATGAAAAAGTAGCATTCAGAGAGGAAAATATACATAGGTTTCCTAATATATTAGAATGGGAAACCCTCGTTTCTTCTATTGCTTTACAACAAAATTTCTAGTTGGTCAAATGCAGAGTCACAATTTTACATTCATTGTAATACAGCATTTTTAAAGTACCTCTTTGCCTACAAAGGATGTTACTATGGCTATATTTGCTGTTTTAACAGAAGAATTTTTATTAATTCATTCAGTGATATAAAATGAAACCCAGCTAGGGGGCCAAGAGGCTGGGCTCTACTTCTTTTAGTTAATACAGTTTCTTTCTCTGACTGTAAAGAAGTCTTGTGCAGAATGAACACAATCAGACTTTTCATACCAATGTTTGTGTATACTCTCTTCAATTTTCAATTCCTCTTGAAAACAGTGTAGACTTCTATTTAATTTCGAAGCACACAACACATTACTTATGCCTTTTGCATAAACTTCAGAACAGCTGAATAGTCTATTTTATTTGTTTATTGGATCCTGTACTTTGAATAAATATGTCTGTAAAATCTTCTGTGCATTGTCAGCATATCTGTTGAACGGTGTTGTCAGGCAAGGATCTCCTAATCAAATTTATGGCATCTGTCAACATTTGTTATTATGGATAGAGAATTGCCCTGGCCAGCTGAACCCAGGTGTCCTAGAGAAGTTTAGTATTTTCTGAACCTGACTGAAACTGAACTTTAGAAATTGAAAACACTCAGCAGCTTTCAGAACCAGGCCCTCTATTTGTGAGAAGATAATGAGAATGTGCTGGAATATTTCAGGCAGAAATAACCTGACATCAAGACATGGGTAGACAGAAGTCATGACACAGGGCAGTGCTAACATCTGCCTCCTCTAACATACTGTAAACAGCATCAGGAAGCTCCTCAAAGCTCCTGACATAGTAATATTTGTCAAATCCCCCAGAATGTGGCATTAGCCATACAGTCTATCAAATGTCAAGGTGACTAAAATAAAGTACTGTCAAACTGGTCCTGTAAGCCATCCTTCCCAGGGTGGATGACAGCAGGAAAGCTACCAGAGAGGCTACACAGTGCTCCTGCTCTCATGCTGGAGCTGGAATCCTAGCCCAAACAGGCAGCAGGAGCTGAGAGTATGGCTAAAAGCCCAAATGATCAGATTGCTTTAGATGGATGAGAACGGAACTTGTTTGTTGTAATTTGTATTTTCATTATAGCTGTTTATTCAGCACTAATTGAGGTCTTGAGCAGAGTTTTGTGACATGGAGTTATGCCCACAAGCCTCATCTCTTACAGACAAGCTTAGCTTCAACCAGCATTATCCTTGATCTGTCAAATTATATAAAAAGTGACAAGCCTGGGAGCCCAACACAGAATTTCCACATGTTTATGTGGATAGATGTCTAAAAGCACCATGGTTTGGGAGAGCATGGTTAAGTACAAAAAGCCTGACAAAAGCAGTATGTATACCTTTATTATACTTTTTGCCTAAGATCATCTAAGCACACTAGTTTGTTTCAGTCACTACAGACAGCTTGTGGCAATAGGCATTTTTTCTAGTTACCCAGTGTAAAGAACAGAAACAAAATAATTAAAAAGTAACATTGACATTAATGCTATTATCAATGCAGATAGACTTAGAGACCATGATTGAATAATCCTTGATGATAAAGCATATTTGTTTCACTTAATAATATGTTACTTCATAAAAAGAAACATTATTATTTTGTAAATTTGTTTACTTGATAAAGATTTGGTATATCCTCAGAGTGTTAATAAGTGCTTCTCAGGCATACATTATGATTTTTTCTCATCAATATGTTGACAGAGATGTTTGAGTGTTTTTGGTGAAGATCTATTCCTAGGATATGTGTACAGAAAAATACTTCCAAGTGAGCACCGGGGAATAAATTAAAGAAAATCCTTAAAAATGAAATATTTTTTAAGACTTCTGGCAGAAAAAGACATTACCAAAACCTAAAGAAAATAATCAGAACTATTTGTTTGTGTCCCTTATCTTCATTTCTTCATGTACTCAGAGGACTCAGACTCGACTTCACTGTTTATCACAGAAGAGAAGCCATTTAGAATTTTCCAGGCACGTTGTAAAAGAATTATGATTCCAGTAATATATGGCTATTTTCTAGTTCTTCCCTACTGTTTCTTCTGTTATAAGAATTGAATTCTATTACTAATACATAGATTTTTAAAAAGCATAGAAGGCGAAAATAATAATTTTCACAGTGATGGCAAAAATAGCCTGAGAATTCGTGTGCATTTTATGGTTTGACCTTTAAGATTTTTTCCACACTTAAATCGAAAGGAAGATCGTTATCTTCATGTAAGGTGCCATAGCTCTTAATTTTTAAGCTTCTGGTCTCCTGTTGGAATGTAAACCCCAGCATTAGATGTCTTTAAGTTCTTCTCCACAGGATATAGAGAGGGTTAGGCACCTTACAAAGGTCACTAAGTTCTGCATTTTTGGAAATAAGAAATACTATGATTTCTCATTCTGCTTCAGAGCTTGCTTATTCAAGTCTGAGCTATGGGCAGGTGCCTTCAATGCAGTACCTGAATGCAGATACTGAGGTTCTCTTCTGAACTTAGCAGTTCATGGTAATTGAGCAGGAACCACTTTTTTTCTTTCCAAATACAGGCAGGGGAGAAATCATCAAACTGTACAGTTGATTCTGATTTTTACTTGCATATTGTTTATAACACTAATCTAGAAATTTGAGGACGTTCTTTCATATTATATTAAGATGCTGATTGCAATATTGAACATACTTTGTATTTGACCTTTCATATTTGTAGAAAGGAAGGCAAAATTAACATAGGGAAAAAAGAAAAAGAAAGAAAGAATGTGATTCCAGATAGTTTTAGTTCTGCATTTCTATATTTCTTTCTTGTGAATTTATTTGCTCTCAATAAGGGTTTTGTTGTTATTGCTGTAGTTTCTGTTTTCTTTGATTTAAATTGCAAAGATAAAATGCATGAACAGTTAAAAAGCAAAAACCAGAACCCATACCTTTGATACTTCAAGATAAATTTTCTGAGTTGAACAATGATATTTTTTGTGTGTTTTGACTTCACAAACCCTTCACGCCTCTTAAGCAGCTTGAATGAGTAAAAAGCCTTGAGATATTTTTTTCTGATTGATATACATTATAATGGCTTGATGTTTTTGTGAAAATGGAACCTGGTCTAATATCTATTGCATGATGGAAAAGAAAACATAGAATCATGGAAGCATAGAATGGTTTGGGTTGGAAGAGACCTTTAAAGGTCATACGGTTCCAACCCTCCTGCCAAGGGCATGGACAAGTTCCACTAGATCAAATAGCTCAAAGCACAATCCAGCCTTCCAGTGATGGAGCATCCACAACAGACATATTTATTAATGGCTTTAGTAAAATGACTGTCTTAATATTTCTTTTAAGCACCCTTTAGGTACTGGAAGGCCACAATAAGGTCTTTCTGGAGCCTTCTCCATGCTTAACCATCCCAACTGTCTCAACCTGTCTTCACAGAATAGGTGTTCCAGTCCTCTGACCATTTTCATGACCCTCCTCTGGACCTGTTTTTTTAGGTCACTGTCTTTCTTGGACTGTGAGTGCTAAGAGTTGGACACAGTGCTCCAGGTGTGGTTTCACAAGAGCAGAGTAAAGGGAGAAAATCCCAGGATCCACCTTATTACCCTGCTTGCTGGAAGGAGGATGTGTAAATACTTGACTGAAATAATCAAATATAGATAAGAAGTTGAGACCAGGAGAGAGAGCAAGAGGTGATATGAAAAGAGTTGTGCTATATTGTGCTGTAAGGTAATCTGGGTTAAGTATAGGAACAGTTCTTGTCAAATGCTGTCATCTTTCTTGGCACTGGTACAGGAATACTGGTCATAAAACTGTTCCCTGATACATCAAAGACAAACGTTCTGAGGGAAGTATGTTTGAATACCTGAAAGAAAAGGATTAAAATAAATAGCATAAAATTCACAACAGAGACTTCCAGGATGTTGAGGACTAAAACACTTTTGCTATACTCTGAAATGTTGTGATGAGGAAGCCCCAGTCAGCTTTCAGGAGGTGTTGAATTAAGCCTGTGTTAAAACATGGCCAGTGAGAGCACGTAGGTACCTACTCATCTCTCTAGGACTTCAAATTATGAAAGACTTAATAAATAGATACTTCAACGTTTGCATATGAAAAAAAAAAAACCAAAAACAAGCAGACAGATATGTATGGCTCTTTCTGTGAGACACAGATCCTCTGTATTAAAGATGGAAAATGAATTAATATCCCGTACTTCAAATATTATTATGTTCCTTCCACTCTCCATTCAGTGATAAGAATTAAGCAATACACATGTCAATAACATCTTATTGCATATAAAACTGATGATCTGAATATGAACTATTTTTTCTTATAAAAATCCTTTGTCCTATGTTTGTGACATGGGAGATGGTAATTAGAACACTTAGTTAAAATCTGATATCTTAACTTCAGGTTTTTGACAAAAAACAACTCCAAATCTGGACCAATATTTTGCAGATCAGCCCTTATTATGGGATAAGCTGTATCTCAGTTTGGAGTCTGAGCCAATCATACTGGTGTATTTTCAATAGATAGACTAGAGTTTGAAACTCCCATCAAGGAAAACAAAACATTAGGTTGACACTGGTAGTACCTAATAAAGTAAGATGGGGAAATTCCCTTAACTGCTTTTTAAAGTTCTTCCCTTTCAAGATTTTAGTAAGTGTGGAATCAGAGCTTCCCTGCATATAAAATTGTTGTTGCCATGCAATTCTGAATTAGAAACATTTCCTCTAAGTTTAATTACATGTTCAGTTGTTTTCTTATTCTCCAATAGATTTGATATTTATGAAATGACAGAATAAAAGCAATAAAGATAAATTTCATCAAAACCTGGAAGAAGGTCTAAACATGAATATTGTATGGATGATGAGTTCTATTTACTTAGGAGTAACTTAATCTCTACCACTTTCAGATAGTAACGAGTATTCTACTTGAGAAGTGAAAGAAATTAGAATTCAAACCACGTCTATTTCTGCAGTTTAAGCACAGTCATTTTGTCTAATCATGTCTTATGTTTGTTCCCTTTGACGTTATGTATTTTGCACTGAGAAGAAAAGAGTGACAAAGGTCCAAAATGTTTCAGAACAGTAATGCTGAAAGCTGTCATTCATAGTTTTCCTTTTCAAAGGTTTTCCATTAAAAAATCCAGCTTTATTGAAAACCTGTGGTTTCAAAATTGTCATCACGAAATTTTAATGATAATCTCCAGAAGTGTTGGTATACCTTTATTTTGACAGGGATCACAAAATATATGTTCATTTAAATGAACTTAGAAAGCAGTCTAGCAATTTTAATGCACGTTTTCTTATCCCTGATTTTTACTTTACTTGCAGAAGATCACTATTTGGGATGATTTATATTTGTTTCATTCTACAGTATATTTGAAAGAAGTTTTATTTTCATCAGTGAAAATTTATGATTAGAATAAGGCACATGTTATTAGCAGTACTCAGATTAAGGGTTGATGTGGTCACTTGTAAGAGAAGGCAACAATTATGGATACTGCCATTCCTTACTTATTTTTGTCTTCATTCATTTATTACTGTGTTTATGTAACAGGTGCTGGTGGTATAAAGAACTTGTGATTTATTTTTCATTGTGGGACTAAAGGTAGGAATAAATAATCCAAGTTGAGAGTAGTCATATATACATTAAGAAATTTCTTCTAAAAAGAAGATTGTTTTCTGAGCCAGCGCCATGCCTACCTAGCACCTAAGCAGTTAAAGCTCTCTTCTATATACAGTTAGATCATTTTGCAGTCCTTGCAGAGACTTCAGACGGAGAGTCTCACATATTTTTGTCCGCAATCAGGCGACTAGTTTAATTGGGCAATGGCAGAGCCCTGCAGGATATCCTAATGAGCCTAATTGGTAGCAGAAATCTGACTCCTGAGAGAAGGGAGATAGAAACCATACAGATAAAGAGACATGTAAAGGCTATGGAGTAAGAGAAATAAGATGGAAGGGCTCTGTCAGGGCTCAGTGCTGGTATATACAATTTTTTGTGCTCTTTCTTCTCTTAGCCTCTCTTCCTACTTTGTTTACCAGCTGTGTGCCCATGGCACTATTGTCTATGTCTTTTCTGTTATTG
This sequence comes from Dicrurus megarhynchus, assembly GCA_013399195.1. Lineage (NCBI taxonomy): Eukaryota > Metazoa > Chordata > Aves > Passeriformes > Dicruridae > Dicrurus > Dicrurus megarhynchus. Next base: position 145,420 of record VXAD01005097.1, on the reverse strand, counting down.
AGTAGTCTTGTGGATCTTTTTGTGCTTATCGTGGCTTTTGTTCCAGAGTGATCTGAATATGCAGGGAGTCCTAGCTTGAAAGGCTGTCCAGTCTAATCACAAATCTGCTTTTGCAACACTCAGTACAACAGGGAGTGGAAGGAGGAAGAAAAAAAGTCTGATCAAACTGCGTTTCTGAGAGCAAGAATCTTCAGTGTAGCTTCGACCACCTCACTAACAGTGTCCCCAAAGTCAGCTGTCACAGTTCTGTCACTGAATCTCCCGGCAACAACTGAATTTTAATGAAGGTCTGCTGTGCTCTAGAATCTAAATGAGATATTTGATAAAAGAGAAAAAACCTTCTGCATATCTACCTTATGCTCTTAATGCATTTCTCCTGGTAAAAATAAATAAATAAACTCAGGATTATTTCACTACTAGTTTTCTACAGAGATTTCCCTGCAAAGCTGTGCTGAACTGTTTTCGTGCTGATTTCCCCCTGCTCTGATAGAACCCAGTTGCTGTATATGCAGCTCCTGTTGCTTTCCAGATTCCTTAGCTTCCCAGATTGGCAGTGGAATTCATCTCTGAGTCTGAATCAGTGTCAAAGTGTGTGAGGCCAGCAGCAAATAGTTTAGTGGGGACATCCTCATCTGAGCAGAGTTTTGGCAGTGCGTCTTACGAGGATCTTAGCAGGTGTGCTAGTTATTAGTCCCTAATAAGTGATGTTTTACAGGGTACTGAAGACCTTAATAATGCATTTGCTGTCTTCCACCTGCCTGAAACTAATTTTTTTTCACAGTGTAGACTCTGTTGTGTTCAGCAATATCTGTGTGCATATCGAAAGAGTGCTGATTGCAAAATGCTCAGTTTGCTGAACATGTCTGGTCTCAAAAGTAAGTTTTCAAGCTCTATTGGAGCTATGAATTGACTGTGGGGCAAAAGTAAATGTTAAGTAATTATTACTAAGCCCCCTGCAGCTCTGTGGGGTCCTGTGCCGGAGTGCGATGTGCAGCAATCTCTAAACAGCGTCTCCAGAGCGAAACCGCTCGGCAGGATCAGCTGAATACATTCACACACGCATCACGTACACACGCACAGATAGCTTCAGTATAAAGTCGGTGGAAAAGAGATGGGAAGGGGACTCTGCGTGGGTTCCCACAGGAGCATTTATTGCTCCACACTGTGAAAAGTTCAGAGGCAAAGACTGAGAAACACTGGAGAACTCAGGCTTTTATCTGGGGGTGGGGAAAAAGCGGGACTAGAGAATGGGGGCCAATGGGGAAACTATGGGGGGGCAGCGAGGGGCAAGGGCCAACAGCCAACCACGAACACAGAACTGGGGTGGATTACCATAACAGGACAATGCATCCTGGGAGAAGCCTTTCTGGTCACCCTCACCCCAGTAGGTTCTTGTGGTACTAGGTTGTCTTACTGAGAACTCTCTGTCCCATATAATGTAGGCTCACCGGCCACCACAAGTATTTTTAGTATGTGTTGTGGTTTTCTCCTGTGCAGTATGTGACACTATCTAGGTGTAAACGCTGCCTCACACAGATGTGCTAGTTGACTTCCTGCTTTTATATAACTGCTTTTTGGGAAGTGAGAGGAGATGAAAACTCTTTGTGCTAATTACAGTTTTTCTGTTGCAGACTGTGTGGGTATACATATATAAACGTATCTGTGTGAAACAAAGATCCATCTTGCAAAGAATGTTTCTGCTCAATGGTCACTAAATGAAAATAGGAACTGCAATCTTGTGCAGAAACCCAGGATATTTACTCAGGTTTTTTTACATAGTGAAGATAATCTATACATATTCCAAATAAACTGGTGGTTCAGAAGACTATTTTCTTGTGCTCACTGGTCTAAGACAGCTCCTAGGTTTAAAAAAATCAGTACTGAAAGGAGTATACCAAAAGTCTCTGTAAGTGCAGCACTGGAAACAGAAGATGTATCTAAAACACATAGAAAGGGTTCTAAGATCTGACTACAGGCTGAAGTATCAGTTGTGAGAAGATCTGTACTGTAGTAGTTCTAAAATGGATCACCTGCTCTAATGGTCACTGAAATTCATTGTAACCTGCATGAAGTATGCCCCAGTTAGAAACTTGAATTCCACCCTGCCCTCCTGATATCTCATAAATTATCTCTTTCTCCCTGAGTAAGCACAGTTACTAGTACAGTTAGTACAGGCTACCCTTTTAAAGGTACCTGTGCTTTTTCCTTTTTATTTTTTTCCCTGAATGAAAGATGAAGGGTGGTTTTAAGGAAGGTTTCACACAGATATTTTGGTACATGAAAAGAGATTCCCCCCCACCCCATTTTAGTATCTCTGTACTGTCATAGGATATGTTCAATTTCCCATGCAAATAGTCTGAAGCGTGAAATGAAAGTTGGGAAGAGTCTAGAGGGAAGCCAGGGATGCCTAGCTGACAGCAATACAAACTGGCAGTGAGACACAGAGCGGGGTGTACACCAGGGGAAATATTTGCCACAATAATCAGTGACTGAATTTAGTACAGTGTAATAGCATAGAATGGGAATGAGATTATCTTCACTCACTTATCAATGCTGACATTGATGATGACCTGTTACAGCTACCAGGCCTTTACCTTATGCCAAGGAAATTGAACCAAGAATAATTGGGAGTTGGATGAAGAAGTGCACAATCATTTATTGTGCTTGATAACATTATCAAGTTATCACTCTGGATCCAGAAGTGAAATCACAGAAGAGATAGGCTTCACATATCTTATAACAGTACTGAGAGAAAGACTGCTGCTTTTGTACTGCTAAACAAATTTTTTTACATACATCATTTTAACATATCCCTATAATTCTTCTAGCACTTACCTCTATGCCAAATACTAACTGCCCTGTGTGTCTCCTAAGCTCACACAGTCTCTTTCCTTCTTCATCTTTCACTAGCATCATACTAATCATACCAATCTAAACTTTTCCACAAGCTTCACATGTAGACCCAGGCTGAGAACCTGGAGGTTTTATAAAAACAGGTGCTTGCCTTCATGGTGGAGCTCAGTACAGATCAGGCATTTCTGACAAGCCACACTGGCCTTCTGCTTGGAACTGCACACCTCTGTGTGCAGGTACTAGAGTATCAAACTCTGTTAAGCTCCGTGTTGGTAGCTGTCAGCACCAAGGACATCCATCCTCTAGGATTGCTGGGGGATGATCTTCTTGTTCTGTGAGTAATTTATGCAGGGAAAATCGCTGTCTTCTACTGTGATCCTAATTAGTCTGTCTCTGTCCTTGCATCCTTCTGACTTGAAGAACGTGTTGTGCAGGCTGCACGAGTAGCAGGATTTCACCAATGACATGCTCATGTGCACAGGACAGTGGTCAAGTGAACATGAGCCAGCATTTCCTACACTGCTGAGAGAGGGTCTTGATTGAAACAAGAGGGGAGTGAATCCATGTTGTCTGTAAGGTATAAAGTTTGAAGCAGACTCCTCTGGTTTCCAATTCCATTTTTCAGAAGGAGCAAGCTAGCTTACTTATTGGGGATTCCAGAAGCCAACTGCAGCGGCTGTTGTGGGATAACTGGAGAGCAGCAGTCATGGAAGATGTCAGAAAATGAACCAATTTCATGTAGTTACCAAAATGTGTGGGCATAAGAAAATAAACACAACCTTCATTTGCTAAAAGAGAACATCCTTCCATTGGTAGCTAATTGGATCAAGAAGACCCTTTTCAGACTGCTTTTAAAATGGCTGAAAGTAACTGGTAGAAAGTTCCAGGGCATAACTGGTCTGATCTGGAAAGGAAAGTGGGGAGTGACGTGACAAGGTTTGCTGATAATGCTAAATTGATGCAAAATATTAAGGAAGGAATCTGAATGAAGAACACTGGGTACATTTTGTGAAGCTGACTGACTGATGATAAAAGGACAAGTGAGATTCACTTTTGACAAATGCAAAGTAGTGCTGGTTGGAAAAACAATCCATCTCTACATATACAATGAAGATCTTTAAATTAGTTATCACTATTCAGGAAAGAGATTTTGGAGTCATTATATAATCGCACCCAGAAAACATCAGCTCAATGTTTAGTGGTGGTCAGAAAAATAAATAGAGTTTTGAGAACTGGAAAAAGAATTGAGAGGAAAGCAGAAAGTTTAATTATGCTGCTGTATAAATCCATGTTTTCCTCACATCTTGAATGCTATTTGAAGTTCTGTTTATAATAATAAAATATTAGAAATGGAAAAGGTACAGAAAAGGGCAACAAGTATGATAAATAGGGTGAAATGGTTTCTGCAAGCGAAAAAGTGAAACAGATTTGGATATTTTTGTCTGGAGAAGAAATGGATAATGAGCACCCTGGCAGTGAGTGAATAGGAGAATAGTTATTCATTCATTCTCAGAATACAGAAACAAGGCAGAGACAAATGAAATTTTAAGGAGATTTAAATCAAAGAATAAAAAAATAGGTATATATTTTTCCCACAGAAAGTCTTATTAAATGATATGGGTTTCTGCCATGGAATAATATGTATGATGAAATTTAGATGAGTTAAAAATAAAACACTGAAATCTATGGAGAAACATTCATTAAGTGCTGATAAACACAAAGATAAAACCTGTGACTCAAAAGTCCTCAAGTTGCACATTATTGTTATCTCAGAGGAAACACAGGGGTACAATGCCACAGAATGTCTGCCCTTTTCTTTCTTTTCCCCTGAGATATGTGCTCTCAGAGACAGGATATGTTGGTAGGTGGACCTGTTTCTGACCCAGTGCAGCTGTACTCAACGTAAAAGCTTAATCACCCAAATCTGTGTCTCAAAACACACAAAAGTGTAACCACTTATTAAACCTGTTTTCAGAGCAGAATTCAGACTGAAGTAACCCAGTCTTTCAACAGAGACTAACCACTGGGCTCAAAAAGGGTAAAATAGTTTTATGATGTTCTAAGACTACAAAGGATTGTGAATCTGCAGTAAAAATCACAGCTGTGCTTTAATGTGTAAAACTTTTCCTGTTGAGCACTACTCCAGCCTCTCTCTTTTTTCTTTAGGTTTTTACTCTTTTTTCATTTTTCTTATTTTTCCTTTCCTTTTCCTGATCAAGACAAAGAAATGGCATATAAACATATAGGATTACTAGATAGTAGTTTTGTAAATACCAAATGTAAAGAAGAAATTCTTGTCACAAGGAGAAATTGATATATTTTATTGTAGCAGTTCCAAGAATGTTATATATAGAGAAGTGCTTAGAAAAATATATTCAAGTGGCAAAGGTCTAACCAGGGATATTCAGACATTTGTCTCTACGCTTGGGAACCCACAATGGAACCACCACACAGGTGATTTTGCTGTGCTTATTTATTCTTTGCAGCTGCCCTCTCATGTACTAGAACTAGAAAGAGGAATTAATTTCTTTTCAGTTTAGTACTAGATGATAGTTTCAAAGAAGAAAGAAGATGAGAATTTCCCACTGTGAGTCCAAAGATGAAGAAATTGGCTTCCAGGAATAAAGCAAAGAGCTGGATCAACTGAAAGAAGTGAAGAGAGCATGGTTTTCAGACGGATTTAAGAGGCACTGAATCTGTACAATTTTTGCTGAAGGATATTTCACATTCCAGTGTCAGTTTCATCTTAAACAAAGCTTTTATTTAGATATGTCCTTAAAAACTGGAGGGTCCTAAATTTCTTTTCAAACTCTCCCAGTCAGGGAGAGCAACTTTTTATATGGGCAGATGGTGATAGGACACAGGGGAACAGTTTTAAACAAAAAAGAACAGGGATTTAGATTAGATCTGAGGAAGAAATTCTTTACGCAGAGGGTAGCGAGGCACCGGCTGCCCAGAGAAGTTGTGGATGATGCATCCCTGGCAATGTTAAAGGGCAGTCTGGACCTAGACGATCTTTAAGGTTCCTTGCAACCCAAACCATTCCATGACAGCAGAGAAGCTATTTGAGCATAGCGTCACCTTAGGTACCCTCTTGAACTCCAGATGGCCTCCAGCTCTTGCTCCTGGACTCAGGTCTACAGCAACAGATCATGTGTTGTGTCTGCTGTCTCTGGTTCCCTGAAGTTTCAGGTGCCTTAATCCCACCCTTCATGTTATTTCTGTGTGATACAGAGCAGGGCTTTTGGGAATGTGAAGGCGCTTTGTCTGCATGCTCTTACAGCTTTTAACTATGAAGTCAGTTTTCATACAGGCTAAACTTCAACCTGAAGGCTGCCTGCATCAATAGTGGAATAGTTTCATACATGATCCTTTGGGGATTGAAACAGCATGACTAGGAAACCTTCACACTGATGTACTGTTATACCTACAGAGCTCCTAATGGCCTTGGAAGGTCTTAAGCCAGAGTGGGAAGGTAAAGCATATCAAGGCAGTTTTCGGGAGTCAAAGTGAGTTAAGCAGTCTCACTGCTAGAGAAACATGCAAGAATTTGTTGAAAGGCTTAATTTATCCCTCCCCAAATCCCTTGCCCCAAAATGCAGTATTCACCTCTCATCTTTTCTTTCAAGTATCTTTGGCCAATGTGCACAAACACTCTGTTGGTGGATGTTTCTATAACATTTTTGAAAGAAAATTAAAGACTTCCATAGTGTCATTAACTTTCTTCTTTTTAGTGGTACATGCAGAAAGTAACAAAGTACCACAAAATGCTCCAAAATTGTGTTTTTTATTAAAATATTTACTTCCCTACTAGGGATTGTAAGTGTTCATTTAACAAACACAATACAAATTCAAATATAAGATTTAAGGATTATTTCTGAATTTTCCCAGAAGGCTTCACAGACCCTATTTTAAAATGACAGCAAATCAAACATAACCCAGCAGAATGTATTAACTTCAAGATGTTGAAATTAAAAAGTGTTTTGGGGAATCAGAAGAGAATAAGGCAATGGTATTTGGAATGTTTTACTAAGGTACATCAGGTATTGAATTTTGTTGAATTTTGGTCTCCAATTGTACTTTGTCAATTTCAGCTATTGTAACACTTAAAAGTTCAGCCATAGCTAAACTTAAATCTTTTAAATGAAATAAAAGTTACTGAATATATAGCATGAACTTTGCTAAGAAATATTTGTAATAACATTAAATAGATGCATTTTAAATACAACACTCTAGGCAGATACAACTCCATCTTCTCGAAATGAAACACAAATTAAGTACTTTTTCATCAGCTGAGTTTATGTCCCTGTCCATCTCCCAACTCTTAAACAATGTGTCATTAAGTTTAACAGAATTAAGACTGTTCCTCAGTAGGATTAAATCTTTTGTTGTAACTGCAATGCACCCTCAAAGAATTATTTCCAAACTTGGAGCCAGAGCTACTTTGTTTAAATTCTGCCTTTATAGAATTTTCTTTTCTAAGTAGTTACATTTGAAAAGATAGAGGGAAAAGTCCATCCTCACACTTGAGAAAGCTCCCTATGATTTTTCTGCAAGTGTTTTATTTGCAATGTGCTGAAGAATAAATTGTAAGTAAAAACATGTTTCCCTTAAGAGATTTGAAATTTTCCCTTTTTCAATATCTCTGTATTAATTTGTCCAGAAGCCTTACCTTTTGTCCCTGGTGCTGAATTTAGTATCAGAAAGAGAAACTAGTTGAGTACCAGTTTGTATAACTTTGAATTGCTCAATGCATACATTCAGATAATTGGCTTTTAACTCTTAAGGTCTCAAAAGATGGTGTTGGTTTTCCATTTGTTTAAATTGTTTTTTTTTTATTATCGTGCAACCTGAAGAGGAAACAAAAAGGAACCACTCATCCAGACCAGATAGCTACATAACATGAGCACACATAGGGAGTGATAAAAATGTGGAAATAAGTGGAGAGTTAATGCTTGTTGAGGCATCAGCTGAATAGTAGGAGCATGCATCCTATATTGATCTTCTCTCCTCTGCTTCAAGATATGCTTGTGCCAGAGGGGAATCACAGTCAAATTGCTATTGTGCTTGACAATGTAATCCTGCTTCATCTCTTATGAGAAAGTGAATTCTATAATAAATAACCTGTATAAATATGAACCAAAGGTTTTTCTATTACATGCACTCACTTACCAACTCGATAAAGTTGCATATTTTCCAAATTAATGCTTCATTATGTTCTTTTTTATGAGAGGGCTTTCATAATTTTACTTGTTGATATTTCAGCATCAAACACTTTTCCATCTATCTTATCTTGCATGTCATTCATAATGTTACTAGAGAAATAAATTTATTTTCTCCAGCCTTGATTTTTTTCAGCCAATTTCTAGTTGCTTTTATTTATCTGTTAAACAGTCATTAAATAATTAAGAGTGGAACAGATTTTTGAAAATCTCTTCCAATTTACTTCTCATTGCAAGACTAAATTCAGGTTAGGTTAGGTTGTTTGCAGCTATTCTTATTTTAATCTTATTCTGCTTCTCTAAGAAGATTCTTACTCCTTGTTCTCTATTTTTTCTGTTACACTGAAGGTACACGATTTTCTTCTTGGAGAGCTTCATAAGGTTCCTGTCAGACTACTGAGATCCTTTTGATTCATTTTCCAACTCTTCATCCCAGTTTTAGTGGTCATGACAGGCCAGTCAGCCTTTATTGAATCATTAGTAAGGTCTCAAGGCAAGTCCTCTTCAAAACCGTTTCTGGGCACTGAAGAAGAATGTGAATGAGAACAACCAGAAAGGATTTCTCAAGAGCAAATTGGACCTGACCAACCTAACTGCCTTGTGTATTGAAAAAGAAGCATGGCCTGCACATTGAGGGAGATGATTCTCACCATTTACTCTGTCCTTTTGAGACCCCACCTGAAATACTGCATCCAACGCCAGGCTCCTCAGCACAAGGACATGGACATGTTACAGGGAGTCCAGAGAAGGTCACAAAGATGATCAGAAGGCTGGAGGACCTCTCCTATGACAACAGGCTGAGAGAGTTGGGACTGATCAGCCTGGAGAAGAGAAGGCTCTGGAGAGACCTCACAGTGGCCTTCCAGTACCTAACAGGGACCAGGATGGTTGGAGAGGGACTTTTTACAATATATAGTGTTAGGACATGGAGAAATGGCTTTCAACTGGAAGAGGGTAGGTTTAGATTAGATAATTAGGAAAAAATTCTTTACTGTGAGGGTGGTCAGACACTGGAACTGGTTGCCAACTGGTGGATGCCCCATCCATGGAAATATTTAAGGTCATTTTGAACAGGGCTCTGAGAAACTTGATCCAGTTGAATCTGTGAACTAAATGACCTTTAAAAGGTCCCTTCCAACACAAATATGATTTTGTCATTCTATGATATGACTAGATTTGTGGATGAGGGGATGACAGTGGTTGCCATCTACTTTGACTTTAGCAAAATTTTCAACATGGTCTCCTGTAGCATCTCTTCTCTTTCTGTTAGGATGTTGCACGGCTACACTTTAGATAGACTGACTACCAGACAAGAGGAAAACTGGCTCGTTGGGTTCAAAATGTAGCAGTTAGGGGCCATTTTGTACCTGAAGGACATTTAGAAGTGGAGTTTTTAAGACAGCCATTCTGAGGCCTATCCTGTTTTATATCTTTATCAGTGGTGTGGAGGAAGAGACATAATGCCCCCTGGTCAATTTTTTCAGTGACAGAAAACTAGGGAATGCAACAGATAATGTTCAAGGGCAGATCTGTTGTTCAGGCCAGTGTAATGGAAAAACTGGAACTTTGTGAAAATCAACAAGGGCTAATGCAAAGTCCTGTGCTTGGGAATGAACCTCCTACCATTATATGGAGGGGGTCTGGCTGACTGGATGAGGAGAAGCTCTCCTTGGGGCCCCAGAGAACGAAGAGCTGAACATGAGTCAGTCATGAACCCTGGCAACAAAGGTGGTCAACAGCTCTCTGGGCTGTGAGGAGTCCTGGGTATGAAGTAAGTCTGATGGGTTCATAATTTCCTGGATACTCCTTTCTTGTAGATGGGGGTGACATTAGAATTCTTCCAGCCTTCTGGGTTGTCCCCTGATCTTCATGACCTCTCAGTGATTATGGAGAGCAGTCTAGCAACGACATCAGCCACCTCTCCTAACACCTTCAGGTGAATACTATCAGGGTCCATCGATTTGTAGATATTCTTCTAACTGGATGTTGGGAGGTGGGAAGAAGATCACGGTTAGGACTTCAAGCACTGGGACATGTTGTCCAGAGAGGTTGTGCAATCTCTGTCTTGGGAGATATTTGATACCAAATCAAATAATCCCTGAGCAACTTGTCTGAATTCAGAGTAGACTCTGATTTTAGCAGGGCACTGGACTAGAGGTTTCCTGACATCCTTCCAGCCTGGGAGATTCTGTGATACTAGTCCAGGTATCCTGAGTCCTGGATACTAAAGTCTGGTATTTCAAACTCACCTGTCTTGCATATGGCAGAAAATCCCTGAAGCGATGATTACTATAGTGTTTTATGTCTTCCAGTTCTGTCCTGTAAATAAATCCTGTTACCAAACAAACCACAACTTCCCAAAAAAAACCAACCTAAAACATAATCTTAAAAATGAGCCATGTAACAGTGGTACTTAGGCTGCTATTTTGCTTCATGCTGCTGCTATTGTGTCACTGTCTCCTTGTATTCCTATGTGTCTGCACTTTGTGCCAACTCCCAGTTTTGCAGCATACTGAATAAACAGGGTTCCTTTTACCAGTGTTAGTGCTCTTAGGCAGTTCTATTTTAATAAAAAACAAATAGCAGCCGAAATGAAACCTCTTCAGTATAGCTGGAATAAATTCCTAATGCAGGATAACAGTTTATGTGTTTTAATTAGATTAACGGGATCACAAGGGATGCTGAAAAAGTGCAATGCCGAAATAAATGTTTTATCATGTTACAAATAGTTACATGTGTATTAATTTGAAGTCCACTACAGCTGAGCCATTGTAAACCTTAGTTTATGGCATAAGATTTTTTGGGGGAATTTGTAAAGAAAGGCAAAGCTTCCTAACAATTTACAGCAAGCAATGAAAAGCATCTAATATAATTCATAGTTTTATCTTTCAAATACTAAATCTTGCATATACACTGCTCTTTCCTTCCAGACTCTGAGAAGGATTCAGATGGTAGATATGGAGAAGTCCGCACAGAGCCTGTGAACGTTACTTAAATTTCTGATATAAGGATTGTAATGTCTGGGCTCAGATCTGATCTCCCAGATGTAGGATGTATAATTGAAAGGCATGGTTCCAGCTTTGGATATAGCCAAGTATGCTGCAGGTGTGCTAGTAAATGCTGTGTCATCATAGCTGTGGAGTAGTTTTAAGGGAAAAAAAACAGTGTTATAAATATAGTGGAAGAGTTGAGGAAATCACTGCTGCTGCACAAAACAAAACAGGTCCCCCAGAACAGGTGTTGCAGCATATCTGTATGTATAAATATTTTAGTCATGTTTGCTTGTCACCATAAATTTGTTTGTGGGTGGTTCTTACAAATATAAATTTTTCTGCTATTGGATCCTTGCCATCTACGAGCAGATTTATCAGCTCCAGAGGTCAGCACATTATTTGGGTCAGAAATTATGGATGCAGAGTGGATTATTTTTATTGGTTTAATTTCCATATTTACATATCTGTGACCTATTTTTCTGAACAGATGTGCTAACATACTCCATATGGGTAAACGATTTTTAAATGGAAACCTCAGGTGACATATTTTTGACTTGCACCAAGACAGAAGCACGTGCTAAATCAACGAAACTAAAATATATCCTGATATTTTACTATGGTCCTTACCACATTTCCTCCTCTAGTTCACTATTGTTATCCTTTGTACAAGTTCATCAGGCAGAGTGGTTTGGGAAAAATGATGGACTTGTTCTGATGGTCAGTACAACAAGCTGTAAATAAATATGGCACAGAACGTACAGACTGGAAAAGGAAATTCTATCTTGTGGAATACCAGATTGATGTTATCTTAAAAATATATTATTATTATATTTTTTTTTTCTTTAAATGACATATGTATTGGGCCAAATGCTTACTTTTCTTTCTGTTCTTTCAGGAATGGAACTTACACATGTAAAGTATAGTTGCTGCTTTTCCTGAAACAAAGAGTATATATATGTTTTGCCCAAACTGTGTTAAAAATAGATGGGTTGTATATTTTGATCACTGCAATGCAGAAATTAGCCAAAAGCCTAAGTGGATCATGATGAGATAGATTAGAACTACTTCTGAATTACCTCTTCCATATTGCAGTCATTGGATTTACTGCACAGAAATGTGATGATCCCCTGTTCTGATGGGTAATATTGCCCCTTTGTGTAGTTGTGTTTCCTCCTCTGTCAGTCTAGTGATTAACTTTTGCATTGTGGCTGGATGTTGTTAAAGTATTGTGTTTGGATACCACTTAGAAGAAAAGGATTACTGGCAGAGGTGTAAGTGAAGATAAATGAGCCTTCAAAGATATGAAATGCTAGAAGTTGATACTATTGAGTTGGTACTATTATTTGGGCTAAGGGTTCTTTGGAAGTTAACTGGCAAGGACAGTTTAGCAAAGACTTCTTGTTTTCCCCTTCAGTTTAACTTAAGTTTTGTGAAACCTATTGATCTACCAGAATAACATATATGGTCTTGTTTATACACCATTTGGTGTACTTTCTATGTGTCTGCTCTGCCTAAAACATAAAATCCGAATATTGAATTTCAGTAAAATAATCATATGATTTTGTCTGTGGTGATACTCCTTTTTGCATATGTCTGTGAACTCTTTTGGCTTTGGTTATTTTCTGTCTGAAAGAAAAAAAGCAATTTTTTTTGTTATTTTTTTACTGGAAGCCTATTATTTTGGATTTCTTGGTGCACTACCTGTATTGGAGTTCTGTTTCACAGCCAGACTAGGTGTGTTTTCCAAATTCTCTATTACATTTCACTCCATGGTAAATCATCCCAAAGAGCTCTGGTAGGCTGGACAATATCAGATCTTTCTAGGTCACTCTTGCTTTGAAGATAACTATTTTTAGGTTAATAGTATACATATGTGGGTAGGGTTAGATTACACCTTATGAAGAGATGAAACCTGAATGAACTCTGGAGCTTTAAGGAGAATGGGAAAGAAAAGAATTACGTATTGTGTGTAATATGCTGACACACCTCAGTACTAACACTGATGATTAAGACCTTGCATCTCACAATTACCTGTTTGGTCAACAGAGTACTTTAATTTCTCTCTGAAAAATGGTTTATTCAAATACATCTGAAGAATACTGGAAGAACAGTGATAGTCAAACATCTGGTGAGTTGGTCTGGGACAGAACAACAACATTTTTGGAGTGCTTTCTGCTAGAAAGAAACAAGACTTTTTGTTTAAAGCATAGATATTTATTTTATCAAACAGGTTTCATATATACAAATCAATAACAGCTTCTGAAAACCTATTTTTCATGTCTAGCCTTAGGACCGAGGTTCTTAAAATACTTTTTTCCCCCCTAGAATAAAGTCTTCTCCTGTGCCCTGCTATATTATACCTTACTTCCACCTGCAACTGCCCTTCCTTTAGAGGGATTTCAGAACTTACAGAGAGAAGCTGGGGTTTCTTGCCAGGCATGAACCTCTGCTCTCTCTTGCTTGCAGAGAAAATTAGTGGTCAATCCTTTGTGATTCCGAATGAGGAATGGTTCTTAGGCTCCTTCTCAGAAGCTCTCACAAAACTCAGATCTTAAGTTGCACAAAGATCTTTTTCTGATGACTCTTTGCCAAAGTTGTTTCTAGTCAGAAAAAATTAAAATAAAATAAAATAAAATAAAATAAAATAAAATAAAATAAAACAATAGGTTAAGAAGAATTTTTCCATAAACATTTAGTTATTAAGTAAGGATATTTACTTTGGAAATATTGTCAGTGAGGTTAAAACATCCCTTAATTATCAAGCCTATGACATTTCACTGTTTTATGCAGGGGTGTTTGTGTTGTCTGCATTTCATTTTCCCATTGTAACTGCAGAAAATCTGAAAGTAAGCAAAAGTTAAAATGTAAATGCCATGGTCTTAGCTGTAATATTAAATGTTCCCCATGGTTTTACGATTACCCTTTACAAAATCTGTTGATGCATTTTGGCAAGCACAATATTAAAAATTTGCTTGGCAAAAATCCCCTTAGCAGAACCTGACAGACAGTAAGGTCAATAAAGTTTTAATCAACAAAGGAGAAAATACTCTTCTTCCAGATGGGTGCCACAGAGCAATACTTGCATGAAATATTTATGATTCACTTTAGAATCTCAAAGTCTGCAACATAAGGAAAGGTTGATGATTATTTCTGGAGAAGAATGTGCTCATCTTTGGAATTGCTGAACATTAGACTGCTGTGAAATAAATGCTGGTCTTGTTACTCAAAGTATGCGATTTAGTATTTGACAGAACACCAAGTTCGTTATTGAACTTTGTGTTCATAACCCACCATTGCTTTATAAGATATTCCAGTTACTTATACTGTATGTGATGATCCTTCAGGTGTTCCTGTCTCTTTAAACTGTAGATTTTGTTTGGATGATAAACAACTATATATTCACTATTGGTAAAGACATCATACTGTCACTAAGGTTTTGTTGTGCTGAAATTGTACAACCCACACAGTGATATTTTTACAAGAAGGAGTTTTTTTGTTTCAAAATATAGGCTGGACTCTGTGCTTCGGCAACTAAAAATAAATCTGTAATGAAGAGAATCATTAATCAGAGAAAATCAGAGAATTTTCTCCCTGAATCCTAATCCTGAAACCTCACCCATTCTCAAACTAAGACCCAAGAAAGAGGAAACCCAGGAAAACTTTGACATGGTGGATGGATTCATGGCATCCCTTACACATTCCCCGCACAGTGCAGTAACTCTGCTTCCTAATGTGACTTCAGTGGTCTAGTCACAGGAACTGGTATATTGGGATGGATTGCCTTGATACTTCTCTATTCCCAGCAGAGAATTAAGTGAAAATCTGCCCTGTCCAAGCCAAAAAAGACCAGTGGCCATGGTTGTATTCAAATCTGCAAAAAGACTGAGAAATATAAAGTTGTCTAGATATACCAGTCACTCTTCTAAAGTGGTTATCCAAGGAAAGTCTGAATGTATTCTGAATTCATTTCTGCTACCATTTTAACACTTGTTAATTAACAATTAATACAGCCATTAATTACAGCAAGCTTCTTAGCCACCATACTGAGAGTTTGAAAGCACTGAAACATGATTTGTGGTTTCGAGTTCATTATGAACTCTAAATAATTCATCTTGTTTTCAAGAAACTGGTGTTTTTTAGAGGGAAACTTAAATTACAGGTGTACAATGACTTGAATTATCAGCTACATTAACATATTTGAAACCTAAAATATATTGCTTTAACTGTGTGACATTAAAGGTGACTGAAATATTTAATTAGTCATCTCTAGTTGTTTTGATGTTATATTAATTCAGTGAGTTTAGGAATAACACTTGACTTTTTAAGAAAGCAGTGTCAATGAGTATGCATAATGTAAGAATTATATAGAGTGACCATTTTTGGATCAAATTAATATAAAAATAATAAAAAAATATACTAAGTTGTTAACTTTTCTCTTAACGCTCTTCTGTCCATCCCAACCCTAGCCCTAACCATAACTAGACTAGACTTACAGTCTTAGAAGATTCGTTCTCTAAATTTTCTATTCAAGTAATTTGAAATCAGTATGTTATGACAAATTTGTCTTCTGAGTAGGAATGGATAAAGTTTCTGCATCATTTTTATTAAACTCATAGTTAATTTTAAAATTTCTTGGCAGGTGTTGAGTGTTTTGCATAAAATTCCTGTAATGAATTGTGTTGCCATAAAAAGTTTTCCCTCTAAATGAAAGGGAGTTCTTTACCCTTATCTTAATTTTAAAATTCAGAAAAGAGTGGTTTTGCTGATGTGTTTTGCTTTGTTTTTCAAAATATTGAGATATAGGTTTAATGTACTTTTAATGAGTATGTTATTACTCTGTTATTCACTCTATAATTCTCTCTACAGTGATTGGCACTATCACTGTATCCTATAATTCATTCAGAGCACATGCGAACACACCCGAGTATACTTAATTGCACTTTTTCCTGTTAAGTCTTTAATTTTCTCACAGGCAATTTTGGGTGATAGGTTTGGGGAAAGCCAGAATCTTAATCTTCTCCCTAGCATGCATATTTATTGCTCTTTACTACTGTACGGAGTCCACACAGCATATCAGTGCTTTGCCAGAAGGCAGTAAAGAGCTATTTGGAGCTCTGTCGGCATAAGTTTTAAAATCAGGCAGATCTTAGTTCTAACCATACCCAACTTTTGTAACTGGGATGTTTTAACATCTGTAATAAAACTGCACAGTGGCCAGCAGAGTCTGATATAATTGGCTGTTCTGTGGCCTCAATTCCAGCACGTTCCTATAAAGCAAATTTGCTGTTCAATACTTATTACAGCTCTGCAATTCCCATGTCTACTGCTTCTGTTCTGCCCAAAATGTGTTATTAGAGTCAGTTTCTTCATTTGTAAGTTGGTCAACCTGGACTGTGCTGGTTGGTGCCATTAGTTGTCAAAAGAAGGAGCCAGCTGTGACTGTCTCTTAACAGAGCTAACCACTTGCTCTCTCTCTTCCAGTTGATCTTACTTCATGCTCTTAAACTGTCTTGCATGGCCGTGGAGTCCTTTATGAATCAGTGCTCCTTACTGTAAAAGCTGTGGTTGCAAATCAAAGGTAAACATGGCAATTGGCTCATTCATAGCACAGAGATTTAAAGAATTTGGTTGTAGTAATAGAGACTTGCAGCATGCTGAAGCACCTGCAGCTTTCCTACTCAGTGAGATCCATGGAATTGTATAGTTCCAGTTCACTATTTTCTGCAATGATCTCACACTGAGCAGAGCAGATGTGTTTCACATTGCTCCATGAGATTTTTGCCCTTGCTGTCTGAGTAGCTGCATTCCTCCCTGCAACTTTGACTCAATGATAACTTAATTTATTAAAACAATGAAAATATCTGCTGACAGAGGAAGCTTGTCACTGCTTGAAACTGAACCTTTACCAAAGTCAAAATCACACAGTAATAACACATTTCACAGATACTGAGATTAATACAAAACTTAATTTGTTACACATGTTTTTCTTCAAGATTTCTTTCCCAGATATCACCTAGCACAGTTCTGTATTAATATTAGTCTCATTATTTAGGATTTTACCTTAAACGAAGGTGAATTCTCTGGCAGCACTTTTTTTCCTCGCTAATCTGCTGTCTTCTCTCAAGTGATTTCTTTGTTTAAATTACTTTAAAAAATTGGGAAGAAATAATTCTTCTACTTTCTAGAAGTGTATGTAAGGGTCCCATTGTCATAAGCTGTTGCCACTTGAAAACGACCTTTTTAAGACATTGTTAGGTCCATTTCAGTTAAACATTTTTCCAAGCTAATACTTCCTCTAACAAAAAATAAGGTTGATTTTGCTTTTCTGTGACAATATTTGTCAACTAGGTTCATGCTGTAATTGCTGATCAAGATTTCAGGGGCATCCTGCTCCTAAGTAACTGGTACCCTGTTGCCATATTGACTTTCAGAAGATCTGAGTTACCTGTCAAAGGTATTTACTTTTTTTCCCCTCAGGTGGTAGAACTACATCCCCATGCCTCTGAATTCTTCTTTACCTGTTAGAGGAATATATACTTGAAATCAGAATGAGGTAAGGAGTTGTTTTCTGATATTTGGCATTTTGTGACACCTTAAGTTTTCAAAAAGTCTCATGATGCTACCAAGGGAAAATATGAAGTATTATTAATCATACAAAACACTAAGAAATGCAGGTTCAGAAGTAAGGAGTCTGCACCTTATCTGTAGAAAAAGGAAAAAAAAACAAAACAAAACAAAATAAACACAAACCTCAAATCATTCCTCTGCAGATAGCAAGAGATGTCTTTTTGAAATATTAAGTATTAATTAATTTTATTTTCTTACTTAGAACTTAATGCTTTGAGCATTCAAATTTTTACACTTTGATTTGAAGTCTTTAATGTTTACTCAGTTATAGACTTTATTTATTTCCCCACTGTATTGTATGCAACAAGTTGTCTGGTCTCTACAGCTTTTCAACAAGTCATACTAAGAAACTTGACTCCTCCGGTGTTAAGTGAAGGGAAAAAAAAGTTTTGACAGGTTTAGATATGAAATGAATAGTGACTTTCCTCTGAAAATGTGTCAAATTAAAGCAGGTGGGGTGAGGAAAACAGCTACAGTATGTCAACTTTTACAGGCTTTGATTTATTTTTAATGATGTACTGCACCTTAGGAAGTCTGAACATGTGCTCATTCACAGCCCAGGTCTCATGGTGTGCTGTATTGTTCAGGTACTTCTTCTAAGTTGGGTCCAAGATGGGATCATGACCTAGAACTCCTGTAAATAGCAATTACTTCTTTGGAAAGAGAATGATTAAAGTTTAGTTGAATGTCAGCAAACTATTCACTCCTCTCTGTTCCTCCCTTCTGCAACTTATTTACACTTCCTAACCACACATCCTCCCTTTTCTATTGCCAGCTCTCTTCATCATTTATTTATTTATCTTTCTATTTAGCTGTGTATTATTTATGATGGGTCACATGAGATAATGTGAAAGAATAAGATGTTAGTAAATTGTCACATCACATGACTAATAATTTCAGGTTTGAATAAAAAACCTGAAGTTTGGTGAATAAAAAAGTTTAAGTATTTAATCCAAATTTTTTCAGGAAAAAAAAGGATCCAAAATATGATGAATCCAGAAAACCTGATTCAAAATGAGAACACAGACAGTTCACCCAGGAAAATCATAGAAGTCTTTTGGGAAAATTATTAAAGCAAATCTCCTCTGTCTCAGTTTCACAAAAGAATTTGGCACTAGACATGCAAATTGGACAAGAACCTGGCTAAAAGCCAGGTTACATTTGATTACAACAAGGAGAGAGAATAAATAAGAAAAACATTCTTCAATATCACCACAAATAAAATGTTTTGGTATTGATATTTTGACATATTTTCACTAATGAACTCAGCATAAAAGTTAGAGAGCTATGATAAAAGTTAGAGAGCTTTGGTTCAATTTGCAGAAGATGAAAAGCTGGGAGGCCTCAGTATTAAGAGCAAAGTGTGTCACGTTGAAAATTACATTTATGAGTGAATCAAAACATCATTTCCAAACTCAAGATCATGTGCCTAAAGTATGAAATAATATTTTGGTTATGAAGTGACAAAGGAGGACGTAGTGTACTTATTGACACGTGATTGAGTAGTGATCAGAATATTCCCTTGAAAGTATCTCCTTGGAGCCAAGGTAAAGAGGTCCACAGTGAGACAGAATCTCAGTTACAGTACGAATAAGTCTGCTTTTTTTGTTTGTTTGTTTTGTTATTGTCTCTTTCTCTAAAGAGGTTTGTTACACCCTAGGAGTTAAAAAAACCAGATCAGGCAACTTCTGGAATTCCTGTATCCTCACATCTGATTGTCATGAGGGGAGACCTCAGCCTGAGGATCCAGTTGCTGAGCTCTGGGAAAAATTTGCAAGGAAGTAAGCTACAAAGTAACCATATGCATGATTGTCATATGACAGAAGGGTATCTTGGGGTACAAGGTGAAGTGTCAGGTTGTTATGGGAATGGAGAAGTAAAGGGGAAGTATATCAATCTACATTTCAGATGGAATGCTAAGCAAAATGTGGGGAAGTACCTGAAATAGCAGTGATCTAGATGGAGGAGGCAGAAAGAGAATAAACCTATGTAGGTAAATAAAGTTCTAAAGTATACAGCTCTTAATTGAAGACATTTTGGAGGAAAGCTTTAGAAATACTAAATCTGTGTGAAATGGTTACTGGAAAACAGCAAACTTTGTGGACTCAGGCACTGAGTCTGGAAAAGTAGCTTAACCTCTGTAGACTATTTATAGTGCTTAGAAGAATCTTGAAAGAGAAACACGTGTTAAGACAACCAGTATTACTGTGATATGATATTGCTAGTCATTCTCTAGGTAGCCTTGTGAGGACTGTCATATTTTATTCAGAGTATTACAAGTGGTAGTGGGTTCCAGTTCATAAACCAGGTGGAAACACCAATTAAGTGTAGTGGTTTGGTTCAAAATCTATTGCATACTTATTTTCCTTCTGTGAGATAAGAATTAGGAGAAAGCAAAGCAGGCACAAAACTTTAAAGAATATAAAGAAGTTTATCAACAAAACTAGAAAGGAAAAAAAGAGTCAGAATAACCCTTCAGAACACTTCTCGTCCCACTTTTCCTCTCTCTTTTCTCACTCACAACGTGAAGAGACAGCACTTGGGACTTTCAGTCAGTTTACCATCTTTATAATAATCTTTCTTCAGTTCACTGAGGGAGAGGAGTGTCTCTTGCTCATGCTATGGAGACATCTCCACAAGAAACAGTTCTCTCGTGGCTTCAGTGTCACAGCAAGGCAGCCGCCCGGGATGGTTTCTGCTCGCATGTGAAAGTCCCTTCCCTCAACTCGCAGCTTTCCCCACAACTGTTTTCGAGGGTTTCATCTTTGGCTAATGGGGTACCATTTCAAGGATGAGCTGTTCAGAAGCAAAGGTTTTCTTCTTCTATCTCTGGGATCATCTTCATCTCTGGGAACAGAGGCCTTCTTTTTCCCTGGGAGCAAGAGTCCTCACTTCATCACTAATCTCTTTCTCTGTTCAAGCTTCTCATCAAATCACAGCTACTTCAACAGTTGCTTATTTCAGCATAGGTACTCTTGCTCATGGTTGGGGTCTGAACACTCCACTCCCCCCTGCTTTCATGAAATTACAATGGGTATTCTGATGTATCATAGTCCACTACCATAGTCTTAAAAAAGAATTTAAGCTTCTAGGTTTGAAGCATCTCCTCTTTCTCCTCTCTCAGGGTTTCAGCTCTTCCTGCTTCACTGACTTTGGTGTCTCTATGGTGTTTACTTCACATGCCTTCATCTTTCTCTTTCTTCTGACTCGGGAGAGGATTGATGTCTGCAGCCTTCATCTATTCTGGGGAATTTTACAGCACTAAAAGAGTTAATTTCACACAGGCTTTGCAGCTGGAATTCGCCTCTCACTGTTGATCACAATGGATTTGCTCAAATAGGAAAACACCTTAACTGTGTGCAAGACAAATTCAGTGTGTCCAAATAAAGGTCTTTTATCCACCTTCCAGCTATGGTTTGCAATAAGGCAGAAAATACATCATTTGATGAAATGAACTGTTTAACTGCTTCAACATATGCTGCTGTTTTCAGTGATTGCGGCTTGGAGGGAAGCTAAGAATACAGCAGGTATTACTTGGATGTTCACTATGGTCTGAAGAATAAGAGCTGAGTCAGTGAAAAGCTATTGGAAAAAACCCCACAACCCACACTACCTCTAATAAGGTTGGGAGTTTATTGTTTTCTCAAGCGAAGGGCAATTTTAAATAATAAAGAAACTATTTTTAGATTCTAGGAAGAAGAAAATGTTATTTATGAAAATAGTGAGTCAAATCACTTGTAATTAAATCAGAAAAAAAATGGGTTTTGAAGTCCTGAATTCTACCCCAAGCAAGCAAGATGTTGGAGAGTATAGAGAAGCAACTCAATAACAGATGTAAATTCCCTGAAAGCGCTATGCAAGGCTGAACACTCACCCCTACTGCCAAACTAATTCTGGTACTTGTTACTCCTCAGGATACACACTAGGGATTGCAGGGCTGATTTTCATTCCTGCTGGCAAGTGATATACTTTTCCTGTTACAAGTGAATGGATAGTATTGAAATCTCTAAAATACGCTCATTCTGGGTGGCTGGTTTGGGGTTTCTTTTCCTCTTCCTTTCTTTTCAACTTTATTCACTGTTCTTTTAAAGGGAGGAGTGACTTGTGAGATGGATCTTTTGGTGAAAGGAGAAGTCAGCCCCAGAGCTGATGGAAAGAGCTCTCTGAGGGACAATAGGGGACACAGAATGGTTCAGTTCAGGTCAGAAGGTAACACAGATATGTAAAACCAAACCTGCAAGCTAGGGTCTGTCTTGTAAGGACAGAGTGGGAGGTATAAGCCTTCTGTACTTCTATTCTAGCCTTCTGTACTTCTATTCTAGCAGACTTGCTAACTTAAACTTGTCTGGGTGTGGTTTTTGGTGTTTTTTTCTTTGTATACTTGTTTGTCTGTTTTGGGTTTTGTTGGTTGGTTGGTTGGTTGGTTGGTTCTTTTATTTTTGTTTCTGGTTTTGGTTTTTTTTGTTTGTCTTTTTTTTTAATGTAGAAGCATTCCAATGTTATTTAAAAAATACAGAATTAAGAAAGTCTAGACAGATTTAGCTTAAAGTTGTAGCTGACTCAGGATCCCATTCACTTGGGTTAATAGCCTTTGATTAACACAGCTTGCCTGGCAGCCAGCTCTGCTCGGCATGAATATCAGTCTTCACTGAAATGTTAGTGGGCAATTAATAAGGCCACTGCAGCCCAGGTACAAAAGTGCACAGCAGCCTGATGCACCAAGGGCCTTCACAGCAGGAGACTGACACTGCACTGGGACTGATTAAAATATTACCTTGATAAGACTGAATTAGTGCCAAATAAGGCCAATGGCATAAAAAAAAAAAGACATAAGAAGTGTGTAAGTGACTTCCAGCTTCCACAACTTGCCATGTGTGGGTTTGTATGCGGTAAAGTCATGGAGTTTGGTTTTGAAGTAGCAGATATTTATCTCAGATATGGTGTCTGCAAGATCCTGCGTATAAAGGTCACTTCATATACAGAATATATTATATAAAAACAACTGTAGTGTGGTACTGGAGACCAGCTTAATTTCCTGCTTTGCCACAAGCTTCCCTTTATTAAGGGATATCAAGCAAATGTCTTGAAAGAAATCTGGATGCCTGCCTACACTCAAATTCATTAAGTATCTACTCAACAAATTTTTCATTTCAACTTTTTTTTCTAAGGGCCTAGGATTTATGTCCTGTCTTTGAAAATTAATGATTCTTTTTCTGGATTACTTCTAAAAGTAAGAGTCTGTTTTCAAATGAGTATTCAAAATTCAAAAAACATCCATTCAAACACAATAACATAGAGCATCATAGAAAATTGTAGCTCCTTTTCACTCTGTACAGTCATTTGTCCAATAATTAATTGTACAGACAGAGTATAGGATTAGAAGCAATTCTATAGTTGCCTTATGTTGTTCCCAGGTGGAAAAAAAATATTAAAAATGATTCAGTCTTTTAAAAACAAATAAATAGATCTGTAAATTTACCTGCATGTAATTGGAAAACAGAACATTAACAAAACATTGCAAGCCCACTGACTCTATAAAAGGCCTTAGGAAAATCAAAAGTTTTGTTTGATGCATTTTCACTTCCATAATTTTTATGAGTTTTAGCTCTTTCCATTTTTAAATTTATATTCAAAATAATAAATTAAACTTTACTCCTTATTCTTTAAAAAAATTCTTCACCTAGTAAATTTTGTTGTGCAACTGAATATCTATTTTTGACATGCTCATGCTGACATATTCTTTCTCCCTTGGATTCACTGTTTGGTAATAATTTAGAAGTGTCTTGATCATATTCACTGAAGCTGATTTTCAACAATGAAAAGAAGATAGACTGAGGTCTTAGAACATTATTAATTAAATTTTTTTAAGAGTGATAATTTTGACCACTTTTTTGGCTTGTGTTATTAAACAATTTTGTTGATACTACTGATATGACATTTTATATCTCTTATCTATTTCCAGCATTAACAAAATATGTTGTCTTGAAGTAATGTCTGTAGAAGGGAGAAGACTGCAACTCTAGAGGTGACTAGAAGCCTATTGTATTTCACTGTTCAGTCTCAGCTACATTGGAAAGACAAAAATATTGTCTTTTCCTTTGTATTCCTGTGCTTTAAACTGAAGTAGGAGCTTGATTTATTTTTTCCCCTCTGTTGTACTGTCACCTTTAGGTGAATAGTTTACAATTTTGGTTCTCTGAAGGAACTTTGAATTTCTTAGACAAATGCACCAGCAACATCTGTTTGACAGAAAGGCAAAGTTTTCAACACATTTTTAAAAAAAGCCCAGCACGATATTTATTAGAAATTAAGTTTTCTACTTTTGAATAGTAATAGAACATTTTAAAGCAAGTATATTTCTTCTTAAATTTTAATAATTTGGATTTGAAATTTGTCAATGAGTGTGATGGTAACACACTGAAGCACTACAAAGGTATATAGGATAAAAGACATTGCTAATACTGGGCATTGAAACACAGAATAAAAAGACTATATTACTATTGTGGTCAGCAATTTGTCATAGAATTTTCTACATTTTGTATCTATTCATCACTCTCCTTGCTGATAACAGCAAGTCAATGTTTCTTGCTTTTATTTTCTTTGCATATTTTCTTTATCTAACTCTAAAAGAAACTATGATACTCAGGAGACAGGTGGTTTAGTACCTGAACAATTAGAGCTAAAAGCCTAGTCCAACTATCAAAAAATTAATGTGATAGAAATCCTTTATATTCTCTGGATATCAATATAGAACTAATTTTGTAAAGGATATACTGAGCTTTAAGGCGTATATATGTGTATAGTTTATTTCTGGGTTTATATAAAAACCCTCCAAAAGATAATGGAGTGGGTTTTATTGCCTTGAATACACTGTCATTTTTATGTAATAAAATTTCTTGACCACGTTTGATTACTTCCATGTTCTGGCCTAGAACTAAGACATTTTAAACAATTTCTACCAATTTTTCTCTTTTTTTTTTTTTTTTTGCTGCAAAATCTCTACTGCAGAGTCCATTCAGCAATAATATTTTTTTCTGTCTTCTTCATCTTTTACCTTTCTTTTAAATATCCTCAATAAATATTATTCCCACCTTCTTCTGTTCCTGGCTCCTACTACTTATTTTACTTGATCTTTAAAACTAACTTGCCATTATTGCTTTACATCCTTTATGAAAAAACTCATGCTAAATTGATTCCTTGTAGAACATGTCTAATTGAATACCATAGATGACATTATCCCTATAAATTCAACGCCTTATATTAACAATTTTAATTCAAAGAACAATGACGCCCCTAAAAACTGTAGATAGAGTTTAGTCACCTTCTGGGACACCACTGAGACGGGTCAGCTTAAAAATGATACTATATTTCATGTACAATTGAAAAGGCTTCTTGAGTAGATATTCTTATAGTCATCATGACCAAGCTGAGTAGAATGGTTCATTTTGTAGATACTTCATTTAGATTTTAATTTGCAAAAGAAATAAATAGGCAAACTTTTTTTTTAGCATTAACAAATGCATATTTTTCAGATCTCTGTTATCATTTATGATTCCTGAGGTAATCACTGTTGGGTTTTTAAATACTTTTGATTTAACTTTTTCTCTTCCTTCCCATTTCCACAAAACCAACATTTGTTTCTTCTGTGTTTGTCTGTGATGTATTTTTTGATATGGTACTTCATTTTGGAGGCCAGCAATATGTGTACCTATAGCACAAGTTGTTTGCAAACACTGACCAACAAGTCTCAGAAATATTGATACTTTATTCGGCCAACAATGTGTAACACGGAACTTAAGTTGTAAGCAATAACTGAAGTTTTGACATCAGTGCTTCAATTTGTCATAATTTGTCCACTGTCACTTTGAGCTCTTGGGGTGACTAAAGTAACAAATGAGTTGTCTCTTCTCAACCTGATTTTACTCCTTAGGGAAGAACTTGTCCTTTAGCCCCATTTAAAACATCTTGATCTGGTGCCAAGCTAAGACTTATGTACCCACTTTTGCTCTTGGCAGATTCATTTTGCTCTTTTGTTCAATGGCCAATACAGATATATGTAACTAAATTTTGACTGATGTGTCTGAGATGCATTTTTCACTGAATCCCATAAATTCATCCCATTGATGTTCTGTGGGACACTTTATTCTGAATGAAAGAAATTATTCCCACAGCAGAAGAAAAACTTAAAATGAAGAGCAAAATCATAAATCAGTTTTGTCAGATATTCAGTAGAACTGTTCATCTGTAAGAAAGGATGACCCCTCACTTGCTGCTTTAAGAAAGGCATGGCTCTTGGCAGAAATGCATAGCACCAAGTCTGGCTGATACTCTTTGGATCAAAGAAAAATGGGTTGTCTAGTTCATGCTGCATCCAGCTTGGAGATGAAAGAACAGGCTCATATCCTTCCAAGACTATCATACTTGGAAGCTTCTGGAGACCAGGAGATGTCTGCAATGCTTTGTCAATTTTTTTTTATTATTCTCTCTATATTCTATACATTTTTTTCTAGTTTCCCCCATTATTTTACTTCTACTGGATTTGATTTCTTTGTGCTAAGATCTGATTTCTCTCTATCTGCTCTTTGATCTCTGTTGTTCTCCACAAATTTTGGGTTCTTTAGTTGTTTATTGTTTGGTTGGTTTTGTTTTGTGGGGGTGGGGGATTTGGGGTTCTCGTAGACGAGATCCTAGTTTTCATCTTTTTGTTTCTCTCAGAATTTTACCAAATTTTTTACTCAGCTAAAGTAATTAGCTGTATTCTTATACTGTCCAACACTTGCTACATAGTATTTAAAATGGATATATACATATGAAGCTGGGATCTTGGAATCATGTGACAGTTCCGTGGGGAAACAGAATGTCTGTTGCTGTTCAGTAGCAACTGAAGTCTTCATTGTAAGAGTCCATGTAGCAGTAGCATCTTTAATTGGATCAGATGAGACTCCCCAGACTGGTCTTCTATTCAGTTCTTATACCCCAGTTGCCAACAGTTGCATGTAATTACCCGAGCAACTCAAGTAATTAATTGTTATTTATTATCTTAGTCACATACCAGAACAGACCCCTATTACCATATTTGTAGGAACATTTTGCCTTGACTACTTACAAATATCTTATTTCTGGATAGTGTGACCATTTCAGCTGCAGGAACCACTTGGGGAGACTTTGATCACTCCATCTAGGATGTCAGTCAACACATTTACGCTGACAAATCAGATGAGACAGAGTAGGAGCTGCCATGGGGAATTTCAAGAACTGTACAAAATTCCCATCTGGAGGGATCCTGTAACAATATCAGTCAAATACAAGATGTTGAAGGTTCAATCAATCACCTGGTGTCCAACTGATCTCGTGTTTCTTCTGTGCCTGAGGACTTAATGACTTGAGTGAACATACTAGGTGCACAAACTAGCCCAGCTCTGATACCCAGCACAAAGTTGTAGCTAAATAAAAAATGTGATTTGCATACTTATAATTTAAGCCTGATTACTGTTGCCACACCTACTATATAAAGATGTAAGATTGGTGGGATGCTGAGGATACAGTGTTACAGGAAAGAGGACTGTTTTGCCCTCTCTGCTGCTGAAAATTTGTTCCCTGTTATGTTATGGATGCTGCAGATTTTGAAGTGAGGTGAGTGGGTTGTCTTTCCACTCCTCTCCTTTCTGATACCAGCATATAAATAAAAAGTGATGTCCCAGCTTCAATTCTGTGTAGCTGTGTTCCCAGCTACATTTGCATGCTTTGCTAAATGAGTTCGTAACAATTTGTATGTTATGGTACAAAAGTACTTAGCATCCTTTTTGGAAGAACGAAGGTTCTTTCAACTGATTTCAAAGATGTACCACATCATTGCTCAAACTCCCACATTTC
The DNA here is from genome assembly GCA_013399195.1 of Dicrurus megarhynchus. Classification (NCBI taxonomy): domain Eukaryota; kingdom Metazoa; phylum Chordata; class Aves; order Passeriformes; family Dicruridae; genus Dicrurus; species Dicrurus megarhynchus. The sequence goes on along the minus strand of VXAD01005097.1, from coordinate 117,852 downwards.
CTTCTGAAAAAAAGATAGTGATTATCATCTTAAAAGAGCTAATTAGACAGAAAGACTGCAGCATAAATAATGATGGTTTGGGTTTGGGATCATATACTTTCCCCATAATTTGATGTTATATCTCTTTAGCTGTAATATACCAAATAGCAGTCTACTCTAGCTTTTGTTTATTGTAGTTCCACAGAAACACCCATCTGGATGTATTTCTTTAGGTTTTTTAATCTTACATATTCCATGTGGTAGATACATACTAATCTTCTCAGAAGTAGCCCTGCTTTAATGTTATAAAATTTGTATGAAATTTAATTTAAAGCTTCACAGGTAAATATTTTAATTAGATTTTTATAATACTTTTATGATTTATTCTAATATCTTTACATATGAAACACCAACTTAACTCAAAAGCCCTCTCCTAACTGTAACTGGCTCTGTGTCTTTAAAAATTCAGCTATGTCCCTAGAACTATTTTCCATTTTCCTTTCATGCAATATGTGCATTCTGCTTTTGATAGCTTTTAGATGTTCACCACTAAGCATGTGTTTGAAGAAAAGTTGTACAAGACTATAAGGAGAAGAAGTCCACACTACAGTTTTGTAAATCCTTGCAGGTTCTCTTTCTTTTTGATCTACACCATCACTCCAATACCACAGATTGCACGTTCATATTCTTCACACAGCACAATGGTAAAACTAATTTCTGCTGCTTCATTTGCATTTTAAAAATTTTCCTTTCCTTTCCTCTTTTTGAAATGTAGGTCAAGAACTCATTGCATAATTCTATCTTGAGGAGTTTCTGTCTGTTCTCAAACATATTTTGGCATTTTTGTTAACTGTTTTATTGCTAAATCCACTACTCAATTCAGTCTTTTGTATGTATATACTGCTTTTGTTGCTTTTCTGCTATAATTTTTAACTGGTCATTGTGACAGGTTGCTTGATTCACTAACATTACATATAATACCTGGAAAATCTTAGGATATCTAGAACCTAGATAGTCAGTGACTTAAGACGTTGAAGTAGAATTACAGGACAAAAAGGTATTTATTGGTCGTGACTGCTCCCTCTCTGGGTGCACAAAACATTTATACCCAACAGATTTCTATGACACTGGGTTTTTTCCCCCTTGCTAGCAATTTCAGAGCAATCACTGTGGTTCTACTATTTTATATTTTCCTAAAAGCTATGTCACAAATGTTACAGTATTTGTGTATATTTGTTTAATCATTCTGGACCAAATTCTTTGACTCGTGTGAAAGAATATTTCCTACTTAGGTAATTCTGCTGACTCAGAAAAAGGTGATGCCAATAAATAAGGAAAATGCAGGACTAAAATCCCCTAGCCCTATTGCATAGACGAGCATATATATTTTATTTTCTGTGCTCACAGATGATCTGGGATGTTTGATGAAATAGTTTTACTCTGGTCTTGGTCTCTAGAGGTAAGATATGAAATAATAAATCAATTTTTTAGAATGGATTTAGGGGATGGCTGGTGTTCTTCCATTCCCATTCCCATGATGAATGTATGGAGCACAGAAGAGAGCAAGTTCTGGTATATTGTGGATTTCAGAAACTGCTTCTGTCAGAGTATGTCTTGTCAGCCCGTTCCCCAGGACTGTGCTAATATTAGTTCAAAGAAACTAGCTTTATTGTCTTGACTTAATGGGATGATGGGAAAATGTTTGAAAAGAAGAAAGAAGTAATAGAACAAAGGCAAACTGGCAGTGAGAGGGAGACTATGAAAACAATGAGCACTCCAAACTTAAATATAATTAACTAAATGTTCTCTTTGTGAAAATGCACACTTTCAGTCCCACATATTTATATTTTTTTTACAGGTGAGTGAGGATATGTAGTCTATGCATAATTCATGAAGAAGAATGTGTTTCATGTTCCTTTTCTTGTGTCTGATTATTCAAGGTGTTTTGTGGCCCTCTGGACATGGAGGTACCAGCTGCCATAAACTATGTGAGCTGAAAATCAGAAGAGCCTAAGAAATTAACAAGTTGAGTGAGATGTAAGGCACAGTCCTATGAAGCAAATACCTTCCTTCTATTTCTCTAAGCATGCCTGAACTCTTGGGATGTCACGGCAGTTGTTATGATGAAAGGTGAACACACTTGAAATCCATGCCACTTACAAACTTTATTTTCACTCAAACAATTTAATTTTTTTTTAATTTTAAAGTGTCAGAAATAAATTATTCATTATCAAACAGCATTCCCTAGCCAACCACTTACTTCAAAAATATATGAAACTAAGTTTAAAAATTATTTTTTTAAACAAACTAACTTACTGTTATGGCCGGATCCTTTCAGGATAACACTGAGTGTTCGTTTCCCACAATTAGATCATTCTAGTTGCCTTTCACTGGAAGAAGATAACCTGAAATTCTGACACCTTGGTAGAAAATCTCAACACATGTGTGGCTTGCAGCCACACAAATTCATCCCAATCAATTAGGGCAGGGCAAAGGAAGCTGAAGAAGGCGGTCCTGTGGGGGCTAGGAAAATCTAATGAGGCCTTTTTTTTTTTAGTTTGCACTTGTGAAGTGGAGTAATCTTTGCATCAGTTTTTCCCTCAGTGGAGCCAGAGGTGTTGTATGCTATGAGAACCACAGTGGAGATGAAAAGTGATGAATTCAGGTAATTGAAGCCAAGTTAACAGCAGACAGATAGATGAACTTAGAGCTGGGGAGTAATTGACAGTGCAAGAGCTTCTCTGCTGCTTATGTTTTTCCCTGCTTTAACATGATCTTTCAGAATTGCCATACTGATTAATGTTCCCTCTCACTGTCTCTGGAGATAAGTTTATTTCTGGCATATCTTTACAGGAAAATTATTTCCTCAGGCCCAATAGATAGATTTCAACTTTGATATTCCATTAGCATTAGATTCCCTGTTGTGAAGGGGAGGAGGGTTTAGCTTTTATCTCTTCTGCTGTTAGAATCCCTTTCTTTCCCAAAAGAATATGTCCAGCACATGAAAAAAAAAAAAAAGAATGTCATAGTATATATACTATGGTATTGAGATACCTCTTCGTTGTTATATAAACTTTAAAGTCCTGAAACATCATAATAGATCTATCAATATATGTTTATATTATTTTAACAAAACTGTTTTGATACTTTAGTCTAGTTCTTACTAAATTTATTTACAATATTTATATATTCAAAAACACTTAACCACACAGATGTTATACACGTGCAGGCAGATGGAAAGGATTCTTGAGTTTCTATCTCTTGTTTTATTCACAGTTTAAGCATAGAATTGGAAATCCTCTAAAGCAGCTACTCCTAATCTACTCCTTGCATACTTTAACTCATTTAATTTAAAAGTAAAAATCCTGACCATCAGCCTGTAATTAAATTGTGACTGTTCTGTGGAACCAAGAATAACATAAAATTATTGATTTTGGCATTTGACTAAAATTACAGATAATCTTAGTGCTTTATGCTCCATTTTACAGTTGAAAAAGTCAGGAAAGGTAGTGACTTGCCAAAATAATTGTTTCAGAGAATAGAGGCTAGTCTCAAGCTTGAGCTGGTAAGGTATAATAAATTATCTAAATAAATTATGCTGTGGGAGTATGGTCTGAGAAAAAGAGTTGCAATTTTGAGTCTCTCAGTAGTTTTACATGTCCAATATAAAAATGCTGCTCCTCCTATGAAGGAATGAAATATATTCACAGTACACAAATCCTTATAATGAGTTAATAGGAACCCAGGATTGTAGGCCCGGTATTATGTCAAATAATTGCTTTATTATTGGTACACTGTATTTTCCTTGGACATCATGGAGCTGAAAGACTTAATAACTGTAACAAACTTTAACTTGACAGCTATAGACCAAATGTTATTGCTACTACTGTTTAGATTTCAAAGAAGAAGCTTTATGTGTTCAAAGCTACTGGAATGTACTTTAGTGAATGAGATTCATGTTGTCAAATCTGCCATAATGCTATACCTTCTTGCAGACATGCACTTCCAGTCTCTGGAGGGTCCCTTTAATTTCTGTTAATAGACCATGTTCAAATACTCCATGCTGTTATAAAGATGTATTAAATGCAATGTACCAAATCTTGATGGAATATTTACCTTGAGGCTTGGAGAGGGGCGGAATTCAAACACTCCTTTGTTAAGCAAAAATTTAATTTTTATGGGAAATGTTCTTTTGAAAATTTTGAAAACTTAAGGATCAAGAAAGATATTTCACTGCATAATGTAGTCACGGGAAAGCTATTCAGATAAGCCATTTGCAACCTGGGTTTGCATGCACTTGACATCTTTCTTTGTGTATGTCTCAAAAACCTGACTGAGTTCTAAGAGTGGACAATGGACATAAACCCTCTCTGTATGTGTGTATGTATGTATGATGTTATCAGCCATCTGACATAGCACCAGTGAATAACTGTAGAGTTTTCAAGGCAAGAAAGATATTCCTTTAATCAGAATTTAATCTCATGAGAGTAACTTTCTCATTATTGTAGCAACAGTAGTCTTTTAGTTGCACACTTCAGTGATTCTGAGAATGGAAAACAATTCATGGCCAAGCTAGAGGTGAGCAAAGTAAAACCCATAAAGAGTTTATGCGAGAGTATGTGAAAAATTGTCTATCTAGCTATTTCTGCTCTGCCAGTTATATCACTATTTAGATGATAATAATCACTGCGGTAATCAGTATTAATTATCCCAAGTACTGCCAAGTTAGGAAACTCTTGGTGTTATTGCAAAGAAAGATGAAACATGAAAACAGATTTGAAAAGAAAAAAGTCCTCAGAACCTAGCTTTTTTTATTCTTCCTCCAGCTCCTTTTCTACTTCTCACATGTACAAGTCACTAATTAGAGTATCTCATTAACGGGAGACTCCTGCTCAGTAAATTTTTCAATATTGCATAGGGGCTTGCAAAACATCTATATCAGATAAAAGTTTTCCTGTTTTTGCAAAATATGTTAATCTGTTCTATCTGCATTATATAAAGTCCCGCTCATAGGTAGCAAAAATGACTTCAACTTTTATGACTGAAACAATATGTGTATTTAAGAATTGTGAAGAAAAAGTGTAGGCATGAAAAACCCTTAGGCAAAGCTACCTCCAAAATCTCGTAAAGTAGGAATATAGGTGACCTATGGCAAAAAGGTAGTTCTGCTGCTCTTTCGAGAGATAGAATTTGATGGAAAACTCTGGGTGCTCTTGGATTCTTCAAGAATGTTCTGGTCCTGCACAGTACATTCCCCTGTGTTTAGCCACTGTTTAGGGAATAGATTGTCCCTTTACAAGTTGGTTAAAGACGTAAATAATCAAAAAGGACAACTCTGAAAACTAGCCACAATTCCTACTTGGGAATTAATTTCCATTGTGCAGATTTTTGGTACGTATCCACTTTAATGTCAGGTTTTAGGTCACTATTTGTCATAGCCCCATGTCACTGACATGCTGGTGCCACTCAGGTCTTCACATCAGTTTTTCAGCAGGTTCTGAGCTGCTGATACAGGACTTGTCCCCACTCTGAAGCTGAGAAATCATATGATGGTTGCAAAATTTTTTAAAAACAAGCTGACACAGAAAGGATGTGGGATGGGATGAAAAAGACACATTTGTGGAAATGTCTCCTTTGGTAGCATTTGCCTCTCAGTCTCTCTGCTCTCTAGCTCAAGATTCTTCATTTCTCCTACTATGGAAGTTGATGACTTATTCTAGGGAGCAGACGCAGTGCACAGACCTCTGCTCCCAAGCCCTTCATGCAGCACACATGCCTGGGAAAGGTGCCAGCACATTACAGCAGCTTCCCCATGCTGGGAAGCCAAGCTCAGCACCTACAGAGGATAGGAGGATGGTGAAAGCAGTAGTTATCTCTATAAAGGGGATATTATACACGTCTATAAGAGGTCTCATATGCTCAGATTTTAGGCAAGATCCAGGCAAAGTTTGCCAGTAAAATCCCTCAATTTTTAACTCTATCCAATAAGGTTGAATTTATTGCTTAAAATAAACCAAACCAAAGCACCCAAGCCCCAAACCCTCATATTTAAAAACCAAAGGGAAATGATGAGAAACAAACAGTGTATGACACTGGACACGGAATTTTTTTGTCATAGATGGAGTTGCTCTTCCATTTGACTGCTAGACTAAATCCTTTTCATCTGGGACGAGGGTTCCTGTAGTGACAGAAACTGAAGTGCAGATATTGTATTTTGATCCTGGTGGTTTGAAAATCAAAAGAAGGTAGTACATCAATTATTTTTAGGATCCTCTTTTGTTCTTTACAGTGTTAATACAATTGGCTTTTTTTTTTCCACGCAGTAGTAGAATATCTTTTCTTTTTTTTCTTATTTTTCTAGCTACGTTTGCGTATTATAAAAGTTGCCCCACAGCCCATATTCCTCAAATAAGTATCTAAAACAAAATATGAAAGAGAAACAGCCATTGCACTGACCTAATGTGCTACAGTCACATAAATAGATGACAGGTTTTAAATCTGGGAAATGCAGTCTGTTATTCTTCTTTCTAGTCCAGTATTTTGTTTGACTTTTCTGAGTGTTTATTTCTGTAGCATAATTATTGTTCTGAAGGTTTTTCTTCTGCTATCCATTTTTTTCTGAAACAGTAATTATCACTTCAGGGAGGATGGTGAGAAATGCACAACTCCTTTAGAATAATTCTCACCCACTGTAAACTACACTAATCAGTTTATATCAACTATTAAAAATTTAAAAGAGACACATTTCTAGCTCAGTTGTTTATACTTTGGAAACTTTTTACCTTTGTACTCTAATAATGCTCCTCTTGATTAATTTTACAAGATTAATTAGCTTCATTTTATGACATTTGACTTCCAGCTAGTAAAGCACACAATTTCTTAGAGGTTGCTTTTGACTCCAAGTTAATTTGGTTTCATGTCATCTGAGAATTTTGAAGCATACTAGTTTTTAGAATATATTTTAAAAGTCAGAAGTAATATGATCTCTGGTCTGGAGTCTGTGCTCATAGGTTTTTTTGGAAAAACTTCTCTGGAATAATGCATGGAGGAATGGTTCTCTGCTACTGTACAAATGAACTCTGAGGTACCCTGCGCTGCAATGAACTGTTGAACTAATTGAAGGACAAAATCCATAATTAATCCTTTTTATTTTATTAAGTTTCTTTTTATAACCTCTTTCACAGTTGCACTGTAGTTGACTCTAAGCTTATATTGCACTGAATACAGAGGCAAATTCTGTACTAGGATAATGGTTCTGTATTAATAAGAAACTACTTACTCCTCATAAGTATCAATTCTACAATTTTATTAAAATGCAGGTAAAGAGAAACCAGATAAATACCAAGCAAAAAATCTTGCCAGTGCTTGTCACATTTCCGATATGTTGTGCTGATGATGTCATTTCACTGCTCTACAAAGAACAGGATGTTTGTGAGCATGTTTTGCACTTTGGGAGAAAAGGGTAATTCACTCTCGAATTGCAGCTGATCACTCCTAAGGAATTTTTCAATTTTTATTTTCATCTGATGATAGTTCTGACAAAATTCTCTGTCATGGATGTAGAACCATGAGGATAATATTTATTTGCTGAAAATTAACTCAAGGTGACAGACAAATGTCCCAGGTATTTTCGCATTTGGTCGACAGCTACCAAGGAATGATACAGGTGTGTAACCACACACAAAGATGAGCTGGATTTCCCTTGGAAAGTTCTTCAAGGCAATATGCTAGCTATGAAAAACCCTACGGATGCATAAATTTCTCTTCTTCCTATATTAATCTTTTAGTCATCACTGTGAATCTTTACAATGGAGTTTTGTATTATATAGGGCTAAGCACCAGGACATAAAAGCATTCAGTGTGAGGCCGTACCACTGAGGCTCCAAAGTAAAAGTATTTGATTCTAGTTTTTCTTTAAGTCTGTGTTATTCAATATGTACTCTTTGCTCAATACTTTTTAGTGCTTTAACTCCTCTAGGCTTCTGCCTTTCTCCCCACACTTAATTACCAACGCTTGAGTTTCTCAGAGAAGAAACCTGTCTCCATGTAAATAATTCATCAAAACATTTATGAGCCAAATTTCTATGCTACATCTTAAATAATCACTGAAATAGGGAAGGGCTTTATATAGCTGACTGGATAATTGGCCTTTCTAGCTATCATTTTATTGATTTCTTTCTTAAAAAGTAATGTAGATAGACATAACTTGATGTGTTAGAGCAATTTTGGCTAAAAAAGGGAAGCAAAAGTAGTTTGAAATGAAGTGGTAATTCAATGCACAAATTTTTATGCATATTTAAATCATTTTAATATGATTAGAAATTTCAGTTTTATTATAAAAAATAATATAACTGCTTACCCCACAAGCATTTTCTTTTTAATTATTCATGCATCCTCTCTCTTTGCTCTTTTCTATTTGTGTGGGAAGTTGGGTGCTTGTTGGATTTTCTTATACTCAGAATAGCTTTCTGAATTCCTGTAGCATATATTATGCATTAGCTGAAAATGGAGCTTCTGTGGCTAGTCAAGGTCTCTTAAGAATAAATTAAACTACTCCTAAGACTCAAGATAAGCAGTCTGGATATGAATAGTTGGAAATGTTTGGGCTGCTTTGATTTTGGTTAGAACCATCTGCATTATGAAATTCTGAGTACTGAAGCTGTTGATACAGTAAAGTTTCGCTTGTGCCAGTTTTACTGTTGCTTTATGCCAAATTACCATCTCTTAGATGCAGAGAAGCTCCACTTAACATCCTGTCCAGTATGACTGGAGGAGTAGTCTGAATACTTCAGGTGTTCATCAGTTTCTTTACTGTGGTAAATAACCTGTTGTGCTCTAAAAACACTTGCAAGTGAAATAACTTTCAGCTCTTGCATGTGCCATGTCATATAAAAAGGATTTCAAAGAAAGAGGATCAACATTTATAGATGTTTTAGAGATTTAAACTGACATTCAGTTTTGTTCCCCAGTAAGTCCTATTAGTATATTTTTACCCCTTTTTTTTAAAATCCTATTCATAACAGACAAGTTTCTATTCCTGCAGAGAAAGGAAACCTATACCTGAGAAATAAAATTATGCTTGAAGGAAACATAATATTTTGAGTTCTGTAGAGTCTAAATGTTCCATTCTGGTCCATGAAAACAACAAGCAAAAGCTCTGAAGTCTGTGGTTAGTGCAGTGTAAGTAAGAAGCGAGAAAAAAAAAAGAGAGAGAGAGAGAAAGTCTCCATTTTAAAAGGGTGTGAATATCTTAAAAAACTGGAGACACTAAGATGCAGTTTTTGATTTTAAGGTAAGGACTAAGAAATCCATGACTCTCATTCCAGGCTTAATCTTGCACTATGCCATTGTACTTACATTTATTTAAGGGCAAAAAATCAATGCTTCTAGAAAAGCATAGATGTTTGTACACCTGCACCTTCCTGGCTAAACAGGAAGGTATTTTTGGTTGTGGAAGGAGAGAAAGGAAAATGCTTTTAATGAGATCTTTCAATGTTTTGAAACTAAATATAGCTCAAGCTTAGATTTTATTACATTGTCTGCAAGTCATCCAGCACAGTAAAATTAGAAATGTTTGAATATTTATGTATGTCTGTATAGGTGTGGGTCTAAATAATTTTTTCATGCAGCATAAACAAGGGATAAATATCAGAAAAGATGATAGTTACAACCTGAACTTTCATGTATGAAAATGTAATTTTATAATAACTTTATATTCCAAGAATTTTTATTGTCGGACAGAAATTTAATTTCTGCCTTAGCATTTAATTATTTCATAACTGTATTTTTATATCTAGTAATTACAATATTAGAAAAACCCTCATTTGAGAAGAGATTATTATTTTTCTTTGTAAAAACAGGTTATTTTGTTTCAACCCCTAAATATTTCAGCAAATCCTATGTCAATGTAAATATATATCCTATACGTCACTTTCCATTTTAAGAAGATTTATTTAAGTTTGAGTATAACCACTTTATCCTCAGTGGTAGGCTGCTCACAAAAACTTCTGTATGGATAAAGGTGTTATTGGCTACTAAAGAAGGCTGAAACAAAAGTGACCCTTGGCTAATTTGGACCAAATATGAATGTAAAAACAGCATCACATTCTCATATCTGAACACAAAGCAGATATTCCCTAGATGGCCTATGGAAACTATTTTGCAGGGATAGGAAAAACATGACAGACACTGATGCAGATCCAAGTTATTCAGTTACATAAAACATGAACATGACATGATTTTGCTGATTGGTACAAGAGATAGGAGTGGGAGAGTTTAATTTATTTTTCAAGTGTTTCTTTCTTGATATATTGGGCAATAGCATCTGTAAATTCTCCACTTTTTCTACCTAGATATTCCTGTCTTTATTTCCCCATAGATATGTGCCAATGTCTCTTTAGAGTGCCATAAAATGGATCCAAGCTCCGAGTAGGGTCCAGGGAGTTCCCAAGGTGTCCTGCAATGGCAGGAGTTCATGATGCCAGGGACCTGAAAACCCTCCTAGACAAACTCACTTTTAATTTCCCAGTTCTACGTGCAATTCTTATGGAGTTTTCAGATACTGAAAGAAGTAGACTCTTTCTCCATTTTTTAGGGGAGGGAGAGAGAGGATTAGAAAGGAGCAAAGACAATTCATTATTGTTTTCTGCATGGAAAACTGCAAGTTTTTATGATTTTACCTTTTTTCAGGCTCCATAATATATTCTGAACAAGCCTAAAAATTAGTAACTAGGTAGACAGAGATATATACTTTTTTATTTTTTCCCCAATCATGAATTACTGACAGAGAGAAATCCAAGGCCTGAACCATTCTAAAGTTGAGCCTCATTGAGAAACTCAGTCATGGTTTGCAATAGTATCATTACATAAGAAGAATTTTTGGTGCAGAAACTCTGTGCTTTTCCTTTCTTTACATGCTACTGGACTTCTGTGAATTCACTATAGCTCTGCTGAAGCGATATGCCCAGTCCTTGGCAAATTAATAGATTGTATTAGCTTTTATAAAGATTACGCAGAGTAGTGGTGGGAGCCTGCCAAGGTACTTCTCCATCTCTGTCAACCGCATGCAGTCTTTCCCTACCATCTTCACACTGAGAGTTATGTTATGGTTGTTGACCTTCGGGAAAAAAGATTTTCTATTTTAAATGTTTTCAGAAAAAAGGGTGTTAATTGACTATTCACTGAGTCCCATACAGTTGTTGCAGTATGTTACCCCATAATGACTAAATGAAAGAATAGCATGTCATTACCAAATCCATATCAACTTTTTCAACCAAGTTTTACACTTTGGCAGTCCTTGATTCATTACAGTAATGCAATAATTAGTGTTCTTACAGCAAAAGGAAAAAAGAAAAACATGCTGGTGACCACAGCTGCCATGTATCAAGTGGTAAACCATCTGATACACAGGTCATTGAGAACTTTTATTTGCCCGGTGTATTCATGACACAAGCTAACTTGACAACACTGACTAAATAATTTAGTCTTGCCATTATATGAAGTAGTTTCTAAAATAATAAATTGCTAGAGCTTAGTAAGTTACTGAACTCTCTTTCCTCAAGATATCTGTGGGTTTGAAGCAGTCTCCTACTTCTGCATCCCTCAGCAGTGACAGGAGATAGTGCATTCATTAAAGCCTGCCACTCTGTGTAGATGTGCATGATTTTCGCTTTACCCATTATCCAGTAGAGGCTATTAATAAAGTCCTACCTTTCAAAATCCATAAGCATATAGCAAAAAGAATTATTATGTTATAGAGCCTATTAACACCACATTACCTAGTTGCTGTTAGGGCTCTTTGTGACATTTCTTAAATACTCATAAGTAGTCTCACCTTGGCTATGAGCAGAAAGACCTGGTGGTGTGAAATGATGATACTTGTGGAGACTGCTAGAGGAAAATTGCAAGGGCAGCGCAGCTGTGGGAAGGAACAAGGCTGTGTTCTTAACAGTTGTGATTTTCCAACACATGCTTGAAGCTTTTGTGCTCTGCTCAGTAACCGCTTCCACTGCGTTTCTGTGCTGCTCTTGGTTAAAATTGAGTATGGAGAAAATAGGAACAACAGTTAGTAAAAGGCCACAGGCTAAGTTCTTTCTCATGTCTTATGAAAGTCTACTTCTTCCAGTTTGAAAGGGGGGGCAAAAATTATAAATGTTGGATCCATTATTTCCATAATTCAGAAATTCCAATGCATTCACTTTGAATATCAATTGAGGAAAGATCACAACATTTTACCCAGCATGCAGAATTTTAAAAAGACTGAAATAGTGGTTCTCACTAAGTCTTCATTCCAGCATATCCTCCCACCTGCAGCTGTGGGCTGTGGCAGTAACCAATGTGCCTAAAGCATCCTATGTGCACCATTGGAACAACTGAGGCAGTGTAACCTCTTTGGCATGGAGATTGAAAGGATTGCCTCATCACCTTGAATCCGATGTGACCCAGTCCATTTTAGCTGGAGAAACTGAAGCCCTCCTTCTTCCCTTCCTGTTGCCAAAAACCCCAAAATTCAAAGGGTACAGGGTATATTAGTGAGAGCTTTTGGTAGTTATTTGTTTTGCTTGGAGATGTCATGGTAGTTTGGCAAGGTTTATATTCAGGTGTAGGAGAAATTGTTAGAGAATATGATTAGCAGAATATGGGAAATGTCTCATACAATGTCAATTTTCCAAGTAAGTTAAATCAGTCAGTGCTGTTTTCTAGCTATTTATCTTATTTTAATTTTTTTTCTTGGAAGCAGGAAAGATGCAGCTTAACAAAGGAACAATTTCCTAAGTGGCCAGGAGAGATGATGTTTTTTTTTTTTCTTCTCTCCACACGGAAAGGCCTGCTAGAAAAAAGGGCAACCCAATCTTATGGGTTTTATTTTCTCATTTGAACAGTCCTTTCCAGATTCTTTACAGACTATCAGAGATTTCTGGAAGATGTTTTGGTTATTCAAACTTGTGGCAGTGTTACTAACAGATGACTATAAAGGACCAAGAAAGCTGTCTAAAGAAATCTGTGCAGTAATTCTGACTGCAAGAAAATCTTAACCATGAAGACTTGGATTTAGCTAGACTGGCCTAGGGTCACTCTCAGCAGTAATGCTAATAAGCAAGTTTGCTCCAGAAGAAGCCAGAAAAATATGGATTAATATTTATGCTTGCCCAGCATCAGCTATTAAAAGAAAGAAATGAACCTTACACTCTGAAAACATGTTGAGCCTTCACCACAAATTGAAATGGATACTAAATGGAGTTTGCAGAGCTTATTATTTATTTAGTGCTGGAGGTGTTCATGGTACATTACAGACATGTAAGAAGACAAGGTCCTTGCCCTAAGGAGCTTGCAATTCAAGTTAGATAGCAACAGATAATAAATATAGGCTCAGTAGTGAATGAGAGAAAAAGAAAGACAGGATCACAGATTAAAAAAAAAAAAGGATAGTGTCCTCAGGAGAAAACTTTTTCTAGAGGATTTTTTTTTTTTTTTGGTCAGGGTTGTGTGTGCATGTTGGAGTCTTTCATATATTTCTTGCCAGTTTATTAGCTGATTTTTTTACCTTATTATTTTAGGCTTTTAAAATTTCCAGATCTGAGTATCAAATAAATCATAATGCCAGTATGCAGTAGAGTAAAATTATTTTATTTGTATATACATATTCAGGGCCATAATTATGAGACAAAATTTGAGGCCACTTAGGAGGAAAACAAAAATCTTTTAATCATATATATAAATTCCTTTTCTCCCCTTGAAAATACAGAAATATCAGATTCTTCTTCTGTTTGAGTTATTTCATAAATTCTTTAGGCTACAGCATATTTTGTGTTTTACTTGCAATGAGATTCCTCTCCCTAATCCCATTTCAGTTATCTGGCATTTTTTGTGTGCAATTTTTAAAAAGTAGAAAAGAAAATTAAATGTAAGTTTATCTTAGCTTGTGGAAAAACAGTCTAGATCACTATTAATCAAATTTGTTACTAAAAATTAAGATTGGCTGTTAATGGAAAGCACATGAAAATAATGTCTAACAGAGCTGGTCAAAGGTAAGGAAGGGTGAAGAACATGTTGAGCCCTGGGTCAGAGGGAGGGGCTGGAAGCTGCACTGCTGTCTCTGCCTGGTGAAGAGTCTTTGTCCTCTTCAGTAACTCTGCCTAGTCACAGAGCACATAAACAATCTGCTTGATATCACTGGTTGAGACAATGCAGACCCTTCCAGGAAAAGAATCACCACAACATTTTGCGGGTTTCAAAGTTATTATTGAAAGAATTCGTGATGCATTTCCATTATTAGTTACATTTTTATTATCGTATGCTGCAGTAGGTCATTAATCAATATTTTTCCATGTAATTTTTATGATGACTATCCTCTGATCTGCAGGCCCAGGAGTCAACCATGCCTTGTTAAATGTTAGGAAAGCTGTGTTTGTAGACACAGAATTAAAGGATTTAGGCCAACAACATATGATCTGACTTTTGGAATAATTCAAACTCTAGTATTAATCATTGTCTGAAATAGAATATGGCACTTAAAAAGAAAAAATCTCCCCCAAATTAATCATCTTCCACTCTTAATTTTCAAATTCTTAGTGATAGAAAGAGCCCAACAGTAGCTCTAGTAATTTTTTTTGATGGTAAAACACATCACAGTTTTGGTTAACTGGCTTCTTGCTTTAAATTCCAACTCATTTGAAATGTGAATTTATTAACTTACAATTCCCAGTGTAAACTGAATGAATCGCATAATCTTTACCAAAAAATTTGTCTGATATATTTAGCAAATGCATTTCAAGACATATACAGAAATTTGCTCTACTGAACAGGTTCACAGTCGTGAAATAGGTAAGTGGGCAAAGTTGTTATATTCTGTGATGTTGACTAATAGCAGTAAATACTAAAACTGACTTCAAAATCTTGCAGACAAGGCTCAGAATCCTGAGTCATCAAACAAAGAGAATGCAAAGCAATGTACATGGGACAGCAGGCGGGAAAAGTACCAACCCTTCACACATAAATACAGACCTGAGAGAGATCTTGAAGTGACCAGGAAAATCCTCTGAAAACATTTATTCAGTTTGATGAGTAAAAAGACAAAACTAATGCTAGATTTTTCAGGAGAAGAAATTGTGAACAAAATGTAACTGTTATGCCACTATATCTATCGTGTTTCACATCTTGAAACTGTACAATTTCTATCACCATTCTCAAAAGGATATAGCAGATAGAGGAAAGTAGGGAAAAGAGTGATTCGTTTAATAAAACAGCAACTGTCTTTTTTAAAAGCAGAGGTTACAAAGCTCAGCACTCTTTATTCTGTAAAAAGATGGTAAAGGTCTTTAAAAGCATGGCTGTCACACCAAACTTGGAAAAAGTAACAGACACTACTTCTCAGAGCAAGTAAACTATTGGCAGCCAATAGTTTGAAGCATTAAGTTTAGAACAAGCTGTACTGCTCAACATTCCCAGAGGCTGGTGTACAATAGGGAATATGACATATCCTCTTAATACCCTGCTCTCTGGCCCAGGTGTTATGAGGCTATTTTTGAGACAGTATCCTTGTCTGGCTCAATTCTTTCTGCTGTGCCGCCGTAGGCCTTGCTTTTCACAGCCCAGGATGGCGTTCTGGGCAGTAACGTGAGGCACAGGGTAGGTGTCCAACCACGCAGGGGTTTTCTCCACCATTGTGAGCACATAGCACTTGCCTTGGTATGTTGGAAGCAGTGTGATGTCACCAATCTGCCAGGCCTCCCCATTCTTCCATAATGACCATTGTCCCCCATACCACAGGGGTTTTACCTGCTTGGCCTGCTGGATTGTCACATATCTTTCACAGTTATGGATAACCAGGGATATAGTGTCTGTGGTTAAGTCCACCCCCTCAAGTATGAGCCCATCTATATGTTTTATCTCTTCCCTGATGACCTGAGATGTCATGAGCCCACCAAGCCAGAAATAATTCACCCTTATGCTGCTACTCTTTAATTTCCTCTTTTAATTTCTGGAGATCCTTGGTCAGTCTTTCCACAGATGAGAGGCAGGTCTGTATTGGGGTGGAAATAATTTCTTCACATAGCCAGAATTTGGTCCCTGGAAATATCTGTCCTGACTCTAAACATGTGGTAGACCACACAGAGGAGAAATAGCAGGCATATCAACTCAAGCATGCTTTCTTTAACATCCAAAGGGAATTCAGAAATTGTCAAAAGCTGTTGTAGCAGACCTAAAGAAGGAGAGGGGGGTGAAAGGCTGGGAGAAGTTATCATGTTCCCTCCACAGCCTGGGTATGAATGAATCCCCAGATTACACAACCAAGGCCAGGACATGCGAACACCACTGAATACACGTTCCAAGTGACCCTTATTGCCCTTGATGTTATTCATGTCATGAACTGGTGTCACACAGTATATCAACAAAGAAATCCTGATCTCTCTCCCTGTTTTGACAAATATTACCACAAGAAGAACATGCAGGAATATGTATAAGGCTGACCACCTAAAGCACAGAGGCTAGACAAAATAAGAGAATATAAGTAGGTATTTATTTGAAGAGCCTTCAAAGGTACACCCTGGGCAGTCAAAAAGCTACACCCAAGATGGACCCCAGGTCATGGGTTCTTCACACTTTTATAAGTTTGATCCATTTGCATATCAGGGTTAATTCTCCAATTATAACCTCAGTTAATGACGTAATTACCCCAAGTTTGCCCCCCCTCTCAAGGCTTTAGTTTACATATTTTGGGGCCTGGTGTCCTTGACGAGCAAACCTAGAGAGGCTTGTTATGTCTAACCAGCGTGAGAGAACAGTAGTTAACAGGCCACATGAAACTTCAGAGTTACACACTAAGCAGTACAGGATTTGAAAAACATAAAATTTAAAACCTAAGGCATCACATGAACAGATTGAGCATAATCTTTAGCAGAGGGGGAAGCAGAGAGGGAAAAGGAGTTTATTTTTTCATGGCATTTGGGGAGTGAGGCATTTGCAATCACTACAGTATGGTTTGGGCTAACTACAACACAAAGGGACCTGGCAGGAGGAAGGGAAAGGAACAGTTTACTGTTGTAACAGGAATAAACTCAATCCCATTTTACTTTACCTGAAGTCATATCATATCACCTGCTGCTGAATGTTCTGCCCATACTGCATAATGAGTGGGAAAACAATATATTTATTGTGGAAGTCTGTTTTGAATGCTTTTATATATATATATATATATACACACACACACACATGCATGAAACATATTCACACACACATAGATATATAAAATTTATTTTCTGTTTCTGTGAGGCACACTTTCATCTCATAGTTTCCCTCTCAGTGGAAGCTGGATCTGGATTTTTTCCGAAGTAGAAAATACAGAAACCCAACTTTAGAAGTGATACCCCCTCAGTATGATGCTGCTAAACTATACAGAAGGGATTTGATGATGTCCTCAAGCTGCCTACATGGACAAAGTGACACACCAGGTAAAATTGATTGGTTTTATATTTGAAGGCAGGTTTTTGGAAATCAAGGTCAAGGTCAAAAGTTCCTCTTTTACTTTGAGACGAGAGCAGAATAAGTGGATTTGGAAAATGTTGCAGAGGGATTGCCAGCAGGATTTAATACAGTGTCAAAATGAAGGGATAAGAAGAGAAGAAAAAAAAATTACTCATGCTTACCCTCTTATCTGACATAACCTGCAATCACAATCTGCTCTAAGGGGTGTGCACTTCCTCCAGATAAATTCTGTTTCAAAGGACAAATCCTAACATCTGATTATAGGTTAGGTTTAAAGTAATTAACTTAATTGAAGCAACCAACAGGCAGAAATACAGAGATGATGTTCATGGGATTCTTTCACATTTCTGATATGATTTGGGATAAGAATTGTTCCCTGTAGCAGGAACCATGTCTGACAATACACAAGACTCTCTAAGGTAATATAAATCCAAACAACCCCAGATGATTCCAGAAGCACACTGTGCTATAAGAAAAACTTTTTTCTAGCCTTTGTTTCCCTGTATCTGCCTGGTATATCTTTTCTGTTTATGCCAGATGTGGAAAATTCACTCATTTTGGAGTGGGAGGCATTACTGATGTGTGAATAAAGCATGAACATTTGTACATCTTTCATTTTGCCCATCTAAGTTGGTAGCTGCAAAAACATATGAAAACACAAGACACTATTATCCTACCACTTTAGCTGAGGAGAGATGTGAGGGTGAGAGACTGGATGTGTACTATTTCTGCTTCATAGCATTTCTGTTTGTCCAACACAGCGTGATCAGTGCTACACTGCTTCAAGTGGGGATTATTTCCTGACAAGCAGAGTCCACCTCTCTTCATCTTCCTCCCCGCAGTTTTGTGCTCCCCAGCCTTGTAAACTGTCTAAGGTAGCTTGTACTACACCATGTCAATTATGACTAAAACCAGGAGGGGAACAGTGTGACTAATAATCTTTTGATTGTGGAATCATCAAGCGGTCCTACAAGTGATTTAGATTATGTGATATAAAGACAATGAGTTTGATATGTAAATTACACTAAATCTTGTCCTTAGTAAAGCTGTGGTCTCTCCCCCCATATTGCAATCTGTAATTTAATGAATGGTTGGCATGCTTCTTGGGGCAGTACACAAGACTGCAAAATGCAGTATTATGTTATTTTAATATATTGCAAAGCAATAAAGATGTTGTAATCTGGCATTACACGTTGTTTACGATTATCAACCTCATATAATTTACATAATAAAAGCATGCCAAATGGCTTTGAAATAGCAGTGCTTTCAGTACAATACTCTAGATAGTATGTTTTTTATAAAAATGTCTTAATTCATGGAATCAGTCTTTAAGGATAGCTATTGATACACTTGCATTACACAAGGTTATACATCATTCTTGTCTTACATTTATCAGTTCACTGTTGATGTATGAGAAGAATGACTTAATTTTAAGAGGTAAATCAGGAAACTATTATATTAAACTACCAGTTCTTCATTTTATTATTATTCTTTGTTATTCTTACATGTTTATATCATCTGATAAATGGAGAGAGATTGGATCTTTACACTTGCCATCCTGACAAAATTTATTGCTCCAAGTGTTCTGGTATTTCTCAATCACTGACACAGGCCAGAAGGAAAAGATATTTACAGTACAAAATTAGGTATTGAATACTATGAAAAATATTTTGACTTCTTAGTTTGGTTTTGGGTTTTTTTGTTTGGTTTTTGGGTTTTCTTTTGAGAGTGGTGGGAAGGGTTTTCTTTGTTTGGTTTAGTATACCTTGAAACACTTACATTCCTATTTGCTGCACTGCAGTGTGGAAGAGGGCAGCCCTTGCTAGTCAGTTCTCCAATGAATTACCAGACCAGGACAAGGACCTCTGTGACTTTATTTCAGCTTATGGATAAAGTTGCAGAGGTCTTCTTGTTTGGTTGGTAGTTTTTGTTTGTTTGTTATGGGGCTTTTTGTTTGCTTGGTTTTCATTGTTTTTTCTGTTTAACTTAGGACACTCACTATGTTGAGCAATAACATTTTATACAAATTTTGCTAAGGGTGAGAGTCTTTCCTTTAAGCTTATCAAGAAGGTTGCTTTTATTAACCTTGTCACTTGGCTTCTTATCATTAACCTCATTCATATCATTACAGAGGAAGAACAGTGATCTAGGGGGCATTATTACTCCATATATTCCTCCTTTCATTGTTCTTCCCAGTTTAATTTTTAAAGGTAATTTTATTCTAAGGAAGTCCACTTGTCTAATAAAGTACTGCTGTTTTTCTTGAAACAGGAAAAAAGGAACCGCTGACATTTTTCCTGTAAATGGACCTCATTACACCTGCTCTGTGAATACTTTTGAGACATTGTTTGGTATTGTATAATTTCTACTGTGCAGTTAAAATTGTTAATGCTGAAATTATTATCCCTAAAAAATCACTATGGGCTAACAGGTCCAGACTTTATCACACTACTGTGTATGCAAATTTAGACTTAGTTTTATAGCATGCATTATGCCTAGCATCTGCAAGAAAACCCCACCAAAAACCCCACCAAAAACCAAAAAAAATTAATCCCAAAAAACTATAAAAATAAGGCTTGCAATAAGCATCTTAGGTTATTTCAATAAAAGAAGATTTGTGGGAAATTGTATTTTACAATATCTTTCTGCTGCTTAAGGTATGTTGTTGCTCAGCAACAGCATCTATTTGGACTGTAGAATTAGACAGTAAATTAAAGGATTCAAAGGTATTAAACTGTTTTTTTCATGCCAAAAAGTGACTAATCTTTAAAAGTACCCCATAGGATGCTGTCTGCAAGTGCTCCTTCAAAAGTTGATAATTGAATCACAGAAAAAAGTTTCTAATACAAAAGAGGAGAAAGATAATTCTGGCGATGTCTATAAATCTTGTCTTATTGTGGCAGATGTGACTGACACAAGACACAAGTGTAGTGGTCCATACTGTCTTATAAAACTCTTTGGCAATATTCCTGTAAATAAGGGTTACTATGTCTCATTTTAATCTTTTTAGAAATTAATGCACTATTAATAGCATAATAATACTTACGAAGACCATGAAAAATTCTTTTGTATTTTAAGTATTAGGAATTGAACAGTTTTAAGAGTACTTACTGATATCTGCCACCTTAAAAAAAGCTGGCAGAGTAAACTAGTGACTATTGATAAATTAATTTACTTGAATATTCAGAAAATTGAGTGTTACTAATAACTGTGCTTCCTATGCACAACAACATTGAGCATACACAAGATTGAAAATATGATTCATACCCTAAAAGACTTGCAATCTAAGCACATTTCAGGGCTGGAGAAACTGGATGAAAAATAAAAAAATCTTTGGCATTTATTTTTCAGTGATCCATCACTGACTCCTGAAAGCTGAAATAACACTGAAATAACACAATGTGTGCACACTTCCCTGCCTTTCTTCACATAAGTTAACTGAGATATTTGAATGTCTGCTCATTCAAAAAATTCAAAAAACAATGTGAAATATCTGGTTAAGATTGGTCTCCAAGAATTGCATAAATTAGAGGTGTACCTCTCATATTTCAGAGACTAATAATTTCAGTAAAGCTTTTTTCCATGTTTTTTTAAAAACATAACGTATTTTGTTTCAAACCTAAGGAAGGATTATTTGTTTCATATCTTAATTGTGTTTTAGGATAGAGGAGAAGTGACTCATATTTCATTTTACTGGAATTACTTGTGGAGCTACTGGTGGAGATGCAGTAGATTCATGACATTTGATTGTCATCATTAGAAATCTAGTAACTTTCAATCATCTATACAGCTAAACTTTTATGTGAATATCTAAAATAAACTTTCCCTTTCCTATTAACATTTTTAACATGCATAAGTTTTTATTAGGCTAAGTTATTGGGATGAAAGGAGCCTTAAAAAATACTATTGACCATTATATAAAAACTGCAAAAACTATACTAATCATGTCAAGAGGCAGAAAATTCTGAAAAAATAAATGCTTTTTGTTTGGATTAAACAAAGAGTATGTAGTCATCAGAAACGCTTCAAACTTTAAAATTACTTCCAAAGGGTTTTTAGTAGCCAATATTTATGGTAGCTGTGCTCTATTATGCAGGCTGCAGTAATATGCAGTAAGGTGATAACCAGTATTTCTTAATGATAATCTCATAATTTAGGTACATACACACAAAAGAAACACAAAAGAAAAAACAACAAAAATAATAAGAATGTTGGATGCTAAATTACATACTGAAGGGATTGTTGTTCTGAATACCAACCATCAAGGGTTTATGAAAAATATAGTCTGTCAAACTATCTTGATATTAGTTTTTTAGGTGATTATTCTGCTTGACAAAAATAATATTGATGTATTAGTCTTAGACAAATATGAGCAATTGACCTTGTGCTACAATGTATTTTGTTTAAGGAAGGTGATTGATTCCAAATCAACGTGGCACATAATCAGTGGATTAAAGGCTGTCTGACTGACAGGTAACAAACCAAAAATGTTAATGGGATATTAAGACAGTGCATTGTTCCTGAGATCATGCAGATAGAGCTTTCTGACATTATACTATAAAATGTTCTTATTAGTTATGCTAAGTTGCTATTAAAAAAAAAAAGTAGAATGTATGTAAAAGATGTGTTAGTAATTAATCTGATCATTTTTATTTGTAAAGAGGACTATAGGCAAGAAATTAACTATAATTGCTGAGCAAAACTGTGTCTCAGAGAACTAAAAATGGAGGCCATTACTAGCAGACAATGCTTTTCTGAGGCACAGTGGCTCTGTGGGGTTCTTGGTACCCATTGGCTGATGAGCACCACTGTAGCCTGTGGCTAATATAACAAAACCTGCAGATTTACAGGTACCCATGACATAGGGACTCCTGATGTTCACATCCCTCGCGTGTGTGGAGAGAACATAATGAATGTTTTCAGAACACAGATTTTAATGTAAACTGTGGAAAAGCTCAAAGGGTCTGAGGAAAATACACCAGTTCAGAAGCATAATAATGATGATTTCAAAACCACGTAGCCCATGGACAGTGCTGTGGAGTACATCAGTGCAGTCCTCTTAGAGCAGCACCACCAAATTTGACATCTTTGTGGCCTTAAAACCACTGAAGTGAATATCATTTATTAAGTTTTTTACCTGTATCTAAAATGTATTATGCTGTTATTGAATGTAATTTTTGATTACAGTAAGTAGATATTTAAGTATACATTTTTAATGAGAGTTCACCAGATGCAGCTGAAACCTTTGTTTTTTCATAAAGAAACTTACGTGGAACAGTGCTCGTTGAAACTCAGCCACTGTGTGAAGTAGACCCCTTCTGAACTCCTTCACCATTAGAAAATATTTTTGAGGAGATCATTATGAATGTATCTTCAATAGAAACTATCATCTCTGTCTTTAGTTTTGCTCTTAGTGATATCTTGATTTAAGAAAATAAATTTGCTATGTTTTGGTTTATAACTATGTCCTTGCTAATGCAACCACAGATTTTGTCTCCAAATTTTGGAGTAGACATTAAAACCCCAATAATTTCTTATATGGTAATGCTTGTAATCAACACATTAGACTTGACATGATGACTATGACTACAGAACATTAGGGAGAGGATTAAATGAGGAGTGATGGCATTACAGTAATTTTCTTGGATCAGGAAACAACAAATTTGCTTAAGAGTGTCTTGTAATTTCCTTAGAGCATAAACACACTTGCTCTACTTGCATAAGCACATGCTAAAACCTTCTTGCTTTTCTACTGAAGTCTAAACATACTTTAATAATTTTCTAGGTTATAGAGTTTAATTTTTATAGTCAGTATCCTTTTGAGAGACTTATTTTCAGCACTGATTTTATTTTGACTAGGCCAAGGAAAAACTAATATATAGTTTAGAAATAAACAGCTTTTTTTTTTCTCTTAAAGTAGTTTTAAAAAAATCTTAAGAGTTCTCTTGAAACATCCTCTAGATGTTAGTGTCGGGAAACCCACTTGTTTCCCTGAGGTTTAAAAAAAAAACCAAACCCAAACCATTTCTCTACAGATCCAGGCTGCATCTCTTCCCTTTTGAACAGGCAGCAGCAGAGAGACAATTTTGCCTTGATTTGGTAGATATCATTGCAAATTTTAACCTTTTGATAGTTCCTAGTGGCCATGACCACCACAGAACCCATATAGTAATATCTTTGTGCTAGAGAAAACTTAAATTCATGTTATATATATACATATATATATATTTGAGCTTATTGTAGATGGCAGTCATGAGAGAGACTATTCAATAAAAGAGGGAACTACATTACTTACTTAATATAAACATTGTAGGCAATGTTAACACATCATGGAAGAATAGCTGCAATCTCATTTCAAAGCATCCTGTACCTTTTCTGAAGACAGCCTATGGATCTCAGAAGGTTAATTTCTGAATCCATCTGTTGCAAGACGAAAGACACCGTAACTTCTTTTTATCTTTGATGGTGTGTTTTAAGCAGTGTTTAACATTTTTTTTAGCACTGTGTTGCTGTAACCAAACAGAAGACCTACCAAGGTACTGTTAGTGTAGAAACACATAACCACAGACAGGTTATATGCCAGGTGCTTTTATTGAAGCGCCGGAAGAGAGGGGTACAAACCCAAATCAATCCCCGCTCACGGATTCCCAATGCCCACATTATATGTCCTTCTCATTACATCATTGTGTATTAATCATTTACCCAAGCATGATTCTCAAGACCTCCTAAATAATCATCTTATTCATTATTGTTTCCACTCAAGCATAAGTTTCAGCCCCCTTTTCCCAGGTGCAGCTACACAATTAACCCATCTATCCTAATCTTCTACACAGGTTTAGACTTGCCCCTTATCATCTTAGGCAGATACACAGGTTCAGGCTTGTCTGAACAGAATGTCCACCTTGCTCTCCGGGCCTACCTTAGCTACTAAAATTGAGAAATATTTTAACCCTGTGCTATCAGTACCACCACATTATGTTATGTGTTTATACACACCGGTCCAGATATATGCAAGCAAGTCTTCTGCCAGTATCACAATTTTGATATTAAGAGAGTAAGTTAATCCTGTGCAACAAATTCTTTGTCACATTTCTGTTGACTAAAATAACCACTAGTAAACTTAACCCATCACTCTTTATTTAAGCAAGCTACAGAGCTAGGGAGTGAGTATGGCAAGAAAGTGACACTTTGGGTTTAAAAGGTTGATATATTCATTGTAGTGCTGTCCTACATAGACAACAGAGTAGATTAATCTCAGGTGTAACTCAGAAAGGATGACACTGGAGGTAAAATCTGGCCTGTTGTATCGAACTGGCTGACCTATTGTCTTTAGCAGTCTACAGTCTTTCTTTTATAAGATGTCTTTTAGCACAGATTGAATTTGGAAAGGTGACTTTTCTTTGGCAAGGTGCTGGAGCTTTTAAATTGCATTGTTCTGCAACAGTGAGAATTTAGTCTATTAATTTAGCCTCCATTTTCATTCAACAAATCTTTGTGAAATGATTTCTGTAAGCATCATAATTTGTATGCTCAAGTGCATGTTTGAGAAGTGTTTGCCTTTTTGCTCTATTTCTTATACTGGTGGTATGTGATTGACAGACATGTCTGAATACTTCAGATGCTCTCCTCTGACTGATCAGTTTCAGTGTTCATTTTTTTGATGGAAAAGTGAGTGAAAAGTTAGCACTGACTATCACTGTGCATGAATGCCACATTTCACTTGCAAAAAGGCATTTTCATGGCTACATGCCATCCCCAGATACTTTTTCAGAAAATCTGTTGATGCAGATTTAACTCCCTTCACTAAATATCTGTTGATGCAGTGTTCTACAGCAGATGGAGACAATGAAGATTTTCCAATACTAGGTTTTACCACTGGTTACAGAAATATATTGAATTTTAGAATCAATGTTTTATGAAATTCTCTTTTACCTAATTGTGTGTGTATGTGCCTATATGTGTGGTATGAGGACAGATCACAGTTGAAAATATGGGCTGAAAATAGAAGAATCTCTTTTGTTTCTTAGTGGTTGGAGCAAAAGATGAAGACTTTGTGTTAAAATCTCTGCCGGCCAGGCTGTTCCCAGCCTGGCTTGCAGGTTAACGGGGTCCGAGCCCGCGTGAGCTAGCGACTGAAAGATGGTAACTGAGGTTTGCGTGCCTCAGTTTACCAGTGCAGCCCAACGCCTCCTCACAGCATGTAGGCATGCTGTAGCCAGCAGCGGAAGGTACGGAGAAAAGAGTGGAAACTCTGTCAGCTGCATTCCAAGTTTATTTTCTCCTGCCCCCGAGAGGGCAGGGGCCAGTTAGCTTGAAGGGAAGCTAAAGCAGAGAGACCCCGTTTGTTCTCTCGCAGAGAGTTTTAAGGTGTTACATCATCAGGTAGAGATAACAGAATGAACCAATCATGAAAGAAGGTACATGATAGTAAACCAATAATGAACTCTCAGGGGAGGAACAATATCAAACCAACAAGTAACAAGACAGCTAGAGGGTATTTCAAATCACGCTGACCTGTTAGAGGACTTGAAGCTTCTGTGATTGACATGCAAGGGGTATGTTGCTATGCTATAGGACAGCAACAACTTTGAGCTTCCACTTTTGAGATATCCGCTTTCTATTTCTTTTTTCTGCTGTACGAAAAAGAGTTGTGAGATTGCCAACCAGTAAATATAGCAAAGTGTAACATGAGCAAAACCTGCTAAGTGTTTTTCTCAATTGGTTCTTTTACCTGTGGTTGTCTAAAAGTAACATATTTCATCTTTTAATTCGTAACCTTTTAAATATTGATCATACCATGTATTTCTGTGGTAAATATACATCTATCTTGTCTAAGATTTACTTTTCTTTTTTGCTATTTCCCAGCCTTTCTACTATTGAAAACAACCAACAAAAAGCTGATGTGGTGTAATATCTTTTCTCTCAACTGCATCTGTCCTTAGAGAGATATGCTACTTCCTACTGTTTCCCAATCCCTACTTTTACTCTCCAGACTTCCGGTAGCTCCAGCTGAGTGTTTCTGAAGGTTGCTATCAAGTGATATCCAGCTAAAGCATCCAGACAGCCACACTGGCAGTATTCATACATATAAGCATATGGATATAAGCCTTCAAATTTTCAATGTATAAGCATCTGCCAGTTAGTGTTGGACTAGTCACTCCCACCAAGAGCTTCCTGCAGCCCAGGCTGGCAGGGTGGCAGCTGCAGCACCCAGCCTCCCCAGCAGCAGCTGCAGAGGAGAGCTCTAGGCTGCCTCAGTTGCACCCTCACCAGCTGGTGAACATCACTCCAGGTAGGGGTAAATCCAGTAGCTTTATCAGGATGAAACACGATTTTAACTGGCATATTTGTGATCCATAAAGTTAATGTTTCAACATATTAACACTAAACGAATGGAGGCTCTTCACTGAATGAAATTAGCCACTGGAAGACGGCTGCTGGTATCTTGCTTAAATCTTCTGGGAGCAGCGTCTCTGTGCAGCCCTTTAACTTTCCTTTGAAGTAAAGGTCAGGTGTACGGTTTGCTTTAAGCTAGCCAGAAGTCTGCACATACACATAAAGCTGTGCTCATTTGTTAGAAGCACTTGTAAAGTCCTTTGAAATTAAAGTACTGCATAAGTGATTTGTTAAAAGTATTTACTGGCTTTAGGGTTCTCTCTTCAGAGGTGGTGGGTCCTTTGATGTCATGCATAACTGCTAATTTGATTGTTTATACCATAAATGACCACAAGTGAAGCATCTGAAGATGAAATTTCCTTTTCAGTGAAGCAGTTTAATCTTTCTGAACGTGCCAGTGTTACTTGAAAGCCAATTTTATGGCAGAAGGTGAAAGAGACTGTAGTAAAAATCAATTAGGATCATGGCCTAGAACTCTTCCTTCTCCCTCCAGGTTATAGACACATTTTACATTTGCTCTTGAGCTATCACTAAACGATTAATCATTAAATGAAGAGATATGATTTTTACTTTACTAATAAATCAGGAGAAAAATTGAGTATGTCTTTTCTGAAAACAAGAACAAAGCCAGGGATAAATCTATAATAGACTGATCTCTTACACTTTGTTCCTCAGTCAGGATTTGATTTCATATGACTCTTTGAACTCCATTACACTCAGTTTGTGCCCGTTTACAAAAATGTAAAATTCATTGCAAAATCTTCCTTGGCAGGGTAGATATTAGCTGGATAACACATTAAAACCTGTGTTCATGCTCAAGTTATCCAGGGAAGAAAAGAGAAAAGCTATTTCTCTGTTTATTCGCATAAAATAGACACTTTTAAAATTTAAGTACAGATCTGAACTTTTGCTCAGTGGGAATAAAGATCATCAATATTTAAAACGGAGGTTTCAAGTCAAGCTAAGTGGAGTGGTGTAGAGATAGATCTAAACCAGGGGGTCTCATTCACTTGCGATTAAGCTACATGAAACGTGAAGTTTGAAAAGCCGTAACTATATGATGAAAGAGACTCAAGGGATGCATAGAATTTTCCTTTGGGTTCTCCTTGAATTATGACTCTGACTGACTATATGATCATATAATATCCCTTCTTCCCTTTTACAGAAGTTCGTCCTCATTCATTGCACAAAATTTCCCTGCTACTCACTTGGAAGGAACCTGTAAGAATGTTATCATCACAGTTCAAAATGTGGCCAAGTGCTTTATTTCCTGTCAACCCTGTTCTGATATCAGAATGAATTAATTTTCTTATGGTCTTTGTTATTGTATTGATCATGGTTGTATCTGAGTGATCCACAATACTCAGTAATTACCCTTGCAGAAGTGGACTGTGCTGGGAAAAAAAGACAGATAAAAAACTAAAATTTCTTTTCTAAGGTGGACAAACCCTAATTTTTCTACATACTAGCTATAGCTAGATGGACATGGTTTCAGCTGTGGGTAGAACTGAATGAAACTTGCTTCCCATTTCAAAGAAAACATCGATATTTCAAAAATTACTGTTCTATTTTAGAATAGAATGTAGAGTTATTTATTTAAAGAGAATTAAAATCTTGCTTCTAAGGAAAATTTGCATTAGTAAAAATGTTCTGGAAAATTGTCCTGTTGGATTTTCCCAAAATTAAAGGGATCAGCCAGCTGCCCCAGCTCAGGAAAGCTCCTTGAACTGCCTCGCCTCCAGTCACTCGAGTCAGAGAACCAGCAAGCTGTCAGAGCTCCTGCTGCAGCCGGGGGTCCTGGGTTCCCCAGCCTGGTTTGGGCAGTAGAGCCCTGACCTCATCTGGGGTCTTCCTGTCCTGGTCCTGCCTTCACCACACTCCCCTCAGGAACCCTGGTTACTCAGGCTTGAAGATTGCTGAACTATTACTCAGCTCTTGCCCAGCCCTTTCGCTAGGGTTTCTCTTTTTTAGAAAGCCTGACACTGAGGAGGTGAGGGTAGAAGGTCCAGACCTCCACCCAATCTGGTGTCTTCAGCTCCTGATCCCCATATTTAGATGTAACTTGAGGATTTTTTACCAGGTTTCACTGTCTCTTGAGGTGCACATAATGGTGAGCTTAACCCTAAAAATTTCTCTGTACAGGGAAGTTTTCTGGAAATTACTGTTCTCAGACAATCCATAAAATGATATGACAAGTATTCTAGTGTAATACTAATTTCCTTTACAGAATAAATTCTGTGAAAATTTAGACAAATATTTTAGCAGTTCAGATATCAATATTTCCACAGGTTTCATTAAGATGTCTTTTACTGTCTGACACAAGAGGTAATGATACTTAGTATTGCTTCAAAGTGTGGACCTTCCAGCTGTGATTGAAATGTCTTCTGAGAAAAGGAACAAAAAAATAACTGCACCTTCCCAGTTCTGCAGGAGGCAAATGCAATGGGACCACTAGTGGTGTAAACTGATGAGCATTTCTGATAGCTGCAAACTGTTTTTCAAGTACTGGTACAAGAAATCAAATTTGGTGTCTCTGTCGGGGAACAATCACCATTGAAGAGCTTCTATTATTTTTTATCTGCAGCTTTAATTTCCTATAAAATACATTCTATCAGTATTTACCTGCCAAATATTCAGATGTCTCTAGCTTTGTGTTTTATATTAAGTTTTTATTTCTGTCAATTTGTATTTTAGATTGCAAATCAAGAACCTTTCAAGAGAGTTTTGATTAATTTCAGGCACGACTTGGCTTCATTTATTTTTTATGTTTTGATGGTAATTTACCATGGCATAAAACTGTTTTGCATTAAACTACACTCATGAATCAAGAGTCTTTTCCATTAACAAGATCCATTTAAAGAATAAGCCCACCTACAAATCAAGTATTTTGTGTCAGTTTCTGTAATTATTGTTTGGAAAAAACTGGTACAATGGCACCGTGAATTATTTCAGTGCATAGATGATCTAGACAAATAGAACAGAAATATTAATGTAACTGGTACTGCGCTAAATTACCTGGCAGAGGCCATGGTTTAAGGTCTCTTACTCTCTTAAGTGGAAAAAGAGAGCTTTAGTTTATGCTGCTTTGGATTGCAACAGTATTTTTTAAAGAGACTTCTCTTTAAAACTCATTCGGAAATTATTCAGGGCTACCTTAGCTCTCTAGCTGGGAAGCAGAGTAATATCTAATGACTGGAGCCCCTAGCTGCTTTAAAACCAATATATTTTTAATATATGTATATATATATATACACACACACATATATATATATATTTATTTATTTATTACTATTTCTTAAATATATATGTATGTATATGTTTATGTCTATGTAAATAAAATGTTTGGAAAAGAATTCCCTTGTTCATAAAGTTGTTTAGAAAGGCTGGCATATTACAAGGAGATCAGGTAGCATCCATGGAGTTTATGACAGCTGTAGATAAAATATTTTTAACACATTTGCTCTGGCCAGCCTTCTTGAGCTAATTTCAGTTGATTTCAATGTTGACATTATTTTTGCACTATATTCAATAGTTGCGCATTATTGACAGGAGTTCACTATGTCACATGATTTTAAATAACAAAATTACCATGTTAGTTCTCTTGTAATTGTTAAAATTGGTTTCTGTCTTTCCTTTGTCCCCGTGCTTTCAGCAGATGTATTTAATGCAGCAGGAGGGATGAGTGAAAATCAGATTGTACATTTTTGGCTTTCATCAAACACTTGAAAATGAGTAGCTGAGGCACTGGAAATACTAATTTTATTCCTCTCCTTGCGAACTTTGCAGTTTTTTACTACCCATCTTTTAACTTGCTCTAATATATTAATGACTATGCTTATGAAACATTTAAAATTTGATCGTTCAGAGCATATATGGAAAAATTCTGACAACAGAACATCTTCTGCCATAATAATAATAAAGACAAGACTCTTTATTCTAAAAGCAAATGGCTAATATTAAACAGGGATATTTTAGAAGCTATGATGAAATGTAATAAGTGTTGCTGTAGTTGACATGGTTTCAGTGGCTGATGGTCAAGTTAAGCCGATTTGTTTTCAGAATGCTAATATTTTTAAATTTTGTCAGTAATTCACACCAGCCAAGATTTAACTAGAGCTGCCTGGTGTCCTCAGAATTGTCTGAGGCAATCGATATATTTTTCTCTTTACAATCGGTTTTAGTTTTCAGGAGACAGGCAGAAGGCAGTCTTTTCCTCAATGCAAGTGAAGTGATCCCTCCTTATACCTGCAGACTGACATCAAAGCTCTGAGAAATGAGAACAAGCCCATTTATCTCAGTAGGTGTTAACTCACATGCCCCAAAATGATTGCTTTACATCAAGTTTCTCAACATGCCTTAACATTTCAGTGTAGTCGAAGTATATAAGGCCATAAGTGCTGGTTAGCTGCTTGTAGGATAATGGAGGACTAGCTTAAGCCACAGAGGGTGTGGGATCAGACTGTTTCATCTTGGAATCTAACCTGAGCTACTATTTCCCTGCTGGATACTTTAGGGGAGTGGGAGCAAGCATCGCTCTATTAGTTACTCGGTTCCTTTTAAAGCTCTTAAGTGGAAGAGCGAGGAGTATTTTCTGTTCTCTTTGCTTCAGTTCACTTCTTGTGTGGCTTCTGATGTTTTCATTCTTGGAGTGAATGCCCAGGCCTTAAAATGTATTATTTTCTGGCCTGACTACAATTCTATCCAAATCACTACAGCAGAGATCCTAAGACTGAGGAGTACCGAGGCCATATGTCATGACTGTTGCTCAACATGCTTTGTTAAATTGCTTGTCATGAGACTGTGGAACAACCTGGTCTGAGACTTTTCAGTCAGCACATGCAATAGCATCAGAAGCCAGTCCTCAAAGGCCAGCACCAATATGAGAAACTGATTCTGCTGTTAAGGCTCCCACTGTCTGTGGTGCAGCCGAACCAGAAATGGAAACAATTGAAGAGAATAATTGATGTTTTTATTGCATTAAATTTGAAGATAAAAGATGCTGCTTCTTTTACTGTATGTGAACATGTGAATATAGACAAATTTGTTTTCAAAGAGACACTTTCAAAAAAAAATTCAAGACATGAAAATTTGTGAGCTCACACTTATCTGGAAATCTTGGTGAAATTGAAGACCTCTCTTGTGTATATATGTCTCTTTCTTATGAACTCCTGGGGAGGCTTACAGATTGATGTCTCTGCAAAGCATGTTTAATGCTGAGGGATGAAATTTCCATTCTATTTTTTTTTAAGTTGGCCTCCTGTATGGTTACAAGAATTTCCTGGTAGGAGAAGCACATTAGTTTACTATATGTCTCAGTTGGGCTACCCTTCCTGCTCTCAAAGGATTAATTGGAGCTCTCCTTCTGCTTTGAGTGGTTAATAAAACATGGATCTGAAAAGCAAATCAATGCACCTGATCTCCCCGCCTAGGTAAAAGCTGTTAAGTACAAATTCTAGAAATTTGAGAAAACACAAAAAACAAGCAATCTCTCTGCCATTTCACTGTAAAATGAGATTTCTGAAATCTATGACAATTAGCTATAATGGATGTTCTGCTAAAGCCTAATACAGAGCTGTGGGTTTTTTTCCCTGATGATGTTTAACTGCAGCTAAATATGCCAAGCTGACATTTGCCTGCAATTACCATGGAGCCATATTGAGATCTTCACTCTCTGAAGAGATTTTGAATGACTACAGCATCATCTAGGATAACATCTTGTTTTCATTAATCTTTGTCGTGACTTTTGCTGCTGGCAAACCATGACTTAAACACAGCTTCTGTCTCGCTTTGGGAGTTTGCATAACTCTTTCTGTTAAATAAATTTAAAAAAAATTATATATATATACGTATATATAAAGAAACTCCTGAATGGAATTTCAAACATGAAGCATTAATAAATAATAAGATGATGTAAGGGCCTCACAGAGTAGGCTCTTCAAAGCTTTTATTCTATATCATTTGTTGAGTGTGGCCTAACAAACTGTGTGGGTATCTAAATATTAGGTAATATAAACCACCCAAAAACTCTAATTCGGTGCATATTTTGACTATAGATGAACTCAAGACTGATGTCATACTCTCAAGTTATAAGAATAATGAGGAGAGAAAGGCACAAAGAAATTTTCTGTTTTCTCTTCTGCCCAGGCAAGCTCAGTATTTTTAAATATGGAAATTACTTTCTCATTTACTGGAAAATAAAACTATTTCTCTGACAAAACCTGTTGTTCAGCCATTGTAATGTCTGCCAATAGGTGTTCAGTCTGAAAGCACAAGTAATTATATTAGTGGAATATCACTATCTAAGGAAACCATTAGCACTGGATTTGTATTAAAACAAAAAAAAAAAAAAGGAAAAAAAGAAAGAAGGGGAAAAAAAAAAAAAAAAGAAAGTACTGGACTTTCCTAACAGATTATTGTCCATAGTGTTTGCCCATTACAATTGCCTTTAAAGGGTAAAATACAGGACAGCTGTTTCTAATCAAGAATATTAATCAGAAATCTAGCAAGCCTCCTAAAAAACAGCAGACAAAGACATGATCAAGCTAATAGGCAGATACATATTTGACTAGGCAGAAGACTAGACTTTCAGAAAGGAAGGAAAGCACAGTGTATATGTAGTTATATCATCTGTGTTATATATTGCAGGAACAATTTTAGGAAGGATACATCTATTCTGCAGTCACATTTGCTGATTTGGGGATTCTAAATACTTCCTTCCCCTTGTCCTGATTCATTAAATAATCAAGAAAGGCTGGTTTGTTGATTTCTACTTAAGAGAAAACTCAGGCTTAGCAGAAGCAACCTGGTACGTGGTAGAATTTGCTAGTTTACATACTGTAGATTATGCATGATTTGTATTTCTCATTTTACTCGTAAAAATAAGGTCTACCTTGCTTCAAGAAGTTGTAGATAATATGTTAAAGATGGTGAACAGCTCAGGTAGTGAGATAGAAGCTGTAGAAGTAACAGAGGGACACTCTTCAATTCTGAGCAGCAGTTTCATCACAGCCACCACTCACTGAGACATTGACTTTTTTACTAATAAGTGTGACAAAACCGCACTCTAGCCCAATCCTTGAAGTGGAACTGTCTGCAACTTTTCCTTAAAGTGATATAACCAAAAATCACTAATGACTTTCCAATTACTAAAACGCAATCTTAATGTCAGCACAAGGAACAAAGAAACTTTTGAAATAGAGAGAAGTCAGATTTGCTGGCTAAGACATGAAGAGGTCTGACCAAAAACAAACAACCAAAAACCACAACCCTTAGTTCTTGCACTTTTCTAGGATGACTTTCCAATTACTTTATTTTTCTTTTTTTAATTCTGTGCCATGCAGCTGGTTATGTTATTATACTGTCTTATTGTATCTTCACTATCTTAGTGGTACTTTACATCTCTCTTTGACCATAAGATCCCTCTCCTGCAATCCAGAAGCTTTCCCCCAGCTGGTCATTCTCAGTGACTTCCAGGGACAACTTCATCTTTGGTTCATTTAGTTATGCAGTTTTTGTTGCTCTAGAACAAAACAGGGAGCAGACGGCTCCCCTCACTGATGACGAGCACCTTTTAAAACAAAATATACAGTAAACTGTAATCCAGCCTATAATGGGCACTATGTCTGTCAATGAATTTTTCATGGAGTTTATTATTTTATCTTGAATCTTGAGTCAGCCACCAAAAGCAGCACCAAGCTTCTTATAGAGGGGTTTGGATGCAGATACACAGAAAAACTGCTGGAGTTACACATGGCCTGGAATGGATGTATCACTTTAGGCAATGCAAATTTAGGGTATGTAGAGCATATTTGTTACATATTCATTCTGAAAACATTAGACTTTTTCATTTTTATTCAACTAACAGAAAAATATATTTTATGATCTAGTCATCCTGTGTTTTGGTTGAGGTTGGCTCTTCTGGAAAGGATTTTGTGTGACCTTATATTCTACTGAAATGTGTTTAAGATGTTGAGGCTTCTGGCACTACATAAGAGGATCAGGAAACATTGGTGTGTGACGAGTAGAAATATGAGAATAGAAGAAAGGAGGCAAAGTGAGCTGTCTAGAGCAGCACATGAGATGGGAGACAATCCAACAGGTAGAATAAGAATCAATATTTTATTTTATATACAGTGAAGTTGTTTCAGCAGAAAACGTCCACCTGGGTCTTATCACTAGCCTAGCTATTTCAGACATAAGCACGTTGTTTTTATTACTTTAGTCCCAAAGAAATATGACATTTTAAAAAGTCCAGTATTGATACAGTTTATCATTTTAGAGGAATGCCTTTGCTGGTGAAATTGTCCACATGGTCCGGCTATATAACTTCAATGGCTAAATGGGTGGGAATCTAATAGATAAATCCCACTGGCAGAGCCAATTAAAGACCTTTATATTAGTCTACCTGATGAATATGTTGGATAATGGCCCCTGGGGGAAGAGCTGTCTAGGTATCGTTTGTCAGTCATAACGGGCTCTAGAACACTGTGTGCAGTCTGCAGAAAGAGATATAATTGAAGTTGAGGAATACAGAAAAAAAAGTCATTTTGTTTATGTGCTTTCATTGCAAGGGAAATAGAGGGGAGGTTTATGTAGTGTGGGGTGCCGTTTGTTTGCCTTTTTTCAAAGCAGAGGTGGTTCAGTGGGCCTGACCCAAAGCCTTTCAGAAGCAGAGACAGAATTAAATATTTTTTTGTCCCAAAAACAAGGGCTGGTTCTTAGCTGTGACAGAAGAGACAGTGAAAAAGGTAGGGAAAACAGACAGAACTAAGATCAAAATCTATTGGGAGGATCCTGCAGAGCAGGCTTTCTGTATTGATTGTACACGGAAAGGATAGGTTTCTGCCTTACATTTCCCTGCCCTTCCTTACCCACACTGTGTGAGGGCAGCAGTGGGAATCTATTTTTTTTTTCTTTTTTTTTTTTTGTTCCAACACCATTATATCAACAAAGCAGAAAGAGAAATAGTAATTCTCCTAGCAACTGCCTGATTTTGCTGTATTTAAAACTAATTTTTAAGCAACTTTAATCCGAATGCAGAACAGAGGAAGATTTGATATGATGGTGTGCCATAGACATAGTATGTTTAATGTGTTATATGGATACAAAGATGCATGCATATGCTGATTCCAAATTCTGTCTCCCCCGCAGATTTTTGAAGTTTTACTTTAGTGTGTGACACAATGTTGTGATAACTTCTTTCTCTATAGACTGATAGGTACAATCGCTGACCCACGATCAGAGTTGGCCTTCCTCAATTTATACAACTAATTCTTCATTCCCTCTTTGCTCTAAAGAGAATGCTGAATACGAAAAGAGGACTTTGGCATATGTGTTAGGCACAGGATTCATTATCATATTCCAAATGGGGAGTGGGACAGAATGTGGGAGACCCTGGGCTCACTTCTTGCTCTGTCCTCCCTACTGACCTTTAGGCTCTGCATTTACTCTCTATTGAAAGAGTACATCATGGGGAAGGTACATCATAAGGTAGTATTGTTCTACATGTATTTTAAAAGGTGTTTGGGTACCCCACCAATTTAAAAACCCCTCACATATCAATGTGCACCTTTACAATTCAAATACCTCCTCAGTCTTTCAAATTTAAATGCAGAATGAATAAAATAAAACAATTAAAGATAAGTTATTACCTGAATTTCTTTTCAGACATGGGCAAATATAATATGATCCCAGATACTAGAAAACTCACACAGTTTGAGCTCTCTTTAGTCCACTGATACAGGACATAAAGAATGCATAACTGAAAAGAATTTTTAAAATTTTTTGAGTGTGCAATGTGTTGCATTGTTTTCAGTGTGTTGGGAGTCCTGGAACATGATAGGAATGCATTCAAAAATCCACAATTAACTAAAATCATAAAAATGAGAAAATGTCATACTTTTCAAATAAACTGCAATTACAAATAAACAATAACTACGCCACCATTTTAGATGCTATTTTATAGAACCTGTAGTATTTCCTTGTATGGGATAGCTTTTTGATTAGAGACCAAGCATGGTGGGTTGTTGTCAAAATCTTTGTTGAAGGATGAGTACAGTTCTGGGGCCTCAGCGGGGAAGAAGTGTAGGTCTCAGGCCATCCGGGCTGCTGGCTCCCCAGCTGGCAATCTCAGCAGGGACACCAAGTACAGAATCAACCTCTCACCCCTAGAGGTCTCCCCAGGTCAGAATTAAGAAACGATGGCAGAATAATGTATAAAAGTTTATATCTGACATTAACCATTTTTAATTGTTTTATAGAGAAATGCATCATTAGACACTTTCAGACATTAGATGTAAACAAACTTTTTCCAAAGATAGCAGCTTAAGGTTAATTACATGCTTTTTATGACTGTGAGTGTCAGCTGTGGTAACAGTTTTTCAGAGAATATTACATATTAAACTTCTTGACACCCTTGCCTTTCCTTGGTAACATAATTAGTTGTGCTTTATCTGTTGAGGTTTTGTTTTCAGTTAATCATTAGAATCACTCATTTCAAGCCTAAATGTGAATGAAGCATGTTTCAACTTCCTTTCCTGTCAAAGGAACATATAGCCTGATAGCTCATTAAAATTAAACAAAAATGCCACTGAGACCCTTAAAATTCATATTTTATTTCTTTTCAGTGTGTGTGAAGAATGTTAAGTATCTACATTGGATCAGAAATCAAATGAGGAGAAAATGTTTGATTCTGGAAAGAGCTCTGTTGTCATAAATGTGGGAACGTGAAGATAATAGAAAGTCTGTCGCCATTTCAAAACAGTAGGAGAGACACAATTTATATTTGTTACTAGAAAGTTCAATTTTTTGGCAGTACATTGCAGAAGAATAAGGTGCAAAAATTGTGCCAGCATGTTAAAAACAAAGCAATAATACTGATGTCTGTTTACTTTTCCTTGTCTAATTAAGTCCAAACCCACAGCTTTCAGAAACACCTATCTGTTAAGTCTAGAGTCAAATTTGAAATTTTTCCTTCATATTCTGCATGGTTATCCAGTTTCAACAGGGTTAAATATATGGTTTTACTCAATTAGGTGAAATCCCTCATCTAGCTAATTTACTTGATTGAATTTTATTTGTGTATAGTATTGACGGTCAGTTATAGATGTAGGAAAAGACCCACATCTCGAATTTCTCAAGTTTTATAAAACAGAACGGGAGAGGAGGGACTCCCAGTGTTTGTGAACCTTGGTATTTTAGCCCTACTTTCTAATCAATAGCTTAATAGCAACTACTGCAGCCTTGAGATCCCAAAGTGAGAGCTGGCATTTAACTAATCTACTCAGTTGAGAACATTTATATCCGTGGAGTCAGAGCTATTACACTTACTGAAAAACAGAATATAGAGTTGGAGCAAGGGACACATCCATCATCAAGAGCTCTGTCTGAAGTAGGGCTTTGGATCTCACAAATGCATTATTGCTTTACATGGTAAACTTTATTGCTAAATAAAGACAAGTTTATTATATCATGGATTTTACTTAGCACATGCTTCTTCATGAGGCAAAGGAAATACATATTTTTTGGGGGAAGAGAGCCTTTTACTTAATATGAGAGTTTTCCTGACAAAGAAGAAAGTGTATCATTACTGTTCTGTGAAACACAACTGGGGTTTGGGGGCTCATAGTAAAGTTACTTCCCACACCTGAAGTAGTTTTCACTGATTAATTTTGATTTTACGCAGTGTGCAGAAAAGTGTTATCTTTTCTTTTATTTCACTCAGCTCCCTTTCCTCTCAGGGTGGAGGTGGGGCACACAGATAGGGAAAAGAAGTAAACCACTTGTCGTTTATCCAGTCTTCTTTCCCAGTAAGCTGAAGAGTTCAGAGGAAGAGTAGAAAACTTCATTTCATATTACGTAAAATGAAGGCATAAATATTTTGGATTTTTTATCCGTCTCTAGAAAGAGCAATTTAAGCATCTCAGCATTAGTCTTCTTTTAATATTGGACTGAAACAAGCTCTTTTGTATGTTCTACCGTACACCTTTCTATGTATTGCTTTTTGGGGAGGGAGAGACACACAAAACTTTATCTAGGCCATCTCCATGTGTATAAATGTGTGTGAGTGTGTGTGTATTTGTTTTTTTTTGTTTTGGTAGAGGCTTTGTGTTTCAATTTTTGTGGGTATTTTTAGGTTAGTCACAAAGAAACCCTGGCAGGCATCAGGTTGTCTCACCTATCACTGATCTAACTGTATTAATTCTTCATTTTTGTATTCCTCACTCTATAATTTACCATGCTAAAGATGTAAAAGTATTTTAGAACCTTATTATCTACATTTTACTGTGAGGCTGTTCTATACCTCCTTTCAGCTAAACTCATGGGATAAAGTATTAACAAAAAAAAAGAGCATGAACACTAAAACAAACAAGCAATTTTTCAGCCAAATTATATCTGTTGTGCAGATGTACATATGATGTGCCCACTTATGAAATAATCTAATTTACTTAGCTGAAACAGGCTTGATTTCTGAGCAAGCAGTGCTAACACTCTTTTAAGCTAGACCTAAGAAAGAGAAGGGATACAAGTTTTAAATGAGTTACTAATATGTAGAACAACAAAAAGCCCTTCTGACAACTTCTCAAAACTTTATTTTTATTAATGTGTATTTCGTGTCCAGTTGCTGTTAACTTTTTTTCAGTGCACAAAACAAATATGTGTAAAGATTCATAGATACAGATTCTTCTAATTCAAAATCAAGCAGCATTTTACATGCTGGCATTGTATTTTGTTGCTCTGAGGCAATAATTACACCACAGTTCCTTGCGGCTTAGGAAGATATTATAATCCAAGAATTAACTGACTACATGTTGATTATAATTTCCTGGTTGGTACTACCCATGCTGGTAAGAAGAATGCAAATATAATAAAATTCTCCTCCAGCTGCAGCATACCAACTGGAGGTCTCATTTTCCAATTCTCAGTGATAGATTTTGACTGCTTTTGCCTTTTGTGTCCTGTTGAGAACAGGACATGGTCATTGTCACATTTATAAGCTTTCTCATTCAATGCTACTTTAGTTGCAGGGATTTTAGGTCAATATTCTTTACTCGTGGTCCACAATATTAAAGGAGTCAACAGATAGCATCAAATGAGGAAACCTGCTAGTTTTGCAAATTCTAAGATGCAGAAAAAGTTTTGATTGCCAGCAGTAAAGCCTTCTCTTTCACCAGCTATTCTCCTTCAGCATTTTATGTCAGTGAATGCATATGCACAAGTCTTAAATAATCTTTTTCCCTGATCTCTCCAACATTTTTTGTGTCATGTGAATGACCCGGTCTTCTTTCAACATATCCTGGAAGATTTACCAGAAAATATCCTATACTAGGTAGTTTTGCCACCACTGTTCTGTTTACCGCTGCTTTCTGGGGATATATGTCACCCAAATGGTTTAACAGGGATTTACAAAAGATTTTTTGATGTTGCTAATGTGTTTGTCTAAAGTATATTTTTTATGAATAAGAAATACACCTTGCTAGCATAGTCATCGAAAATGAATAAACAAAAATTCATTTATCTATGTAAAGATAGTTACTGAATGTTTCTTCCACACATTCTCATTCATGGGCTTTTTAACCCAACAGAATATTTCCTCATTTTCTTGGTCATGTGAGGTGCTGTTTTGTGAATTTCTTTTTTTTTTTTTTTGTTCATATTATAATTAAATTGGAGGTTTTTTCTTTTTTAATTTTTTCATATAAAGTTCATTTGATTCATTTAAGGAAACTTCAATGCCTCTGTTAGATGTCAGGAACTCATTTTGATTAATTGATTACTCCAAATGGTTAATTTTTCATTTGAAACAGTCTATGCTATTTGTTAGCCTTTGATCATTAGATGATCTCACAATCCCCAAACCAAGTTCATCTTGTAAGTGCTGGTATGTGTTAAGACCCATGCAGAGTTTAGAGGCATGATTTATCTCTTCTACAGCAATTATTCAAAAATGCTGCAACCTGTTGACTTTTTCTCCACAGTTCCAAGCCATGTATTGATTCTTCCTGTGTGACTATGAATCGTGAGTCTGATGCCTGAAAAATTTCTGTTACTTCCTGCTGCTGTATCTACTGGAAACATGTTTAATGGAAACAATATTAACAACTAAATAACAAAATCTGTTAGAGAAAAAGTGTGCTAAAATCAACCAAAAAGGCATTTTTTAAAGTGCAAGCTACTTCTAGATTTAAGCTTGGAGTCTGTTTGCCAATCATAGAAGGGCTGACCTCTCTGTAAAGGGCACCATTATAGATTTCCTACTGCTGGTGGTAAAGCCTGGCACTTGCCTAACATGAAACCATTTCTTTAGGATGATATAAAATCCCCCTGGAACAACATCCATTGCTCTGGAGCCTTTGCACACCTGTGTGAAGTGAAAAGCAGAAAGAGCGCGGAGGGACCCAAGAATGCAGGCTGATTTTCAAGGATCACCTCCTCCAAGCTCAGGAGTAAGGCACCCCAACAGGGAAGTATTTGGGAAAAAATGCTGGGAGGCCTCCAAGAATGGACAAGAAGCTGCTGAGACAGCTCAGAGCAAAAAAAGTTTTCAGAAGATGGAAATGAGGACAGGTGCCCTGGGAGGAGTACACAGAAAGTATATGGGAAGCTATGGGCAAGGTTAGAAGTCAAGGCCTGGTTAGAACTGAACCTTGCC
Source organism: Dicrurus megarhynchus (assembly GCA_013399195.1). Taxonomy (NCBI): domain Eukaryota; kingdom Metazoa; phylum Chordata; class Aves; order Passeriformes; family Dicruridae; genus Dicrurus; species Dicrurus megarhynchus. The sequence continues at coordinate 76,343 of VXAD01005097.1, read as the reverse complement.
AGGGGCATTAAGGATAAGAGGATTTCTATAGAAATGTTGAAAGCAAAAGAAAGACAAGGGATAATGTGGGCCCTCTCCAGATGGAAACAGGACATCTGGCTACCCTGGACAAAGAGAAGGTTGAGGTTCTGAATCACTTCTGTGCCTCAATCTTGACAGGCCTAAGAGGTGGGCTAACGAAAACCTCATGAAACTCAACAAAGCAAAGTGCAAGGTCCTGCACCTGGGTCATGGAAATCCCAGACACACCCCCAGGCTGGGCAGAGAAGTGATTGAGAGCAGCCCTGCAGAGAAAGACTTGGGGTTGATGGTTGATGAAAAACTCACCATGAGCCAGCAGCACGTGCTCACAACCCAGAAAGCCAGTGGAATCCTGGGCTGCATCCAAAGCAGCATGGGCAGCAGGTTGAAGGAGGAGATTCTCCCCCTCTACTCTGCTCTTGTGAGACCCTACATAGAGTACTGGGTACACTGCAGGTGTCCCCAACATAAGAAGGATGTGGAACTGTTGGAGCAAGTCCAGAGGAGGGCCATGAAGTTGACAAGAGCCCTGGAGCACTTTCCGTATGAAGACGGGCTGAGAAAGTTGGGGCTGTTCAGCCTGGAGAAGAGAAGGTTGCATGGAGACCTCATAGCAACATTCCACTATGTGAAGTGGGCCTACAGGGAAGCCAGAGAGGGACACCTCATCAGGAACTGTACTGACAAGATAAGGAGCAATGGGTACAAATTGAAAGAGGGGAAATGTAGGTTAGCTGTATAGAAGAAATTCTTTACTGTGAGAGTGGTGGGACATAAGAAGAGCTTGCCCAGGGAGGTTGTGGATGCCTCAAACCTAACAGTGTTCAAAGCCAATTTACACAAGGCCTTGAGTGGCCTGGTTTAGTGGGAGGTGACCCTGTCCATAGCAGTGGGTGTAGGAACTAGATGATCATTATGGTCCATTGCAACCCCATGCGTTCTGTGATTCCAAAACTAAAAACTCTGACAGGGCAGTGGAATGAAACAAGGAAGGAAGAAAAGAGGAATTGGCCCCAGCTCTAAAACAGCACTCAGGACGAGGAGGGAACACAGGGTCCGTGCCTGTGTCCTGTTAGCTTCTGCGGGGACACTCATGTGTGGGACTGTAGCAGGTGTTTGTGCTGGTGTTTGGGGCATGGGGTCTGCAGCTCCCTGCCCTGCTAGGTGGCTTCATCCTGTGTGCCATGATAAATAATGTACCCACACCTAACAGACTTTTTGAGAATGCATATGATTTTTTCCCCTCAGGAAAGGGATAGTAAAAATTATAAAATTGGGTATTCAAAGTATTTTTATAAATATTTACAGAGTTTTAATGAAAAGAAATTAATAAACAGCAACAATAAATAATATAATTAGGGGAAACTTTGTGATGCTGCTTTTCTGTGGTGGGGTAAAGAACACTGTCTGTTACTTGCAAATATGAAAATATATACGTGTTTTGAAACACCTAGAAGAGAGGGCACAACAATAACTATTTCAGAACTGTATACCTAAACTATGTCAGATTAGGTTGATACATTTATGACTTGTTTTGATGGATAAGCCAAGTCAAAATTATGTTTTCTTCCATTTGTTTTAAGATTTCAAAACTAAAAGGGAAGAACAAAAAAAAAAAAAAAAAAAAAAAAAAAAAAGACAAAAAATAAATACGTTGCAGGAAAGTACAGCTCATTTGTAGTTCTTACCCATTGCTTCTTTGAAAGGAATGGCCTAAGAATTATGTTGAACCCGAATGTGAAAGCTACTGTATTTTGTAGCTCTTTCAGTGATAAAAACATCAGTCTATGAACAGATGCCCATCATGCTTTGCCTTTTGCTATAAATATTTATCACTTAAATGTTGCCTGTATAATTTAAAAGGCCGGTATAAAAGACAGCAAGGCAGCAAATGAATGTGCACAGCTTCAGCAAGAAGGTTACTAAATAACATCATCCTCAATTTACAGATGTGAAAACTGAGATGTTACAATCTTTCTCAAGTCACAGTCAGATTTGAGGAGGACACTGGGGCTAAAGCTGTTAATTTATATCTATTTATCCAGCAAACTTAATGCACACATAAAAGTATCGTCAGATTTGACAAAGTAGAGATTTCATCTCTCTCCTGTTTCAAATGTTGGGCTGCAGTGCAGTCAGGGATGCACTTTATGCATGGTGTGTGTGAAAGAGCTGAATATGTCTGTCACAAAGTGACTTTGATGATCCATATGTAAAAACACATTTATTCTGGAATTGCTCCGCACACGACAGTGCTTTTTTTGAAATTAAGCATTTAGCGAGTGGGGAGAACTGCTTCATGACAGCTGTGATGGTCAGTAGACTGGGAGGGCTGTTTGCTTTTGCGGGCTTTGTCATGTTTGGGTTTTGTTTGTTTGTAGTGAAATAGGACTGCTGAACTGAAATTCTTAGCTTCTTGGAGATCTTTATTTCCATATTTAAAATTATTTTTACAAGCTGCTTCTTATTTAATTTATCATGAAGAAATAATGAAAAAAGTTTAGCCGTCACCCTTATTTAATCTTTTTTATTTTGCCTTACTAGTTTAAGTGTCATTTCAAAATGGTGTATAATAAAAAAGGCTGCTATAATTGAAGGATGATTTTTTTAGCCAGTGAAAAATAATTAAATTCCTTTTTACCTTAAAACTTGCTGTAAAATATATAAATAATGAAATTTATTTAATTGAGAGCTAAATAATTAAAATGTTCTTATTGTTCACCTTTACATGCATTTCCAATACTGCAGAAATTTATAGTGTGGAAATTCTACTCTTGTCTTCCAATTTTTTTTTCTTCTCTCCTTATTTGACTAGATTTTTTTAACTGACAGTCCCTTCAACAATAAATTATGAAAACTTTAATAAAGAGGAAAACTATTTAGATATTTAAATGCATAAATCTCACTCATCTGACATCCACTGTGTCATTTTTTTTGTGACATCAGGTTTACTTGTTTGGAATTTCATATTTCCAAACCGAAGAGAATGTAAGAGTTCTAATTCAAAGCATCAATCACGGAAAATGAACATAACCTAACATCGTTGCTGAATCAGGCCACCAATTTATTGCTTTGTAAAAGCAATCAGCAAGCTATCAAGCAATAAAGCGTATGGGAAAAGTGCTTCTTTTGAGATAGCAGAGCCATTGACAATGATATACTGATGGAGAATAGCAACTATTTTACAGCGTAGTGTGCCTATTACTTGTTAAAAGCTCTGAACTGTTCAACAGATGTGATATATGTTTCTTATTATTATGGATCAATCTAGTTTGTTTAATAGCCTTGTATGCCACTTAGATTCGCTGTCTTATTTAATGAGGTTATATTTGCACTATCTGGCTCTTTTGTTTTAGTTGAAGGTATGACTTCAGTTTTTCACTTGGTTTTCCAAGGAACGGTGAATGCTCAGACAATGTTTTTTTCACTTGCTTACTATGGCAAGTGCTACAGAGCAAACTGCAGAGCCATTCAAACCCTTTTACTGTACCAAAAAAACTAATATTTTACACTGTGCTAAAAAGATTTAATGGAGTTTTTCATAGATGCCTACAATGCGTGCCTTTAGCAGTGTTTTGTTGTTGGTTTTGGCTTTTTATTGTTTTTTTTTTCTTCCTTACTCCCATGTCCTGTTTTCTTGTGATAAAAAAGGGAGCTAGAAAGAGTAGGATAGCATACAGTCAGCTCACCTGATTTGTGCAGATGAAGTACATATGTTATATTGGTAGAGTGAACCCTGCAACTGTTATCTGCTCTAGACAGGAGGTCTAAAACTGACAATCTCATCTGTGTCATCGATGCTGGGAAAAGCTGATGTGTCCTCAGGGACAATGAACTGTTAGAAATAAAGCATTAAAAGTCTTTGCTACTCTTGATGTGTCCTAAAGGATTGCTGTGGTAGTTGGTACCACACAGTTAAATTTTCTAGCCTGCTACCAGAAGTTTTGATGAGATTTCCAGCAGAATTTTTAATCACTTAACCTTTCCAATTGCATTAAGATGAGCTGTCAGGGGTCTCCTTTCTTAATGTTTGATAAAAACCTTCTCTGTCTCCACACTTTCTTTACCTTTTAAACTCCAATAAATTCCTAGAACCCTTTTGTTGCCTAGGGAATTTGTAGCCCCATGTTCAAGACCATACCTTATTTGCCTAAAAGCACAGTTTAAAAAAAAAATGCCTGTGGATTAACCCACTGTTTTGTGCTATCTTTTGGTATGATTTTGGGGTTTCTAGATTAAAAAAAATATTTTTCACAATTACTTATAAATCAAGGATTAAATATAGTCATTAAATATATGAGTTTGTTGTGGTTTTCTACCCAACTCAATTCTAAAATGTGTATGTTCAACTCCCATTTACAAAATATGAATTAAATAAATGTCACAAAGTTACTTTGAGGATAAACACTGTGCTTATTAAGTTAATAAAAGAACGCAAACTGAAGAATTAATATAGTAACACCCCCCTATGGTAGCATAGTGAAGGGTGGCGAACTAGGAGTAGGAATCACCAATCCTCATGCTAAGCCCTTTTCCTCAGTTGCAAAGAGTTTTGAAACACACTCTTTCTCATTCAAGCACTCTCTTATGGTACATAAGATGACATGGCCAACAGCTTTAACACATAGTTCTGTCTCTCTCAAGAAGCTCCTGAAATTTTCCATTGAAATGTGCTGTGTTCAAATTATTATTTTTTTCTCATTTAAGGAAATGTGCATAATACATGCATATATCTATCCTAGGGAAACTACAATCAAATATATGCATTTCAATGTTGCTGCTTAAACTGATGGTTGTCTTTGATTTCCATGCAATGTCACTCATGATATTTTTGCCATTTCTTGAAGAAATTTGATGTCTTGTACAAATGACTTTCTTTGTGGTTGTTGCCCACTTCTATCATCCCTCAATATGGAATTTCCTATTTTGAGTTTCTTTACCATCCTGTAAAGAAATTGCCAATGAACACAGGAGTAGAAAACTCTTCTGCTGTTATGACATGAAAGTTCCATAAATAAAGGCAGTGAAAATTAAATTTCCTACATCCTTCTCTTATACATGTGAAATTAATTAACATTGCACTACTTGAGCATCTGCTTTATAAAACTCTAATCAAGACAGTGAAAAAAATAGCCAAAAACTAGGCAATTTTAAAGGCAGGGTATTTTTCTTTTCTTATCCATTCTAATTGAAAGTACATCTTTCTCCCACCATTGAGTTCTCTTCAATTGCCTTTTTTTTAGGAAGAACTTACTCCTGAAACATAAAGAAGTGGGCCATTTCAGAGGTGACTATGAACTGGCAAAAAATAAATTTTAGAAAATACCTCTCATTGAACAGGTTCTTTATTTTTACACTACCTTCAGTTTGTATTCAAATTTCTAATTGTTAGATAGGTAACAAAGTTAGGTAAATGAAAGGTAGCTTCAAAAAGCTTCAACACAGGACACTGTGGTCTTGAACAGATGAGTCTGATTTTGAAAACAACTCAGGCATTTTTTTAAAGTTATTCCTCCATTCACTCATGACTTTCAGGAATTAAATGGTTTTATCAAGAAGTATGCTGGCTGAAGCAAGTGCATTAAATACTGTGTCTCGACGTCAGTAAACCTCCCGCAATGAAGGGGAAGTTATACAGGAAAGTCTTTAAGAAATATGTTTCAAGATGCTCCTTCTAAACCTCTCAACACAATTATGAGATGTGATTCTTTGACCCTCCATAGACTTGGCATTCAATTAAATTTTAATACATTTGTTAAAAAAACCCCAAAACTTTTTAATTGGCCTCTATGGGATATCAATAGTTCTATTCCTCTGATGTTTAACTGCAACATTATGTTTCTGCTTGATGGCACAGGGTCAGCTAAATTCACACTAAACATCTTTTTAGCTTCTTGTGTGTTCGAAAATCTTATTAAAAACTCAAGCATTCTCTTAATATAGTATTGTTTGAAACTTCCATAATGAACATGCTTTAGAGAATAGGACTAAGAAGCAGATTTTTGAGAAATAAAGAGGGACATGAGTTGTTTATCTCTGGTGTTATCTTTTAAAAATACTAATTTTCCAGTTTTGTTTATTTTCTAGGGTATTAAATACATAAAAATGTGATTCTGTTTCAAGATTAACAATGCCCACAAAAAGCTCTGATATGAGGATTTAGTACCAACGATAATTTAATGCTTGTGTACATTTATTCTGTGGATACATCCTGACCCTACTTGTCTTTTCATCTTTACTAACACTAAAATTTAATAGGATATGTATTTTTAGTGTCAGGATTTGGGAATCTTTGCTTTTTTCATGTTTTGTTGACCATAAGCTCCACTGAAAGAAAAGAAGTGAGCATAGAAGTGGTTCTCCATTCTGAGGAAGTCACCTAGAGCACTTTTAACTTCTGGATTTGTTTAAAAATTACTCTTACTCAACACCTGCACTTTCCCAAGGAGAAGCCTGGCAATTTTGAACAATTGTCCAAATATTATTTTGCTTGCTACACTTTTGTCATAATGCTCAAGATTGCAACTTCTTTTCTTGTGTGCTCAATTCATAGTTGTTGTAGAAATTTTAGTCATCTCTTTATTAAAAGTAGATAAAGAGTTTTGTGGCTTGGAATATTCATACAATTTGGAAATATCTTTTTAAAGAGGGATTAACTCATGTAATCATGGATACTCCTCAGCAAATGCTTGATACTCTATTTGCTTTGTATCTTTTTGAAAAAAGTCCTCTGTGAAACAAAGAAAAGTAGATTTGTTTGCTTCAAAATGCACTACGATTATTATACCTGACACCCCTGCAACTAGAACAAGAAAAAAGAAAACTTTAAATAACTATTTTCTGCTCTGGAAAAAATATTATTTCATGAAGAAACTTGAAACAAAACAAAAATCAGAACCATGCTCTATGTACTTTTAGCACAATCAGAGGGAGATTGTGTGTAACATTTAAGTTGTTGAAGAATCACTTGCTGATACAGGTTCTGAGCAGAGCAAAAATTGTATGGTATTTATATTTTTTTTTCTCAAATTTTAATTGATTCACAGTTTATTTTGCAACACTGAGACATGCTAAACACTGTACATGTCAACTATATAAGCAGGAGATTTTTGTAATGTTTTATAGAACTTGTGGCTGGATCACAGTGAAACTTTCTTTAAACCTCTGTTGTTTGTGTTTTGCTTGGTCTTTTTCCATGACCAAATTTCTGAGATGTGTTATTGTCCACCAGATTCTTATGCCTTACACATATTGTACTTTCATACAAAATTTTTCAGATTTATGGACAGATACCCACTTTGAAGATAATTTATATTGTATGCTGTTGTATAACAGCAGACTTAAGTGATTTAGAAAAATGTAATATGATGCCACAGCTGTCACTGCTCTAAACAGCTTCTATGCCTCATAATAAATGACTACTATGTTTAAAGTCAAAATAATTATACGCCTGAGAAAATGGCCTGTGGTAAACAGACTTCTATGGCACACGGAGAAAAGCAGATGTCTAGTTAGAAAATTAAAATTTCATACTACCTAGTATGCTAGATAGTCACAAGTCTGTCTTCACCACTTTGCCAGAAAATTATAATATACTTATCTTAAGATCTTTTTTTAAACAGACTTGGGAGTCAATGCATTTTTCCTAGGGAGGTTAATCTATTGGGAAAGTGATTTTTCACCTTTTCCTTAATCATTTGTTATTACAATTCACTTGTGATCAAAATGTCTGCATTTCCTATCTGTATTTTACCAAATCATTTGTAGATGACGTAGATGACATTAAAATGTATGGTAAAATGTATGATGGTTCTTCTAGATTAATGTTTAAGGTTCATCTTCTTAAGAGCACCTCTGTTACAGAGTATTAGAAGTTGTATTTTTATTCTTTGGGTTTTTTTCCCCCACATTTGCTTTCCTGAGTAAGTCACTTTCCTCAGAATAACTGCTTTTTAACAGCTAAGTAACCAATTACCAGATTGGGACTGACAGAGACAGGTAAACCAAGACTAGGTCTATTTGTGAGTTTTCTTCATTTGCTAGAGGTCTAATTATAATTGAAGATAGACAGAGCTTTAGTAGTTACAGGGTTTTGTAACATTTCGAATGTAATTACTCCTTTGAAAAAAATGTTCGTGAGTGAAATTTGTGCTACTGCAAGGTCTTTCTTAATTAACATATCTATTTTATTCTACAAGGATTTCTTCTCTGTCCACAAGATTGATTTGAAGACCAACATCTGCTCAAACAATTTGCTCAAGAGAGGAGACAAGCAGTCACTCAAAGCTATTCTGAGAACCAGCAGAAGCTTAGCAAATGGAATATACAAACATTGCTAGAGGAAAACTTGGGGATTTTGTTTGTTTGTTTGTGGGGTTTTCATTTGTTTTGTTTTTGCCTGTTGGGGTATTTTTACAAAATGTAATGACAAAGAATCTAAGAAAGTCACATTGAAGATGGGTTTGGATGTTTACAGCAGGACTATTACCTCCTTGAGAGGGGGTCTATATTGACCTGACCCTTATAGAACCCTGAGAAGCAGATTTTATTATTTGGTGGAAGCCAGATTCTTTTGGTAGATGGTTTTTGCTTCCTCTTAGATGTGTTGTGTGCAGAATTTCTCCTTCTTACAAGACCCCACAGAGATGTGGACCTCTGTTCTTCTACTGATGTATCATGAGTTGAGGATTGTCTTGGGGTGACTTGAGGTGTAGGAAACGATGACTCTTTATTATACACAACTGCACTAGCTGATTTTAAAAGACCTGAAGAGGTGTGCTAGAGCTTTTATAACAGATTCGTAAAATAGCGCCTTTTTCCCTTGCTCAAAATGTCAAAACTATCACAGGCTGATAAAGTGATGGAGTTTAAAAATTTTTCTAATTTTCTAAATCAGTTTTGTTAGAAATTACTTTTAGATTAAGTTCTCATGTGGGTGTGGTAAAGCATTACTCCAATGGTAGTTAGTCCCAATGTTTCAGAGCTCTAATGCGAGGAGGAATGGCTGGACCTTGGTATGGGAAAAGGTAAACTGATATGTAGCCATTGGGATGGCCAGTGGAACAATGGTTCCTACTTGACTTGGTGGCTCTTTTCCTATACTAGACCAATTCCTTCTAGAAATCACTCTTAAATTCACAATGCTTATCAAAATAATTAGAATTCAAAAGGTTCATGATACTATGGCCTTCGTTCTTAATACTTAAATTCAAGTCAAGAGTGACACTAGTGAAGCTTGACTATATAACAAATTATACATAATCCATCTTCTCCCATTTCCCAGCCCTCATCAGAAAAAATACTAGACATTTAATATATATTTTTATGAACATTAATACGTTATAGTAACATCAAAACTTGCATTCCTTTAGTGAGTGTAGTGAGTATTTCCTTATTTTTTTGACTATCCACTCCCTCATCATGCGCAGAATCCCTCAATCTTTCTTTCTGTCATCACAGACAAATATAGGCTTTGTTAGTTTTCCTCAAGAAATGAAAGTGCTTGTATTTGCTGAACCAGTGATACTTATCTTATATCGATGAAACCCATTCAAAACTTCCTGTGCCATTAGTTCTGCAGCTTTACGTATAGACAGAGAAATCCTTATACACAACAGAACTGTATTTTAGAGCCATTCAACAGTAAACATTAACAGTAGACCATAGTTGTGTTTTTAGCCTCTATCCTGCAAAGAATGCCTTAGAGTACTCTTAAGTCATGATCATGCCTAAGGTATTTTAAATAAATAAATAACCCACAGAAAAAAAATAATAAGGAAAGTGTTTGGGCCTTATTTGTACCTAATGTCTTTGTGTAAAGGAAGATACTCCCTTTTTCTAGGTCATTGTAGGAGACATCCAGCACAACCCTGTGGAAACCACAGAACTGCTGGGAATTAAGGTCTGACAGTCTTCTCTTCACAGGCCCTTGTTTATGTTGAGGCTGTCTGTGGTAGCACAGGTAAGATGTGTTACAATATTATGAAACACATAACTGTGATCTAAGATTAGACAATGATTACTGAAGTCTCTACAGCATTGTTACAATTGCTTGTGTCTGTATCTTCATGATCTTCATGGTTCCTTGTTTTGTTTTGGTTTTTTTTAATGCTGTATCCTGACAGCATTAAAAGTGTTCATTGCAGAGTCATAAGAGAAACATCAATCAACATCCCTCATGAAATATTATGTCATTATGTTCTGAGTTACATAATGGCAATGTAAATCTGACTAACTAAAATCTCTTTTCATTACTAGCTGGTACTATAAGGATATTACACCAATTTCATCACCACCTTAGTTTTCAGGAAGCCAAACTCCTGTTTTCTTGTTGAGACTGCCATCCTGACTTCAACCTGCTGTTAGGCATTGCACAAGCTTTCCTGAAAGGCTGCTGTCACATTGTATACTGCTCTCCATTCTTTCCACACTGTAAGATTGTATGTTTAATATGTTGGACTTTTTGTGTGTTCCTGTACCATGCTTGTTGTCTGTGTGGACATTACTTAATCAGTAGTTCATGTAGGACCCAACAAATTAATTTTTGGTCTCTATTAAACTGTAAATAACTGAGCACTTTAAAGAAGTCTGTAGTGCAGCCTGTGTAAAATGAAATGAAAGACAACAGCATAGACTTCTTCATGCTGCCTTTTTTACCTAAAGGATTCTTTTTTACAGCCAGTCACTCTCCAAAAAATTTCAAGCCTAGAGAAGGAGGACTTCATGGACTAGATTTTTAGATGCCAGCGTAGTTTACTTTGATGACTGTTTCTCTTCTCTTACCCCTTGAGTTGAAATTGCTCACTGAAAAGCATCTCAGTCTTTGACTGCAAGAGAATGATACTATTTCATGGCCTTTTGGTCAATCATCTCCCATTCAGGGCAATCAGATCTATTAAGTACTGCTCTGGTACTTTGACATTCAACTCTAAAATGACACTTCTTTTTCTTGACCTCTCTATAACTGGGTTTTGAAAGACTGTGTTAAAAATTATTAAGGTGTATTAGACATTGTAGGAAAAGTAGAGCTGATTAGATGAACGATGACAAAGGTAAATCTAATTCTGTTGCGTATGAGCTAACACTAAGCATAAACCTAAGAGTAAATATATTCAAGAGACTATATTCCTTCCTTTGTTTTGTTGAGGTCATCTGACATCTATGACTGCCTTTCTTCAGGGACCTTTTATAGTCTGAATTCTGGTAGTGCACACTTCAGGATGCAGAACAAACAGTAAGTCTATTTACTTTGTAAAAGAATTTGATATAAACAACTCATTTCTCCTACCTCGTCTCCCTCTTTGAGCATATTATAATATACTCCAGAGGAAGTGTTTTTAAAATTTGCTGTCTGCAGTGCAACAGTCTCAAAACTGTAGAAGTAAAAGTCACTGACTGGAATTTCTAGTGAGCCATTAACTTCCTCACTTACTCACCACTGCCTAAAACTGGAAGAGATCTGGAGGATTTTAAGTTCTCTTGCTAATGTAAGATTCTACATCATATAATAATAGAAATAGCCTGTGCTAAGGATGTGTCTTAAGATCAATATCCCTCAAAAAACATTGAAATTTGCTAACCCTGCTGGAGACCTCAGAATCTAAATGATGTAAAGGATAAAGATGGTCAAAGTTTGCAATTCGCATAATGATTTCAAAATATTACTAGAATTCTGTTTGTATTTTTTAACTATCTTGTAATATTTTCAAAACTCAGGAGAGTAGAAATGATTTTCAAGCTGCTTGTGGATTCAGAGGAATTTTAAGGAGTGCATTACATCATTGCATTTTTTTGTATTTGTCACAATTTCCCCATTATATTTCATTCTTCACTTTTTATATTATTTCTCTCCCTGCTGGGTTGCATGCCCTTTGGCATGTCCTTTCCTCCTTTTACAGTACCACACCTCTATGGCACTTTTCTCTCTTTGGTCAGGTTAATTCAGATCTGGTCTGGAGATACTCACGCTTAGAATCTTGCAGTGCGGTTTTTCCCTCCTTTTATTTTGGGGGAAGTGTTTGGAGCTTTTACATTTCTCTTTTGACCCTCATTAATAGCAGTACTCACATCCAGTGTTCTTTCGAAACCCTCAGCCCTTATTATTATAATCCTTACTGTTATATCCTTATAACCTTACTGATCAGACTATGATAGATTTGAGAACTTTAGCTTGAAAGTTAACCTGAATTCGACTGAAGAAGGGACAGCTATTCTGTTTATTGTAGCTTCTGTCACACTAAATATCTGCTCTGATAAGCTTACCGGCGATGTCACTTATGGAAGCTGTGAGTGATGGAAAATGCTGTCATGTTTGTGGCACTGCATCCTCTTGAAGGGGTATCCCAGTGTAGCTAAGACAAAATTAGTATTAGTGGAATAAAAATTTGTGGTGTAGTGTAAAATAGTCATGTTAGTCGTCTGCATAATGATGTTTGTGTTTCATATCTGACACTTCCACATGTTTCTTCAAGACAGAGGAAAAATGCATCAGAATTGCATCTAAGCATAAACAAGTTAAGGACTTACACATATATTTGAGAAATGAATAACTTATTAGTCAGAAAATGGCTTAAATCCCCAAAATTTTCACACTTTGTCAATAATTTTAGCAAGAGGAAAAAAATCATAAATATGTTCCAGTTAAACATATTCTCAATTGCTTTGTTGATATCATAAGGACAGAAAAGCTCACAAGCACTACTTCATTAACAGAATTCAAATTAGTTGTCAGAAAGTGTAAACAAATGTATAATAACACAGTTTATTCTACTGTTAATTTCATTCATTTTGCTCTTTATAGGTTTAATCGTATAATGCTTTTTAACCTTATTTAACCTTATTATAACTGGAGGAATTTCCTCTTCTCTAATAAAGTAAATGAAGAATGAAAATGGAAATCTTCATCTAAAGTGATCTGATCAAGTTGTCTGAGTGTCAAAATGGAGACATTTTATGGAGTTTTCTCCCTGTGTCAAGTAGAAGACTTTTTAAATTAAATTGGAATATTTCTGTAATAATCAAAAGATGACTGTCTACCATTCTGCTATTGTATTGTCATTACTCTGAAGAAAATAAATTCTAGATGAGTATTCAAATGTTTCAGATAAAGCAAATTAATTTGTAGATTAAACTGTGTGGAACATGCCCTGTGCTAAGGTAGCTGTGACACTGGTGTTAGGTGATCTTCTTCCTCACAGAACATAAGACTAATTCATAAGTAAAGTAATCACATTTTAATAGTCTGTGGTATGGCCTATGTTTCAGGATATTCTTTTATATACTAATTCAAATTTGTTCTGGTGCTATGACAATGTGAAAGAAAAGGGTATGCTCAAAAATGGCTTAGCTGTAATACTGTAGAGTTAAAGCCTGAAGAGCTGAATGCTTTGATCTTATTTATCTCAGTGGTCAAATTTACATGCATCTCTTTTGTTGTTATAATGATGATATTTGTATTGTTAGTACCTCTATTTCTAGTTCACAAAATAAATCTCTACAGATTGCTCTTTCCCCCTACCAGGTATTGCTCATTGTTGAAATACTGTCTGTGTTCTTGCAAAAAAAAAGCATGCACAGTTGCAGCTCAGTAGTCTTGCTGTGCTGCAAGGCTTTTTTTAATGAAAGAAAAAAATGCCCATAAAAGGCAAAATGCAGCCTTATATGTGCAACTTCATATGTTGCATTACTGGACCCTCCTCATCCTTGATTTCTACAAGGCAGAGCATCTGTAATGCAGTTTCTTCAGCTGAAAGCATGAAGGAATGTGATACATGGTCGATTAGGGGACAGAAAGTCATTGTTTCCGACTCTTATGTTTTTGTGCCAACTTCTTAAATTGGCGTTGGGTAGCCTCTCTGACATGCTGTGTGCTCCTTACTGTAACTGTTTGAATGGAATAGGATCTGCAGTTTTGCCACCCTATTGTTGGTACAACTTCACATTTACCTAAGCAAGATGTAATGTATCAGAGAAAAATTAATTAGGACTAAATAAACATCTTAGGGTGACACAGTACTGAAATTGAAAAGGGCAGTATTTCTCCCTGTAATTCCCCGTCTGTTTCAACTTAATATTTGTTTTAACATTGCTATTAGATTTTCTTTAGGAAGTCAATTAGTTTTGAAATTGTAAGCCTTTTGTAGTCTTATCGAGCCCTGTGACACCAAAGAAGAGTATTGCGGTATGAGCTATAACATTAAGTTGCTAGAGCAGTGTATGGTCCTTTAGGAAAGAAAGGCCTTAGAGGATGTTTGAAAAGGAAAGTGGTAGCTGAATAGCAATGTCCCCAAAGCAAATACTTTAACAGGAATAGCAGCATAAAAGATCTCCTCTGTTAAGGGCCATATAAAGCAAATGTACTGGCTAGACATTATTCAGCCTGCCTATATTGATAAAATTATGTATTTTCTAAAAATATTTTCATTTTTATTGTTTGCATATCAACAGAAAATAGCATCAGGAGTGACTTAAACATTTTGTAACATTTGTGGAAACTCAATTAGTGTCTTTTTCATATGTTGTCCTTAAATTTTATTTCTAGTTTTTATATGCTAGCATTTGTCATGTCCGCCCTAAACCACACTTTTTGAGGTGATATTGTCTCTGTTTTGGGCATGTATATTAAAGAAAGAAAACATTAAGCCATATATTCAAGATAATATAATTAATTAGAAGCAAAATCACATGGGGAAAAAACCCAAAACAAATCCTTCAAACAAGGTAAATTAATTCTTTATCCAGAATACTCTTCATTCTGATACATTGAACCTAAACTCCATCAGAGTTTGCCACTTTAAGCCAAATCCATCACATTAAATTGGTGAGAAGGACAAATGTTTAAGCAGAAAATGTCACAGGAATCTGCAAGACATGCTGCGAGGGTCCACTGAAGTCAGGTCTTTCTCTCAATCATTTTGAGACAAATTAAGAGCTTGGCTTACACAAAAATAAGGTACATTAGTTCACAGAATTCTTTTGTGGAAGTATAAGTCTATGTCTCAAGTATGAATAATGGACATTTTGCTGCACACTGCTCTCTTCGGGACAATTTGCTTTCTATCTAGTACTTGTAGGCCACTGTGAGGAGAACAAATTTTTTTTAACAACTTTATTCTGTCAGCTTCTTTCATGGTATCTCTAAAGTTACAGACATTTATTTCTTTCTGTATAAGAGTTCCACAGAGTAATTTATGGAGAATCTATTGTCAACAATTATGAATGGTGGGGGTTCTTCTGCCTTCAGAAATACACATTTAATTGCCAAAATGTATAATATAATTCTTTATAATAATATAATATAATCACTTTGGCTGTGAAATTTAGGAGGATTTTCAGGGCAAGGAAAGATGTGTAGGGTATGTGTGAGGAGGATTAATGAATTAACAGTTTAATTTGTATAAAAAGTGTTGCAAAAGTACTAGAAACTCTATTCTGACTTGATATAATGTATTACCTTGTTCCATTCCTGTGATTTCATGAAACAGTGCAAAACATAATTAATCATGTAGTAAGTCAGCAAGCAAAGCAGTTGTCAAAGGAAACAATGTCCCTTTAAAGATGTATAAATGCAAAAGGATGGCTGATACCAATAACAGATTTGAATATCTTGTTTTTCTTCCTTTTTCTGGCTAATGATGAACACTGGTTATTCACAAATGAGTAATTTTTCTTGCTATTTTCAAAAAGAAGCAGAGAGTCAATAATAGGTCTTGGGACCAGGATACATCTCTAGAGACAGCAAAGTTTCAAAGGAATTGATACAACAGCCATAATTAAGGAGAATAAAAGAAAAATGGAAGTCTTTTGCATGATCACTGTTTATGTGTTATAAGAATAGAACTTAGATTCAATGCTGACAAACTCCAACATGAATGGTAGCAAAACCAGACAATCTCAGTAAAGTAAAAGGAATTATAAGAGCCCAATTTACTTCAGTATATTTTCTAGATGTAAAAATTCGTGGACTGTTATCCATCCAAAAATAATTAGTTTCAATGGTAGAATAAAGGATATATTTGGTTCTATTTATGTCATTTAGAGAGCTCATGAGCCAGCATTACCTAGGAAGGGGATGGGACACATCCCTCATTCTCTGTTAGACTGTATGTAACAATCTAGTGCTAGAGCCATCTTTATCATGTACTCAGTGCAACTTGTAGGCAGCAGCATTATCCAAAAGAAGTGTGCTTCTTCATGTAAGCAGGATGTCTGCCTTCAGCTGGAAGTGTGTAGTTTTCAAACAGGAAAAAAGGGTATACGAATTCTTTGTTTTCACATTAGAGCAGCTGCATGTGTTTGCCCTTGTATAAGAACAATAAAAGACTGGCACAGTTGCTTTTTTCTCAGATGCTTGTGCATTTGCCTTATCATTCCTTGTATTTAATATTATACTTAACTTTGTAGTTTCATAGTTCCTGTTTTGCTTGTTGTGAGTCCTTTTCACGTTAGGTCATATAATCAATTGGGAAGACTGAGTCTAATGAATCAGGTGACTGATTGTGCAGATCTTTAATCAAGGTATGGTTTTCACACAACCACAGTTCTATCTAGCATTTAAGATAACCTGTTTCAAGTTGCCTTGTAAGCTGTTTGTTACTAATCCTGTTCTTTAACTCACCTTGCACTCTGTGGACATCTTTGTAAATCAGATATCTTAACAAAAGTGTATGTAGTAAGGACAGCAAAAAACATTCATCAAATGGGGGGATTCCAAGAGTAATTTTGCTACCTTTTTTCCTTTTTTTTATAGCGTCTTTTGCTAAATGAGCAAAGCGGGCATTTCATGGCACCCTAATAAACAGCATAAAGAGGCATATTTAGCCTATTATAGATGTGCTTTCATTACTACAAACTCAGTGGGTGTGGCTTTGTCAACCAAAATGCATAAGCTGCATTGCAAGTTTTTTCTGAAGCAGGCTGGTTACACTGACTTCAGTCAAGTTATCCTGGACTCCTGATGGTGTTAGGGATTTCTGAGCGGCAAGGAAATCTCAAACAGCAGGCACATAGAGGATGTTGTGTGTAAACCCCTGTTGTTAGCTAAGCACCGCACAGCCAAGCATTCACTCCTCCCACGAGTGGGATGGGGAACAAAGTGAATGCACCCTGTAAATTTATGACTTAAGGATAGTTCCATAAGGAAAAAGAAGATGAAAGATAAAGAAAATGAAACAGAATAAGTGATTCGGAGACAGTACCTCACCACCTCCCACAAGTAGATTGTTGCCCAGCCAATCTCCAAGCAATGGTTACCTAACCAAACTCGTATCCCTCAGGTTAGTTGTTGAGCGTGATGTCATATGGTATGGAATATCCCTTTGGTTAGTTTGGGTCAGTTGTCCTGGTTGCATCTCCTCTCAACTTACACATCCTCAATGCACTTGCTTCCAAGACAGTGGGAAAAAGAAAATCTTGGTGTTTTGTAAGTGCTGCTCAACAATAGTCAAAATAATCATGTTATCAACACAGTTTTACTCACAAATCCAAAACACAGCACTATATGGGGTGCTATGAAGGAAATTAACTCAATCCCAGCTAGAGCCAGTACTGCTGAGAACACCAAATTTTATGTGCAAATGCAAATCTCTGGGCTTAGTGGAATGTTAATTAAGTTGATGATCTGCAGAGAAATCGAAAAAGACTCAGCCTTTAATACAACAGCTAAATAGAGATGATTATTTTTTGCTCTGTGAATTATATTTCATTCTTGCTCATTTTAAATACACAGTTTTTCTTGGGCCTGATTTTCCTTCTCCCCCATCCCTTTTCCAGGTTTTCCTTTCTAGTCTTTGCATAATTGTCTTCCACTTTTTAATCTGAGCCAAGCCTTATTTCTTATTCCTAACCTCTCCAATTAACCTAAGTTGTTGAAATGACCCTAATGAGCTGCTTTTTCTATAGCTGGTCTTCTAAGATTCAATTACCTAAGCTTCTGTCTGTATGCACGTATTCATTTCAGCCAGTGTTTCAGGCTACTTATTTCAACCACTACATTAGAAATTCTCTTACACTTTTGGAGAAACAATGAGAAAAGAGGTATGTATATTGCAAATATTTTAATATTATTAGTAATAAATAATTCCTGGTTCTGATATCTTCATTATAAGAACACCTCTTAGGTTAATCCATAAATCCTAATTATGTGAGGTTTTTTTCTTGCTCCAGAGTTTTCATCAAAGTTCTTATTTCTGTTTTTTTCTAAACACTACTAACTTACTTGCAAATATTGTATGAGCAGTAACTTTAAGGAATTTGTGAAACAGATGGATTTTTACCTATTTAGGTATGCATAAAATTGGTAAATCCTTTCAAAATGATTCAAAGTTACTTTTGGATGAATTTTTATTTTGTGATTTCAAGATCTAAGATTTTATGAGCTACTAAAGATAGAAATTAAAGCTGTTTTTCATTAGAAAACTAGAATTCCAGCTGATCAATAGGATAAAGAAGGCATAGTTTTTTCCGATACATATATTGGACCTTCAATGAGGAGCTGTTCCACAGCAAACTATAACCAAGTCTGGAATGCAGCTCATTTTAATTCGAGTTCCTTTTAATCCATAGTAAGGGGACAAAAAAAAGATTCCATTAGCCTAGAATAGGTTTCCCAATATGGTAATTTCTCAACATGAGCAGAAGTTAACCTCTAGACAACAGATTGCAGTGTAAGGAGTTCAGATTTCAAACAGATTAAACTATTCTATTCACCCTGTATACACTCTGAAAAGGCATTGAGCAGGCTGATGGCATTCTCATGTTGTCCCGAACATCCCTCGGCAGAAACAGTGATTTTAAGTGCTGGTGTGGCAAAGCAGTAGCAGGATTAAACTCTAAACTGTAAAGATTTTACGGTATCTACAAACCTCAAACTCTTTCCTTTCCCTCTAACTCTCTTTAATTGGGTGTTAATAATTTTGAATCCAATCTGACTTGGATGACTGACCTACACAGCCCGTTGTGTCAGAATGGGTATTTCTGCTCCGGTGAAGTAGCCCATACTTTGTTTTTTTGATGAGCATGAATGTTTACTGACAACTAAGCAGGAATTCTTGAGGACTAAAGTTGTGATGGATGTTTGAGTTGTGCTTCTGCACTCTTTCAGTCCAGAGCAGAAGTGGGATTTTGGCTTATAAGAAAGATGAGGACAAATTTTTAGCAGAGCCCATTGTGATAGGACAAAGGGTAATGGTTTTAAGCTAAAAGAGTGGGGATTTAGGCTAGGTATAATGAAGAAATTATTTCATGTAAGGGTGGTACTGGCACAGGGTGCCCAGAGAGGTTGTAGTTGCCCTGTCCCCATAAACATTCAGGGTCAGGTTGGATGGGCCTCTGAGCAACATGATCTAGTTGAAAATGTCCCTGCTCATTGCAGGGGGCTTGGATTAGTTGACCTTTAAAGGTCCCTTCCAGCCCAAACCAATCTATGAATCTCTGATTCTATGATTTTTACTGTGTATGTCTACTGTTAGGTGAGATGACTCTAATCTGCAGAAATTTTGGCACTAGGAAGTTCCCTGCCAAGTATGCTGGCTTCATGAGCCAGGAAAAAAAAAGAAAAAAAAAGGAAAGAGCGGAATAAAAAAAAAAAAAGGAAATCTATTTATTTATTTTAGGGGGCAAGCCTTCCAGACATATCACGCTTCCTCAGGAATTTCATACATCAGTGAAAAATAAGTTATTATGCTTTTCCGCTCAAGAAAATAATTTGGAGCATAATTCACAGTTGTGTAAGACAATTACTGAGATCGATTGCATACTATAGATGTCTTGCTATAGTTTGCCCTAGTCTTTCCTACTGTGCTGATTCCAAGTAAATATGCTTAGCTGAAAGATACATGCGATACAGAAAGATTCATCTCATTATTAACAGCTTCATTCCTGATTTAATTTAACCACGATAATGATGTATATCTTGAACCTGCACACTAAAATTGTCTGTCATGAAAGAGAGAATGGGCTGAAAGAGAAGTCATAGTTGTGTCAGTGAGAAGATAAAAAACATAATGGCTCTGTTGGTGGATTTTATTTAATCAATGTGAGGAGAGGGAATAGAGAGTTATACAAGCCCTGGTTAGTGCTGACAAGAAAAGGGAAGGAGGGTGAATGGATCATCCAGCCAGAAAGCATAAAGAAGATTAGTGTGAAGTTGAGTTTTCAGATGGAAGGTTTCATAAAAGCATAGGATGGTTTAGGTTGGAAGGCAGCTTAAAAATCATCTCCTTCCAATCCTCCTGCCATGGTCAGGGACACCTTCCACTACACCAGGTTGCTCAGATCTTCATCCAGACTTGTCTTGAACCCCTTCAGGGTTGGGGCATCCACCACTTCTCTGGATGTTCCAGTGTCTCACAACCATCACAGTAAAGAATTTCTTCCTAATATCTAATCTGAACCTACTCTCTTTTAGTTGAAGTCATTACCCCTTATCCTGTCACTGCATGACTTTTTATAAAAAGTCCATCTCCAGCTCTCTTGTAGATCCCCTTCAGATACTGGAAGGCTGCTGTAAGGTCTCCCCAGAGCCTTCTCTTCTCCAGGCTCAACAAACCCAACTCTCTCAGCATGTCTTCACAGAAGAGGAGCTCCAGCCCTCTGATCAACTTGATGTCCCTCCTCTGGACCCACTCCAACAGATCCATGTCCTTCTTGCGCTGGAGGCCGCAGAGCTGGATGCAGCACTCCAGCTGGAGAGTGGGGCAGAGGGGAGAATCACCTCCTTCAGCCTGCCTACCCACATTTCTTTTGAGGCAGCCCAGGACACAGTGGGCTTTTTGGGCTGAAAGCATACATTGCCGTCTCATGCTGAACTTCTTGTCAGCTAGGGATGTCTCTACCCATGTGCAACACCTTGAACTTGGCTTGATTGAACTTCATGAATTTCATGCAGGTCCGTGTCTCAAGCCTGTCAAGGTCCCTCTGGATGGCCTTCCTTCCCTCTGGTGTGTCAGCTGCACTATACAGCTTGGAGTCATTGGCAAATTTGCTGTGGATGAAATCAGTGCTATCATCAGTGTCACTGACAAAGATTCCGAACAGTGCTAGTCCCAATACTGACACCTGAAGAATACCACTTGTCTTGAATGAGGGGGGCCCTTCCCCTGACCTGAATTTGGTCTGCAGGAAGGGAAAGAGAGATTGCTGTGTCTGGAGGCCCTGCCCTTTTCTTGGTGTATTTACTTTAATATCTTTACCCCCTTTTCGTTCCCACATTTGGATGTCTGACACCAGGTGAGAACAAAAAAGGTCACTGAAATGGAATTGGGCATAGATGAGACATCAACAGGAAAATCTGGGGAACCAGAGACGACCTGTCTGCAGAGAAACAGAGAGGGAGTGTGTACTGGAAAAGCAGTAGAGTGGATTTAGTGATGGGAGGGCCAAATATTTTAATACTTTAAAATTATTTCAAACTTACATTTCAGTAACCATTTTAGTATTTGGAGGTGTTAATAATGTTAATAAGGGCTAATTCCTGTCTATTTATCAGTAATGAGTTGGGTGCTACAAGCCCTCAATTCCTTCCAGAATAGAAAAGAAGTTAGAACAGTGTTGAGTGCTCCCACATACTCAGTATGCTGGAATTTTGGAAATGATTCAGAAAAACAAAATAGAAAAAAGATCAACAGGAAAAGCAGGCTAATAAGGAATCTCACAAACATATGCAAGAGTTGTTCCGAATCTTGAATTTCCCCACAAAACAGCAATTCCAGCAACACAAAATAAATATTTGAGCTAAAGCAAAACCAGAAAATACTGTGAGTAAAAATGGATTCTAAGCAACAGATTCCTGTTATCAGAGAACTTGAGCCTGTTTGTTCTATTCAGACCCCACTGACTTGAATTTCAACTGTCATATACATCAACAAATTGTTGTGGCTATGATGTAGATCAGAAATGATCACAGACCTCTGAACAGATTTTGATAAATTCGGCATTCAATAAAACAATGATATTTCAAGGAGAAATATTAAACTCATGTAGACAGACATTAATTTGATTGCATATGCACATTACTATTATACAGTATTATGTACAGCACAATAGCTAGAACATTTGAAACAAATAATATAAATAAATATTCTACATATATACAATAAATACCTACACACTATTGTGCACAGCATTAATAGCTAGAACATTGAGTTTATTTCTGTAGCTGTTTTTGATTTTGTAGTAATATTTATTTCTTTTTCAAGATAATTGCAGGCTCTTCAAACAATGTGTAATGGATATTTTAAAAAAAATTTGTAAATGAGTCTTCAAAGTAGTTATCAGCATATGTTTTGTCAGCAAAGCATTTGGGTTGCTAGATATTTAAAAGGGAGAATAATGTTGCATATACCGAAAATGAGCAGTCCTCCTCTACTGTTGCACACACTGTCTGGACATAACGCTTTGTATGTCTAATGTTGCATTACTGATATTAGAGATGAAGGAAATTGTTATGCAGCAAAATAAGAACAAATTGTGAAATTGTTTGAATTCAGACAGATTATAAATTATGCAATTGCATCTGCATCATAGGATGCCTGCTTGCTACTTTCATATGCAAAGTATTTAATGTGTTTCTATGTAAACTTACAGTAAATTAGCATTCTCTCAATGGATTATAAATTGCATGTATTATTTAACAAGGTCCAATGTGAAATGTTTACTAAAATGTATATGTGGAAGATATTGTTGTGCTCAGTCAAATTAGATTTGAATGGTTGTGTTGATTCATGCAAATTGTATGATAGGAATTGTGTCCTTTAAGAAACAGTAGACCATATATTTTCTAGAGATTACTCTTCACACTGGAATTTCTTTGCTAATCTAAAGTTTATTTGCAATGCCATATTTGCATCCTTATGAGAACTGTGACTAGCAAAAACTGTTTTAATTTATTATGATTTACAAAAAAGCCTCAATTGTTTTCAGCAAAATGATGAATTGGTCTGGAAATAAAAAAAAAAATATATTCTTTATAAATTAAATTGGTCCATGCAGAACTTTAATTAGTTGTAATATAGATTGCCTCAAGATGGCAGAGTGATGGAAAACTTTACTCTGTCTAAAGTATGATGTTTAGACAGAGTATTTCAAGGACTGTTTCTTAATGCAACATTGGACATTCTCTTTGAATACATTACTTACATTAAGACCATTAAATTATTCTTGATTGCAGACTCTTTTTTGTCATTATTGAAACAATCGAGATTTTTTTCCACAATACATAATTTATTCTTCTATGAACCAAACTTGTCCTGATAAATAAGCTGTGGAAGAAATAAGTGATGTTATTGAAATAAAGTGTTACTATTTGGCTGATTTCTTCTGACTCATTTATGGAACAATAGTCTTTTTACTCAACAACATTTAACCATGCTGAGGATGAAAAGCATGATTATCATTTGAAAGTATCATTAAAACAATAAATAAATCAGACGCATGAATTTTGACAGCAGTGGGCAGTAGAAGAAGAATCCATCTTGGGATTTTCAGACTGTGTAGGGAAAACAATAACTAATTGCTGATTAGAAAATAAAGAACTGTACTTAACTGTACTGGGATCTCAATTATATGGTGCTGGGAAGCAAAGGATGAGTCATTCTTCCCCAAAATGCTCATGCTCAGTTCTAATAGCTATAATCATCTCTCCCTACATTAATACTTCTGTGCTCTGAGACTACTCAGAACTTAAACTGCCTTTTCCCCTACTCTAAACTCTAGGTGATATCACTGAGCTTTCATCAGTGAGACCAAACAGGACCAATGAGAAGAAAAGCAGGGCTCCAGATGTTATTTTTTGATATAACTTTGATCATTAAGGTAATGTATTTTTGACAATAAAATGCAATGAGTATTTATCTCTACCAGAGATATTTTGCTTCTCCTTGAGACTCCTGACAACAAATTTTAAAAGAGTAAGTTTTATGATGCCCCTGAATATTTACTTCTACACCAAGGCACTTTTACAGTTCAGGTATGTGAAAATGCATAAGGTATCAATTAAATTATCTCACTCATTTTTTCTGAAAAAAAACCCAACACAAAGTAAAACAGCAAAACTTCTGCTACTATAACTAAGAATCAATATGCATCCTTCTCCTGTTGTACTTTACATGTGATATATTCCAGGGATCAATGGCCTCCAGAGGAGTTAGTGTTAGATATCCACTGATTTCACCTTAGAGTGTTGTTGAACATAATTGGTGATGTGTTTAAAAGTTTTATATTTACACCTAATTTATGTTGTACATAAACTATGTGTGCTACGTCTAGGACTAAGGTGGAACAGAATTATTTACTACATGACTCCTACTCCTTAGTAATAATACCTATTTTATTTTTTTGTATGGCAAGACTGAGATATTTGTGACTATTCTGGGTTTGCAAATATTAATTGAGAATACATTATGCTACAACACTTACCAGCTGTATGTTATTATTCTAGTTGGACCATTAGATGGGATCCTCACTGGTGAATATCCCTGAATATGCAAGTATTAATTTAAAAATGATCCGGGCTGCAGAACATAAATTTCCCTTTTGTTGCATTAGAAACCATACTAGATGGATGTTGAAGGTCTGCATAGTGTTTGGCTAACATGTGCAGGTGGAAGATGCATGTTGAGGAGTGCGTTTTGACAGGTCAGATTTACCAATCCTATTACCATTTACTTTAGAAGATGCTCCTTTGTCTTCAGTTAATTTATAAATGGGCTCTTTAGTCCTAAAACACAGAACTAAATCTCAGGGAGTATTTTAAGACATTTCTTGACTTGTACATTAAGGAGCTATGAAAATATATATTGTCTTTGCAACTACTGTGCAAAGTATCTATTTTGTAGCAGTACTTTTTAACAGGTCTTGTAATTCCACACAAAGGATGTTGCTTCACAACAGCAACATCCACTTAGGCATTCGAAAATTTTCATGTTAATTTTCATGTCAAAAATGTTTGAAGCAATTATATGGTCTCACAGGTAAAATCCAACTGTTAATAGAAGCAAAAGTCTCACATCTCTGTGGGGGTAAACACACAGTTAGTAAGAAATATACCTGTAGGTGAGCGTTTTCCATGTTTTTGAAATTATAATTATCCCCTTAATTCAGACTCAGCATTAATACTTAATATGGCATCACTTAAACCCTCATGCACAAAGCTCCAAAATATAAATTTTAAGTAAGTCCACTAAAGAAATTAGCCATAACAGATCGCGGTTGTTTATTCTGGTAGTAATGAAAAGATTTTTTAAAAAAAATTGTTCAACAAGACTGTCTCATGAAGTCTTACTTTGATTGAAAAACTAATTTTTAAAATTTTTTCTCCTTCTTACAGATACACTGACCTATGTTTACATAGCCTTCTTTACATTTACCACTTTTTTTTTATCTTTAAATGCATTTATGCAGGAACTTTATAATTCTTTTCCCATATCCCGCTTCATTTATTTCCATGTGGCTTCATAGTTATGTCAAGTTTTCACCACACAAACTGTTTGCCCCAAAGTACTTAAGAAACTCTAATTACCAGACATTCTTTTCCCTATTGAGAGAAAACTGGAAATGTTGCAGGTTTATTTTCCTTTTGCTCTCCTTCTACTACAAATAAATATGTCTGAATCACCAAAATACCCTCAAGTTTTTTGGGGGGACTGGATTTTATACACTTCTCTATGACAGTGTGCGCTAAATTAGAGCACATACTTTAATTTCTCTGAGGTGTTTGTATTTTGGGGGTTTTTTGGACACCACACTCATTCTTATAGCTGTCTGTGCCACCCTATGCAATCTGCCTCTCTTTCTGATCAAATATTCTCCTAATATTCATAGTTCTAAAAGAATCCCTGAAACACACATTGTTCCTGGCAGGAATGGGTCATAATAGAAGAAAGACTTAGTTATCTTCTTGCCAAATTTTTCCTGGGACTGTGAATCTCAAGCACAGGAAAGTGTTTAAAACCCTGAGAGATGTAAGTTCTTTAGAAGATTTGTTTCTTGACCTTTTCTACTGAATAATATATTACTTATAAATAATCATACACTTATTTTCTTGGGAGACACTAAACTATCTGAAGTTTCGTTCGCTTTACCACACCGTAGTCTGTAGAAGACAGCAAATGCATATTAAGTGCAATAGAAATAGAATAACACTAATGGAACTGGAATGAGGACTGTATGTTTCAGATGTGTGTACACAGGAATTTCGACTTGCACTTCTAGCAAGGTGTAAATAACATATTTAAAGCTAACACAGTATATAAAGCACATGTCAGTCAAAGGTCTTTGCAATAAACATGAGGTGAGTCTGTTTGCCTGCATGGGATAAGGTGGCAGGAATTAAATGTAAAGCTCAAAACCACAAAAAACTTTAATGTATCCCTTTGTGCAAACTCTCAATATTAGTAGTACTTCAAGAAAAGAAAAATATTCTAAAATTCAGGGTAAGGGATTACTCCTTCAGAATGAAAACAGTAAAGTTTTTACTTTGTTGTGCAGTGAAACTTTTAATTGCAGCACCACAGAACACATTTTATATATCATTAACGTTCCTTATCTCCAGTGTTTAATTCAGAGAGATTTATGTAATTGTGTGGTGCATTGAATTGTCTGGCTTTTTGCAGATCCAGCCATAGATTAGCATTATGACAGTCCAGCAAAGTTGGGCTCTTTCCTGTCATTTTGGGTAGTAAAGTGAAAAGATCTGCTGCCTTTCTAGTCAATTCACTTCTCTGCTAATTGTCCCCTGAGGAGCAGAGTGTCAGCAACAAATCCTACTAAATCTTGCATAATGATTAAAAATGGAGAAACCAAGGCAGCTAAAGTAAAGGTCACTGTATAATCTCCATTTATTGAAACAAATAGAGTTAATCACAGTACTCCATCTCTTGTAGATATCTTCGAGTGAGGGGTTTTTTTCTCAAGAACTTGAAAATTTTTGTTAGCATTGGGCTTAATGTTATGTTTATAAGCATTCTGCATTGATAATAATGAGATGTTAATGCCCTTTCCCTTACATGAGGATTAACTTTTAAGCAAGGCTTACTGTTATTTATCAATGACTATGGAATCAGCCATTTAGGAAAACATGGTGAGCAAAGTTATTGTGAAGGTATATGGTGATTATATGGTGCAGTCTCCTGTGCCACCATAAATTTGACTGGATGAAAAAAGTAATGTTATTTACATTAGAATAAATGTATAATAAATACTATATATATGTATATAAAATCTTGTCTGAAGAGGTTAGTTACATGGTGTTATTCAGATATGCAGAAACTGTTGCAATACAATTTTGTTTCCTACTTTCTATATTTCCGTGATTCTGTGCTACTGTTTCAGTTTTAGCTAACTAAAGTGGGAATTCTCATTTATCAGGGTTTATTTTTGTTTTAGTAGAAATTTGATTTGGGTTTGAATTTAACAAAATCCAGGAGTTTTCAGCATTTCACTGAGCTGAAATTTTCAGGAAATTCTTGTTTCTTAGGAAAAATTATTATTTGTTTGAAAATGTGAAATAAGATCCCTTCTCTGGGGGATGACAGAGTTTTGCTGGAAAGCTTTTTTTGGGTTTCATTTCCTTGCTAATCCTTTTCAGACTGGACCTAGTAGATTTTAATTTGCTGGTTTCATGCATACACAGTTAACCTGGGCATTTTAAACAATTGAATAAGGAAATATGAATCTTCTGAAAACTGAAGATACCAAACACAGGTGCTAGCTGGATGACTTGGAACAGAAAGTTTAGTGGAGAGAATAAAACATAAATTTTGCCAGCACTATTCTTAAACAGCTTTCTAGACTGCTTTAGTGTGCTTCATTCTGAATGCAGTTTCTGAGGTGGTAGATAAGCTTGAAGAGATGATGACTCAGTTTTTGAGTTACCCCATCACTGAACCCAGGATAGTCACTGCAACTCAGGACTGGCTGGCATCAGCTTGTTTTAGCCCGTAATTGGGAAAAACTAAACTGCCTGCTTCTTTTAAATGCAAATATTTCCTCTCTGTGACTCACATCTCCCACTGCAGTTTTAGTCCTCTCTTTTCATCTGTTTTTAATGGTTTGTCTTGAAAGTTTTGTAGGGGAAAAATATTACTCCCACCTGGAATCATGATAGGTACTGTCTGTAGGTGCACTTAGTCTGGTGTCCAGTGTGTTTCTTCAGAACAAATTCAGAGCAGTTTTCAGAACAATAGAACAAATAGAAAAAAACACATTTCAAAACAGCAAATTCCTTTTACGAGAAATTTCTGGGAGTACTTTTCTCAGACCCACTAGGACTAGCCTGAGGCTCCCTTTCTCAGTGAATGTCATCTTGGGGCTAACTGGTGTCTTTTTTAAACAAAATAACTCCCATTAAAAATATCTCTGGATGACATTGGATTCTATATCTATTTCATAACAATCAATAGATACCATCATTGGAATCTGTGTCGATTATGAATGTTATTATACCAGTTCCAGGAGAGCACAGGTAGCCCTGCTGTGACAGATGCTTCTGAACCACAGAACTCTCTTTGAGACTATGTCTGTACTCTTGAATAAAGCAGAAGCAAGATCTGTTTTTTGGCCCTGGGCCACAAGGTGTAATCTGGACCTTTCAAAATACATGATGCTCGTTTCTGGATCTTTTTTTAAGGTATTTGTAACTAATTAGTCCCATAATAATACTTTACAAGCTCCCTATCTCTCATGCATGTGTACACACACACACACACATACATACAGACACATCTTCATCATGGAGTTTCATTCCTCTGTGTGGTAGGAGCAGCCTGTGGTCTGTGCTATTCCAGTGGTCATGTGCTGGTTTGGTGCAAGATCTTGCCAGGGAGAACACTAGTGATGGAACTTGCCTGCTTTATTAAGTGGTGTAGGCACAGACTCACTCATAACTCCACAAAGTCAGAAGATATTGCAATCCAGACTTCAGCCAGAGTTCATGGCATTAGGATTTTGGTGTTCCTTTCTGTGGAGAGCTAAACAGCAACTTTTTCCCCCGGTCCTGAGGCTGTCACTGTGAATTAAAGAGTTGGAACAATTAGGACAGTCTGGCTAAGCACCGTCTCCAAATCAGACTTGTCAGGCAAAGGGCTCCTGTGTATTCAGAGGTAAATAGGTGGCTGCTCTGAAGGTGACCAGTCAAGGTGTTTCCCTGAGAGGCAAGAACTCAGTGCTCTCAAGATCTACTCGGTCTGTACCAAGTCCTGGCCAGCAGTTCATTGATCTCAAAGTATATTAAATTAAACATTTCAGGCTCTCTGAATCAGCAAATTCAGCTTTAATTGTATTTTGTTTAATTAAATCATGCAAACAAATTAATTATTTCTGCAATATGTTACCATTTGCAGTACATTTTAGATATTAATTGCTGTAACTACAGTACTGAGACAACAGTAATAGTTCACAAACCTATGCTGGTTTAACAGAGGTCTTTATTTTTAGGGGATTTTTCTAGTCTAGTTTGTGGTTGTTTGTGGAGTTTTTGTTTGGCTCTGTTTATTTTATTTTATTTATTTGATTTTGGTTGTGGTTCAGGTTTTTCACAACTTTTTATTTTTATTCTTTTGGATGAGGGCCATGTATGCTTTTTATTAACAAAGCCCTCCTGTTTATACACTTCCATGTCATCCAGAGGTTGGACAAGGGGAAGAACAACAGTGGCTGCTTTTTCAAACCTGTCAGGGTGTATTTTTACACTTAGTCCAGTTGAAATGAACTATTTCACTGCAACAATGCATATATATATGGCTGTCTGTAGGATAGTGACTGTTAAACAGTTTTTGGAAGGTGGCAGAGCATTTCCTCCCACAGACAACTTTGGGCAATTTGGAAGTTTGGTTCTTTGGGTTTTTTTCTATATTCAAGCATTCTAAGATATTTAGATGAAAGACAGTAGAGATGGTCAAAGCATCCATGCCCACCACTTCCAAAGCAGCTTTTTGCATCTTTCTTGGCCTGCCTAATGGTTGGCAGGGAGCTGGTGGCTGTGTAATGAGCTGTGTGAAGGGCAGGTAGCCCCTGGAATTACAGAAGAGAATTTTGACAGAATAAAGGCAAAGACAAAACTCCTGGGACCTCTTCTCATGAAGAAAAAGGCTGTGACACTTTCTCATTGTAGTGTATATTGAATAGATTGGATCTTGACCTTAATTTTAGTTTTCTTAAGTTTGAAAAAAAAAAGTATTTTTTCTATGTTTAAATAAGAGAACAATGTTATTTCCAGGGATTTAATAAATGGGAATGTTCTTCACCAGCCAAAAAAAGGTTTTACTGAGGTTGGCTCTGCAGTAACCCCTTTGTTGTTTGAAGTCACAATTATTCTCTTTCAAAAGGATTTAAAGCTTTCATATTCAGAGTTTCAACATAGCAAAATGAGTGATAAAGTAGATAATAGTAAGTAAAGGTGCACCATAGGACAAATATAAAGTGCAAGAAGGATCAAAAATTAATGGTCTAAGGTGGTCTGTAGATATTCTAGGAAAAAAAGTCCTTAATCCCACTCCCTTCCCCTCTGTAAAATAGATTTTTTTCTATAGTTGTAATGATCTGTGATAAAAAGTGATCTTCTAGTGTTAATGTGTTTAGGTGTTGGAAGTTTTTTATAATATTGTCATGGAGATTGTTTGGGTTCTGGTTTTTTTCCATCTTTCCACTGCCTTTCTTTCAATAACAGATGTGTAAATACCTAATTTATTACCAAACAAATCAGAGTAGGACAATGAGAAATAAAGCCAAATCTTAAAAAAAACTCTCCTTCCTCTCTGTGGTCCCTTCTCCCCAGGCTGAACTTCACTCTCAATTTTCTCTACCTCCTCCCAGCACTGTGCTGCAGGGGGATCGGGAACAAGGGCTCCTGTCACTGCACCACATGTTGCCTCTGCTGCTCCTTCCTCCTCAGGGGCAGGACTCCTCACACTCTTCCCCTGCTCCAGAGAGAGGGTCTCTCCCACAGGAGACAGCCCTCCACCAACTTCTCCAATTCAAGCCCTTTCCATGGGCCGCAGTCCTTCATGAACTGCTCCAGTGTGGGTCCCTCATGGCGTACCAAGTCCTGACAGCAACCTGCTCCAGTGTGGGCTTCTCTCTCCATGGTGCCACAGGTCCTGCCAGGATCCTGCTCCAGCATGGGTTTGCCACCAAGTCACAGGCTTCACTGCTCCAGTGTGGATCCTTCACAGGCTGCAGGTGGATTTCTGCTCCTCTGTGGATCTCCATGGGCTGCAGGGGCACAGCTGCCCTCAGCATGGTCTGCCCCATAGGCTGCAGGGGAATCTCTGCTCCAGCACCTGGAGCACCTCCTGCCCCTCTCTCTTCACTGACCTTGGTGTCTGCAGGGCTGTTTATCTCATATTTTCAGCACTCCTGCCTCTGACTGCAGTTGCTGCTTCACAGGGTTTTTTTTTCCCCTTCTTAAATCTATTAGCCCAGAGGTGCTACCACTGTCACTGATGTGACTTGGACTTGGCCAGTGGCAGAACCACCTTGAAGCCTTCTGACATTGGCTCTGTTCAACATGGGAGACACTTCTGTCAGCTTCTCAGAAGTCCTCCCCCTACCAAAAGCCTTGGCGTGCAAACTCAATGGAGTGAGACTGAATGCTTCACAAACAGACGAAATAGGCTTCAGGTCTTCTATTGCATACATTGTTTTTATGTATTAAGTATTTCTTGACACAGGCTTTGAATCCTAGCAGTATTGACTTCCAGCTATGGGCTGTACTGGAGGAACTGCTCTCTTTTAAAGTCAATTAGTATTTAAATAGTTAATGCTTTAAATAGCTGATTCTTTAAAAGAATAGGGGTGTCTCCAAGTCTGAGAGAATACAGCAGGAGTTTTGTGACCACCTTTTCGCTTCAAATTAGTCCTTTCCCTGTTGACTCAAGCATGTTATATCCTGTGGTGGAAGAAAAGGTAAGAGCTGAATCCAGTTTT
Organism: Dicrurus megarhynchus; assembly: GCA_013399195.1. Taxonomy (NCBI): domain Eukaryota; kingdom Metazoa; phylum Chordata; class Aves; order Passeriformes; family Dicruridae; genus Dicrurus; species Dicrurus megarhynchus. The sequence goes on along the minus strand of VXAD01005097.1, from coordinate 44,405 downwards.
CTGCCACTTTGGTAAACATTTTAAGCAAGCCTTTTGTTTCTTTCTCTTTTTGTTCCATTTTAAAAAGAAGCTTTCACTGAAATTCAGAGGAGAAAAGGAAGAGCATTTCATTCGCCCAAGAATTTCTGTCGGGTTCCTGTATGAATTCACTTCCCTTATTACCCACCTCCAGCCCAACATTCATTTCCAAGACTACTCCTCATATCTGGCTCTGGGTTGTGCAAGGGCAACAGATTCGTCTTTCCTTCCATTTGCAGCTGAGTGATTTCATACAAAAGAGATGCTTTGAAATATACTGAAAAAGAGCAGCCATCTGTGTTCAGAGAAAAAATGGAAGTTTTTTTATTCTAAGGAGGGGTTTTGTAGTCTTTTGCGCTCTCACTGAATTCTTTTGCTTTAGCTTCAGCAAGTATACTCTAGGTGCAGATACAGGGTAAGAATACCATCTTCTACAATCTATCCAGTCAGGAAATCAAAATATTAGTCGTGAACACTTAACTCTCTTCATCCATGTTGTGAGATAATTCAAACATCTAATCGGGTATTGTAAATTCTAATTTGAAGTTGTGCATGTGTATCATTGCACACATAGCCCTTCTTAGATTTTTCTGAAATTCATGGAGATGGCAAACAAGCTGTGATGACACCTGTAGTGTCTCATTCATTGTTTATGAAAATCTGTATCACAAATTGTTTGACATCCAAATAACATGCTGTTAGCATCAGTGAACTATCCTGAACCCTGTAAAAGCCAACCAATTAATTAAGTTGAGGAGTCAGCTGGATTTGAGAGCAGTATTCTTGGGTCCGACAGCAAAAAGTCTTAGTACTTTTAGTTCCTCTGGGTCTTATCTCATGAGTCATGCCATGTGAGCTCACATAGCAACTTGTATCAGCTCTCCTTCTAAATACTATGCAGAACACAACTGAATATTTTAGGTGCATTTGTAGAATGTTGCTGTAGTCTGATCATTGGATGATTTACCCAAAATCAAGAAAAGACCACTTAATCTCAGTCACAGAATGGCAACCAAAATTCCCAAACATCTGGGGTACATCAAAACTCTGTGTACGTACATAACTAGAAACCTCTTACCATTAAAAATTAAAAAAATAAAAGCAAATCCCTTTCTGAGGAGAGCAGATACATTGTGCTAAGGAATCTGTACTGAACTCTGAGCTGTTTAATAGCACTTTGTGTATAACAGTTTTCTCTTGGGGTTGACTCCCAGCAGTTCCAAAGCATACAGTGCTTCCCCTAACCTGCAGGGAACCTCCCCTCCAGATGACTCTGGTTTAGAAATTGCTTATTTCTTGTCAGCCAAATGTCTTCTTACTGGAACCATTACAACTGGAAGCATGACCAGTTTTCCTCATTGGCATGGAAGCCTAAGTAGGTGTACATTAAAGTTCGAATGGAGAAAACAGTTGCAAGGTTTGTGTGGATTTCTGCACTTGGAGAAAACAGCTGGCAACATTTCTAGAAAAATATCTCCAGTTTAATTTACATTAATCTTCTAAACTTCCAGTTGGCTTTTGTAGTATTTTTTCACTTAAGTATTCATATGTTTGCGTTTTGAAAGAAACTGAAGCATTTCAACATTTGAAAGAGTCATAGTAGAAAAAAAGCTGCTGTTAATTTGTCCAGATGAAAATAATAAACTAAATGCTTTCCACTAACAAATTCAGCAAATCACTTCTCAAAATCCATTTAGTTGATGCCTACTGAAAAAGCATTGCAGTTCAGTCATATAATTGATTATAAAGGTAATTAGTTTATTGCCAGACACTGCGTGTCCAACTCTTGTTTTCCATTCATGTTTATTTTTCAATGAGGATGCTAAATATTTATAAATACAAACTGTCTCTGTTAAAGAACTATCGATAAACAATTTTCAAATCATCCTTTTGTTCATTCTGTCACTTATACTCAAGAAGTAAAATATTTTTAGATACAAGCTGTGTGTCAGAAATTACTTTCATCTGATGCCCTCACTGTTGCATTCATCAGGGAATCAGAGAAGTGGAGAATGCTCAGAAGAGGCTTAAATAATAAAGAGCTGTGTATTGCAGCAAGGAGACTTATTTTTTCTACCTCAAACCTTCATGCTATTATATGATCAGGAAATTCCTTTTAAATTTCTTGATTTACATTTCCACAATGGAGATTTCAACCTAGTATGCCACATTATCACACAAACTCTCCACTTACTAAATAAAGCTACTTTTTGTCTTTAAGCTATTTATTATTTCTGGAGAGGGATTCCTGCAAAGGAATGTTAGTGATGAATGCTACACCCTGCTCTGCTCCTAGAGCCTGCAACTCTTCTAATTTTTCCAGGATAGAGGTCAAATAATACTGATCCACTCATGATCCAGAGCTGGGGGCATATTCCAACCGCAGTGGGACTTGTAATGAGATCTTGTTCTTCCTTTCTCTCCTCTGTAGCTCTGACACTGGCCTACACTCTAACAGAACGAAAACTTAATTATGATTATCTGATTCTTTCTAATGATAAAAATGATGACTAATCATGGAGGATGACACATTACAACTTTAATAAGATTACCAATGTAATTCTGACTGGAATCTCTCTGCAGCACAGTTTGACACATAAATGAACCAGAATAAAAAGATTCTCAACCACAATTTCTATTACATACGGTACCTACTCTGGATTTTGTACATGTTTCATACCAAGTTTAATTTCTATCAGTAGCAGTGTAGGGAAGGAGAAAGAAGAGTTCTGACACTATAGCAGAGGCTTACAAGCATGTGAAAGAGTATTGCAATGAAATGTATTTGGACATAGTGACAAGTTAGGAGCAGAAAAAACACTTACAAAAGAGCTTCACAGGTGAGACCAAGATTGGCTGAGACAATTAAATTGAGATATCACTAATTTATTAAATACTTACCTGTTTATTTCCTGCTGCTATCTGTGCTGTTACCACATACAAAGTGGTACAATAAGACAAATAAGTGCTGATGATCTTTATATGCCCCCAGCTTTTCTTAAAAGGCATTGAGCAAGTCAGAATCAGAACAGAAGTCTTTTGGCAAGGTTGGGAATCACAGAATTATAGGATGGATGAGGCTGGAGACGACATCTCCTAGTCCAGCCTCCCTGCTCAAACAGGTCCACCTGGAGTCTGCCACCCAGGATCATGCCCACATGGCTTTTGAATGTCTCAAAGGATGGAGACTTCACAACCCCTTTTTGTCACCTCCTAGATGCATAGATTCAGCTCTCATCCTAGAAGCAAGATCCTTGAGAGTAAATTAAAGTACACAGGTGGCTAGGACTGATTCTCAGAATTTTTCTCAAGGAATATGAATTAAAATCTCTGTGAGTGGGGAAGAAAAAGGAGAAGAAGCGGTAGATACTGACATAAAAATAAATAAATACATATCTCTATGAAAATAAAATATCCATTGGCTGTAATTGTTAATTATCTGGCTGGGCCAACCCATGTCCCAGTGTATTCCCTACTACACACACACACACATATATATTTCAGTACATTACAGAAGGTTTTTCAAAGGGATTCACGTGGCTATTTCTACATGGCATACCATAGGCATTTGTGAACACATTCTAACCACATGCAGAGCTGAAACGAGAGCCGTGACTGTAATGGTATCCAGAGAGTCTTGGGCATAAACTCTGTGAAGACAAACAACACTCAGAAGCAGGGGCATCACATCCTATCAGTAGTTGCAACATCTGAGGCTGTGTATAACTTTCTGTAGTATATAGATCTATAAAATTTAGCATAGAGTTGATTTTATAATATATATGCTTCCAAAACTGTAGCTACTTTTTGTTGTTAGTGCCATAAAAAATAAAGTCCACAGTCAGTTTTCAGATTATGCTGGATTTTACATTATATAAGGAGTCATGAGGAGCCCTTACACTTATAAAACATAGTAAATACAAATATCCTAAACAGAAGTGAAATAAATGCATGAAACATTTCAATTATACTTTTTGGGGTTTTTTAATATTCATCCTCTTTTCGCTTTCCAAGCTCTCCCAGGATTTTATTATACTTCTTTCCATATTGCCAACTGGAAACATATATTCATAAAAGATATATATATACATGTGTATGTGTAATTCTTGTGTTGCTTGAAAGCTGCTCTTGTCTAGGAGAGAACTCTGCAGAGTAGCAAACATGTAAACATCTCGGTTTTGTGGCAGAGAGTTTCCCATATTCAGCAAAACAAAATGGTGGAGAGTGCTTTATAAGCTCTTCAATTTAATGCTGACTTACCAAAGCTGTGCTTTTGTGCAGTCTTTTGACTCTAAGAGAGTCCTCGTTTTCAGGTTTCTTCTGCTTATTAAGTTCAAAAACACATAATCTGCCTTTTCAGAGTTACTTTAACTAAGACACTGTCTATTTATATGATGTATGTAAGGAGTGACAGCATTAAAAATGTAACTCTGTAGGTGTTGCTCTGATATTTGCCCTATGCTGCTTATGCAATTTGTGCCTGCTAACTTTATATATTTATGTAGTAACGGAATTGGTGGTCTGTTTATGTTGTAAATGTTCACACCATATCAAGTGCTTCTGGAACATAAGGGCCTAGGGAATGACCTAAGATGTAGAGGTTGCTAAACTTAAAGATCCTCATTTTTCATTTAATTTTTTTTTTACATTTTGGAGTTTGCAACTAGGATCTGAGATCTCAGTGATTCAAGTGCGCACAGGCTTCTAATTTCTTCATTACAAGATAACAGTTAAAAGAAAGCTTGGGGAATCACAGCTTTGATTTAGGAAGATGCAAGGTTCCTCTGCCCCTTTTAATCTGGTGTCCTAAATATTAGTGTTTCAGAGTTGGATGACAGCTATTCAAGGTAGCTCCTCAGAGTTTAAAGGCAACTGTCTAGTTTTATTTGACCTACAGAAGCTGGAGATTCTTTAAGGAGTGAGGAGTGGACATTGCCTACCTGGATTTCTCCAAGGATTTCAGTACATTTCTACAAGGCTTTCAGGATTCCCACAGACTCATGCGAGAGAAACTGATGTGTGACAGTCTAGGAAAGTGGCCTGTGCATTGGCTGGAGAATTGGGATCCACCCAGCTGGGGAGCAGCCCAGTGGAAAGGGTCCTGGCAGTTCCAGTGGACAAGCTCAATGTGAGTGAACAGGGTGCTGCTGCAGCAAAAAAAAAGCCAACAGGGTACTGCATTTTATTTGTTGTTGTGGCGAGTGTAATGGGTACCTTAGCATGGCATTTAGGTGCTTTACTTACATTTTCATAATACTTAAACTGTCATTCCCATCATAACTCAAGCACGGAAGAGAAGAGGTACTGCAATGGGATCAAATGCCCTTCTCATCTGGTGTTACCATCAAAAGCAGATGCATAGAAAAGAGTGTAATAACAGCAGAAACAAGAATAGTACCTCTTTGAATAATCTGTGAGCCTTCAAGCATTTGTGGTTAAATAAATTCCTGCACTTCTCTCCAATTTCTCACATACCTCAAAGATTTTGAGGGAGGGAATGTACACCACATCTTGTTCATCTGTTTTACCATCAAATCTCTAAGGCCTTGGATGAACATTATCTGCTTCTGGTCTCTCATTACTGTCTTTTTTTCCCTGAAACTTCTCCTAGGGGAGCTCAAGTTGAAACACATCTTCTGAAACCCTTTTCCAATTTAAAAAAATATAAAAAAGAAAAGGAAAAAAAGGGTAGGTGGGGTGTACTGGTGGGAAAATTTGTACATGTTCTTCAACAGTGAACACAGCCACAAAGTGTCTGTTCAGCTTTCTTCTGTGACTTTATTTTTCCTGAAGGCTCCTTTTATAGCTTGATAATCTGTGGGATTCGAAGCCTCTCAGATTTCTTGCTCCTGATGTGTTTGAAGAAAGATTTATTAATTTTTATGAATTTTGGTTGTTCTACCTCAAGCTCTTCTTTCACCCAGCTTTACAGAGTTTTTTAACTTTCCAGATATTACTTTTCTTCCATTTTCTTCATTTCAACATGATCCCTGTTCTTTGAAGACTGCTTTCAAATAACTCCCCTTGCCCCTGCCTTTTAACCAGGGTTGCTTCTTTTCTCAGGACTTTCATGAGTAGTATAGATTTGTTCTGTGCTTCTAATACAGCTTCCCTAAGAAGTCTCCAAGATGATGTAAGGTTTTAATGTTTTAATTCCCTTAACTGATCTTTTAAACTTTTCTTTCTTTTTTTTTTCTTTTTTTTCTTTTTTTTTAATAACGGCTTTTCAGATTCTTAAGATCACATGATATTAACTTGTGGAGACACAGAAACTCAATTTGGTTTTCATTGTTAGAATTCATGCCTTTTAAGTGAGAATTTCTTTTCTTTTCCTTACATCTTTGGACTTGATCGTGTTAAGGGTAATGTTACACTGTTGTTATTATTAAATCATAGTGATGCTAGGGAAGGAGGGTGCTCCCAGTTTCTGCTAGTGCAGTTTCTTCCCCAGGCAGCACACTAGGACCAGTTATGGTACATTTATTAGTCAGCCATGACTGGCAGTGTACCTGCAGCTGTTCTTGGTGTACAGAAGATGATGACTGTCGGTGTCTCAATGAGCTATCTGCTTAGCGTTCAAAACATAACATGTGCATTTTAATACTTCGCTTCAAAATTGGATTATGGATGGGAGATGAAATTTTTCAAAAGATTTAAAGACCTTTAGGGAAGTGTTAAGAAGGAATCCTAACAGTAAGAAGATTTCTAAAGGATGCAAGATTTGTTTCCAAAGTTCATTTTCCATAAAGTAGCCCTAAAATTCATTAAATTCCTTATTTCAGATTTGTCTTTGGCTCAAATAACTGTTTCCTAACATTTCTTTCTGAATCACCCCTATGTGGCAAAATAGTAGAGGTTTTTTCCCTAAATTTCTCTAATAATAACATCAGTGGTGTTTTGTTTGGTAGCAACTGGTGAAGGAAGTAGGATTTTCTCCTTACATGCTGTCTGAAGGTCAGTGTGATGATTTGAAATTTATAATTATTTTGGGCTTAGTTCCTGTGTTTTGAAGTCTTTTTGTTCACTTTCTGTTTTCTGCACAGACAGGCATAACACTGGAGGAGCCTTAAAGCAGTTTCTGTAAAATGATTATTCAAAATCACCAAAATAAATGGAAATATTTTCACATTAAAATAATTCTTCCTCCTTTCCACAACTGTTCAACATTTCAACATCCTTGACTGGAGGGACATGGATTTGATGGGTTGACATCTTGCTGGATAAAGAACCAGCTGATTTGTCACACACAAAGAATTGCGGTCAGCAGCTCAATGTCCAACTGGAGACCAGTGATGAGTGGTGTTCCTCAGGGGTCAGTATTGGGACCAGCATTGTTTAAAACGTTTCTTGGTGTCATGAACAGTGGGATTCAGTGTATCCTCACAAAGTTTGGTGATGACACCATGATGTGTTGTGCAATTGACACACTGGAGGAAAGGGATGCCATCCAGACAGACCTTGGCAAGTTTGAAAAGTGAGTCCGTGCAAACCTCATGAGGTTCAACAGGCCAGGTTTAAGGTGCTGCACCTGTACTCATTTAAAAATCCTTTTATTTGTCTTGGGTCTGCTATCATTACTTATGGTTGGGATTTTGTACTGTAAAAATAGTATGTTATCAATGTCTCCAGACTCTTGTCATCAGTAAAATCTTCAGGAATTATTTGAAAAAGTTAAATAACCAGTGGGTGAAACTAATGCTTCTTACTACCTTTCATTTTTACCTTTCATTTTCACTTTGGATTCTTAACCTCAATCATCTTAATAGTCTTCAGAAAAATTATTATAATCTAATCCACTTTAAAACAGTTCACATTGAAAAACCCTGGAAAAATGGGAAAAAAAAGGTCATTGGTCTTCCAGTCTAGTGCTAGTTAACTATACACACTGACACTTGATCTGACCCATTCTTGGGGTTTTTTATATTTATATCAATATATAAAAGAAACTTGTTTTGATAAAATCATGAACCTTTAATTAAGATCTTGTTCTTGGTCAGGGAAAGGTCGATAATCCATATTGACCTTTGGCCAAGTCATTACTTGAACTTAGTTATCAGCAGCTGATGAAAGGGTTGGTCACAGGTAATCAAACAGTTTTCTGTTTGAGTAGATCTCATTGACAATGGATGGAAGATTTATTCATTTATTCAACAAACGTGCAGAAGGAAAAAAGTAAGGATCTGAATAGTATTTCAAAGGTCATGCTTCAGTCTCAGACCTAACAGCTTCACTGCAGGTCCTTGCCTGGCACAATGCAACAGGCTTCAGTTAGTATGTTCTCAATATTTTAGTCACATGTAGGAAAATACATTAAACGATATAATCAAATTTTGTCATACTTTTAATACAAAAGAAATGTCATGTTCCTCATCAGAATTAGGCTCAATAGTTATCTGAAATTTTAATCATGGTACATTTTTTATTAGTTCTTCTGCTTACTTCTTAGATATTTTTGTCAAAAGTGTTTCATGTGTTCTTTTGAAAGATTCTCACCTCTTCTATTCTGCTTAAGCTGTCTTAATTCATCCTTACACTGCAATACTCTAATACTGTTTTATAGTGGTAATTTCACCAGAGGCATGTCTCTTATTTCCTTAGAAATTTTTACTGAAAAGCACTAATAAATTTAGCAAGCAGTAATATTTAATATCCACAATCAAATTAATTTCAAAAAATACTGAAGAAGCAAATGTTGATTTGTTTGGGGTTTTTCTAACACAGATCTAAATAAAGAAAATAATGTCCAAATTTTTATGCAAACCACTGAAAGCTTTGTTTTCCTCTCTTGTGAATTTTTTGTATTCTCAGTCAGTCAGCTTTCTGAAGAATTTCTACCATATTGCAGAGAAATGACTGACAGCTTTATTGCTTTGTACTATTCTGGATCAAGCAGAAGAAAACCGAGTTTACGTGAATGCAATATATTATTTTACCAATTAAATCAAACTCTTTCATAAACAGAAGTCATCACACATGAAGCGCTATCCAGCTGTATGCAATGTACTTTAGAACAATAAACTTGCTCTTTTCAAAAGTGTTGACAGATAGAAAGGGCTCCATAACTTAGCAAAACAGTAGTAATAACAGACTCATTGAATAATTTCATCCTTTTTAAGAAAAGATTAACCTTTGAGGTGGAAAGCTGGTGGCCAGTATGCCATATTGTATTTAGAAGGCATTTACTAAAACTCCTTCAAAAGTCTTCTGTGAACATCTGCAGCATTTTACACAACTTAAATTTCTTCTAACATTGTGAGGATTTTTTATTTTTATCAGACCCTTACTCTCTCAGAGCCAAAGCTGTTCTATTTTAACATCTTTATCCTTTAAAAAATATTTTTCTCTGCTTGATATGACCATAACTCATACAATAATTTTAATATAATGAAAATTGCAACATTTTAAGGCAATCAAAACTATGAGCACTTAATTACTTTGTTTAGGACATTTAATCCTTTTTCTTTTGTGCTTTCCTATGAACACATCAAAAGCACCCATCTGCTTTGTGACTCACTGAGAATGCTAAATAATTCTTGCTCTAACATATCAACTGTAGCTTGTTTATCCAACTAAATACCCTGATGCAGGTGAATTTGCCTATAATATAAAGAAAAGTTTTAGAAGAAAGTATGAAAAGTATTGTTTAACATTACTGGGCATCGTACTAAAAACCTATTACAATTTTAGGCATTGAATCAAATAAACTATCCCTGCCAACACTCCAAGCTTCATTTTAATATTCTGTATAAACTCAAAGGACCATTTGTCTTTCTAAAAGATGACATTACCTTGCAATAAATTTAAGTGTACTGTGTGAATTATTTATGTATAAGGCAGCATATCTGGATAATTCTATTTTTCTCTAAAGGATTTTCTCACTTGAATGCAATTCTATAGATAAATGAAATATCTTTCCATACCTAGGATTCCAGACATCTTTTGGTCATATGTGTACTTTAGGTTACACCCAAAATGCAGCACTTCCAATTTGACAGTTCATTAAAATCTGTATTTAAAAAAATAATTATTAAAAAAAAACCCACAACAACCCCCCCCCACCAAAAAAAACCAAAACCACAACCAGTATGCCCAAACGGACCAAACTACAAGAACAACACAAAAAGCATTCACAGTAAATCCAAACATAAGTGATCCATAATTGCTTTCCATAGTCCCATTTCTGGGGAACTCATGAAAGTATTATTACAAAGAATACTTTAGTACTGACCTTTCATTCTGCTGGGATGTTTCCCTTTATGAAGGTTCTACACAACAGCAGGGGTTTGTGTGAAAGGAGAGACTTGGGAAAAATTTCATAATTATATTTCCTGTAGACTTGGGACATACTTTTATTATGGCTTTTAGGGATGTGTGGTTACTAATGACCAAGTATTGGCTTTTTGAAGTCTATGAATGGGCAAACTAGCTCATGACCCTTAGAGCACTTGCTCTGTCTTCTAATAATTCTCATTGTCAAAGACAAGTACCAGAGCAGAACAAGCAGGTACAGAGCTATTAGGTGGACCTTGAGAACTTATTATATGTGACACAGTCTATATTAATCTGCATGGCTGTTCTTTAACATGCATACACCTAGGGCTCCCCCTCCTCCTCACAGTGCTAGCAATGATTATCATTCCCAGTATCAAAATATGCCTTTGGCATGTTATACCACTTGTTGTAATCACAGTCAATGTTGATTGCAAATTAATTTGTTTCTAAAAATCAAAGTTATAGATATTTCAGCCTGACATTATTATTAAAAGATAGAGCTAAAAATGTTGTTTCTACAAGAGGCTTGACACCTAAAGGACTAATCCATTTTTATCATACATCAAAGCACAGTTGTTCTATTTGTTATCACTCTTTTTCCCCTCCTTTGTCCTTTTAAAAAAAAATTATTTTACTAAATTCATAATTGCACCTTTTGTTTGAATTTTGATCCCTTATTTGCATATAATTTGTCTCAATTTGAAATCCAATTTCCTAGTGTATGTTATCATGAATTTTTCATCTCTGTGCCTTATTACGCATAAAAGCAAATGACAGTGAACATTAAATACTTTTCAAAGTATTAATGATATATTTAATACTGGTTCCTTAAGAAAACATGTTAAGTAAAAAACCCCAGTATTTTAAAATAGGAGAAAGGGGAGTGCAAATTTAAACCTACATAAAAATCATTACAATTTCTATTGGATTATGACAATACTGTTTCAACTGGTTACTGTATCAAACAGTATAAAACAATATCTTGCAAAAAACCCACAGCAGTTCCTTTGTAGCCTTTTGCTTAAACATCTATTTCTGCATTCATATAGGTTGCATAATTCAATGTATGACCAAATAATATATTATTATTTCACAGTTTCGTAAATCTTTTACAAAAGGATATATATTTTTATTCTACGAAATCATACAAGTGAAGTAATATTTTTTCTTTATTATTGTATATAGTAATAGAGAATTATTTAATAAAATAGAGCTTGAAATCTAGCTGAGCTACTCTATCCTTTGGCTACAGGCTGAGTATTGTCTATTCCTAGTTTTTGAAATCTAGTAGAGATTACATCTCCTCAGACATGCTGCTGCAATGTTTTTCATTTGTATAGTTAGAGAGCTTTTCTCAGTCTTGAATGTAAGATTTGCTGTAATGAAGAGTACTGATGACTATTTGTTGTCATCGGTGGACTCAGGAAAATAATGTAAAACTGGTACTTTTACAAGAGCCCTTTTAACATATCACACTGTTACCCTTCTATCCCACTCTCTTTTGTTCTAGGTAAACTTCTTGCCCAAACAATGTTGCTTTTGAGATGGCTTAAAACTACTGCAGTCCTTCTCCTGAACCCCAAATTTATTAATTTATTCTTGAATTATATTCACAGTGAATAGAAGAATTCTCCTTCTGACAGTCTTACTAGCACAACCCAAAAGAATGTTTTTCCTCATTTGCAGGACACCAGGTTGTTGACTCCTATCAAGCTTCCAGTCATCTGCCAGATATTCCTTATTTTAGATTTGTTGCCTTCTAAAGTGTAGCACTCTGCACTTGTTTTTATTGGATATTATCTTGTTGATCTCAGACCTTCTACCACTCTATCAAAATTATTTCCATCCTGTCCAGAAGAGTGTTTGCTCTTCTACCTATCTGTTTACCATCTGTGAATGGTCTAAGTGCTGACTTTAGTTCATCAATCAGGTTGCTAACAAAAATGTTTCAAAGGATTGAGCTAGAGGCCTTCTTGGAATAAAATATAGCATCTCCTCTGTAGAAATGTTTTAACCTATAACATATATTCTTTCATGACTAAATGTGAATAGGGGGCTGTTATTAACATTTCTGTGGAAGGATGGCATGTCAAAAGCTTTATAGGGCATTTTCGCTTCTGCTGCTTGTGGTCTTAAAATACTGCTTTAGCTACCCCATGAAAGGAGTAAATTGGATTTTACTAGATTTCTTTGGGTTGGTTTTTCTTGATCTTTTTTTTATGTTGTTTTTAAATCTCCCTTAATATTCCCTCAACACTTTTAAATGTGTATTTGATGTGGAGTTCCCATTTTCTATCTCATTACATGCTAAGAGTAACTTCTTGATAATGCCTTGCTCTTTTGCTTCCCTTACTTTTTTTGAAAGAGAGACACTTTATAGCTTCCCCTTTCCTGGTTCTTAGTGACTGGTACTACAGACACTTGATATAAAAATATTATTTTCTCTACCTTTTGATCTCACCACAGATACAATCACTTTGCTTAACAGATGGTGTCAGAGTTGATATTTTTTCACTGAATATTGGTGTCTTTCTCAAATATCCCAATTGGAGTATTTATCCTAAAGCACTTCCAGATGAGTAAAAAGCATTTTCTTGTGCTGCGCCAAGGAAGGTGAAATATCCATTGATTATTCACAACACACCAATTTATGCTTTTTACCAGACAAAGACACAACAGTTCATGCATTATTAAAACCCTTTCTATCTAAATAAATATCTTCCAAGAATTTCTAAATAATTAACTTGGTTAGTGTTTGCCAGAACATTTTCACAAACTTCTGTTAGAATTCTACCATCTAGGTAGCTGTCTTGGTTTTATTACCAATAGACCATTCACAGATGGTAAGCAGATATGTAGAGGTGCAAACACTCCTCAGGACAGGATGATTACATGGAAAAATCATTCTGTGAGTTCTGATTCAAGCAATATTACTTCCCTTCTTCAAATGGTATCATTAAGGCAAAGACTCTGCAGTATCTTGTCAAGGATTACCTTAACAGACCAGCAGCAGTGCAAGGATTTAGGCCCTTCATGTTCTGAATTCTCTTCTTCCGTTAAAACTAGAAACTTACTCAAATCAACAGAGTCAATGTATTGTTGTATCTGGGGATCTAATGTTGCAGGTGCTGTGGGAATCTCAATATGAAAAACACAGGAAATCTACAGAAATCTATAGAAATAGAATTAGAAACGAGCAAAAGAATGACAGGAAGATGGTTTCCTTCAAGAAGTATTATGACAATATCTACACTGGTTTTTATACTTTTAAAAACTTACTACCTTTTTTCATGTTTAGCACTGAGGACATGAACTTCTGTCTCTTTTTTGTCTTCTCAAGGTCTTATCCTGTGTTGGTGGTAGATTGGAAGCTATATTTGAATAAATCATTACTACAACAGTAAGAAAATTTTAATGACTTACTGTATATTTTTTTATTTTTATCACTATTTTACAGACTAACTATGCTAGCTAAAAATTGACCAGGGTTTTCAGAGTTTTATAAAGTCACTATGTAAATATTTAAAGTTGTTCCCTTTTGGGAGGTATAATTTGCCATAAGTATTTAAAAAGTTATCAAATTCATGTTTTTAATAATGCTGGATTAATAACCCCTGTATTTCAGCTGAAAACCTTCCTTCCTACTTAAGAATACAACATACTTTGTTCAGTAGCAGTGTTTAGACTATTAATAAAATAAAGGATCAATCACTGTTTAAATTCCTCTCACTAACTGCCATGGACATTCATTACTGATTCCAGCAGCATTAAAAATGCTGCTCATCAGACAGGTTGATCTATATATGGCAGGAAAATTCTTTCTTTTTTAACACAGAATTACAGAGTGGATCAGGTTGGAAGGTCCAACCTCCCTGATCAAGCAGGGTTATCCTAGAGCACATGGCACAGGATTGTGCCCAGACAATTATTGAATATCCCCAGTGAGGGATTCTCTCTGGGCAGCGTGTTCCTGTGCATGGTCACCTAAACAGTAAAGAAATTTTTCCTTGCCTTTGGGTAGAACTTCCTGTGTATCAGAGTCTGCCTGTTGCCTCTTGTCCTATTGCTCAGTACCACTGAGAAAAGTTTGGTCCCTTCAGGTGCTTATAGACATTGATAAGGTCCCCTCTCAGTTGTCTCTTCTGGAAGCTGAACAGACCCAGCTCCCTCAGCCTGTCATTTTAACAGAGATGTTCTAGTACCTTGATCAACTTTCTTGCCCTCTGCTGGAGCTGCTCCAGGATCTCCACATCTCTCTTGCACTGAGGAGCCCAGAACTGGGCACAGCACTCCAGATGTGGCCTCACCAGGGCTAAGTAGAGGGGAAGGATCACCTCCCTTGACCTGCTGGTGGTGATTTTCCCAAAGAACCCCAGGATACCATTGGCCCATAGCTGTAAGGGCACTGCTGGCTCATGGATAGCCTGTTGTCCACCATGATCCTCAGTTGTTTTTCTGGTTCTGCTGCTTTGTTCTGTTTTTTTTCAACTGTTATCTTTCTTTAAGTTACCATTTTGGGGTCTCAAACTTGACTTCAAATTACAGAAATGTTATAAATGTATATTTCTGTAATCTGTCTTTTTCAAATTAGATATTAAGTGGAAGCGTCGCCAGAGCTGCATATGCCAGTTTCTGAAGTATACCTCTAGATTTGTCATTCTCTTAATATTTCTGCAGTATTTTCAAGTTAGTCTACAGATAGATCTTTTCTAATGCACAATTGAAACAGTAGAACAGTGCAATTAGCTGTACTTCCCCTACAACTGTGTAGAATTGAGAAAAAGTTCGTTCCTAGCTTTAGAAACTGGGCATTGCTAATCATCACAGGAAAATTAATAAAACACAGGGATGCTTTTGGGAGTTATATGAGACATGCTGAGAAGTCAACAACTGAGGAAGAGAAAAACCATAAACACTATAAACTAATTTCACAGATATATTAATGAAATAATCCATTAATCCCCAATTGGCTCAATGTGTGAACAGCTGTGGTAAGACAAGCAAGGTAGTGTTAATGAAAACATTAGAGAAACCATGCTGATGTCTTTATACTCACTGTCCTGTGATAGAATAATATATCTGTTTCATTGACAAAGTTTGTTCATCTGACTTTGTTCCAGTATTTTTAGAATCAATGGGCTGAATTCCTTTGGACTTCAAACTGTGCTGTCTTAGCAAAACTTTAAAAAAAAAAAAAATTAAAGCTATAGAGCTACTACCCTGCAGCTTGGGAGACTAGACTTTAGGCTCAAAGTACTACTTAGTAAATTTCCAAGGCAATCTGAGTTTTGAGTGAAATGGGGTCCACACATGTAAGTTTTTAAGAAACATCTGTTAAGATTGCAGGAGTAGGCAATTCCAACGCATTGAAAGTAAAGCAAGAGAGGCAGAAGGCTAGCTTGTCTGAACAGTGACATCCTTCAGAACCTAGGCAGGAAAAGAAAGTACAAGGATTCTGGAAGCAAGGTCAGGCTATACAACAGGACTGTAGAGAGGCTGTTAACCACTGTTGGAAGAGAATTCGTATAGTCAAAGCTCAGAAGGAGTTGAAGCTGGCCAGTATATTGGTGGACAACAAATTAAGGGTTTAGGTATATTGACAGTTGTCCTAGGTTACAATGTAAGATGTGCCCAAAGGTATGTATTCTATCACCATCTTCACAAGCTGTTAAAGCAGGTGGGGCAATGTTCATTGTCTCCTACCATGACTCATCCTTGATAACTCTCTCTGGGAGCTATCTCTGTTCAATGGGCAATCAAGGACTCTGCCGCATGACTCATAGATAACTCTCTCCGTACTATCTCCTGTTAATGGGCCCATCAATGCCTTACCTCATGACTCACCATCCCATTGTGAGATGCTCCGCCCAGGAGGAGGAACAGAGCATTCCCATCTGTATATTATCAAGAGTATGGAACACCACAGGCAGCCCTTACCTACGGGACTCCCCGAGGACAAGAGCTACGTAGCCGCCACTGGACTTTCCAAGGAAGAGCAGACCCTTCTACAGGATCACTGCTTCGACAGAACCACATCCACCACTTCAGGAGGACTGCAGCCACCACTTCATTGGACTGCTGCCGCCACCCTGACACCCAGGGTGTCAGGTTGTATTCTGACCCTGTCAGTGGTTTTCTTTTGTGCTATTGCATTTATTTTATTTTCTTTTCCTATTAAATTGTATTTCTGACTCGGAGTCTCACTGGTTTGCTTTCAAACCAGGTCAACAGCAAAAGGACATCTAAAGAAACATTGATGTTTTACTTGGTGGGGCTGATCACTTCAGTAATATGGATGAAGATAAAGCATAAACATTTAATGCCTTCTTCAGTTCTGTCTTTAACACCAGTCATGGGCCATGAGGCTCTGGGAGCCCTGGGATGGAAGACCATGATTGACCATGAGTGATAAGCTCCCAGATGACTTTGAATTGGTACACTGCTGCTGTAATTGAATGCACGTAGGTCTATGGAACCTGATGGGATTTATCCCAGGGTAATGAAATAGTGCAGTGATGTTATTGCAAGACCTATTGTAGTTATATATCAACAGTCTTAGAAGTCTAGAGAAGTTCCAGGTGACGGGAAGATGGCAAATATTTTTTCCAGTTTTCAAGAAGGGGAAGGAAGAAGGCCCTACTAATTATAGGCCTGACAATCTTGCTTTTGGGCTTGGTAAAATTATAAAAAAGATTATCCTGGGAGTTAATGACAAATCTTTGAAAGACCATGCAGTGACTGGTCAAAGTCAACATGGATTCATGAAGAGAAACCTTAATAACTTAATATATGACAAGGATATTTCCCTAGTGAATGTAAGGAAGGCAAAGGGCATGGGTTTTTGGATTTTAGCAAAGGCTTTGATATTAACTCTCACAGAATCTTTATGGAAAGGGTGTCTAGCACATAGCTGAACATGCACACTATATGGTAGGTGAACAATTGGCTGAAAGGATGGGCTCAAAGTGATGCAGTAATGAAGGCAACATCTAAATGGCAGGCATCCACTAGTGGTGCTCCCTCAGGGCTCAATCTGAGAAACAATTCTCTTCAATGTTTCTGTTAATGACCTGGACACAGGAGTTAGGTCACACAGAGTTTGCTGAAGATAAATTGGGAGGAGTCATTGATTCCCTTGAGACTAGAGAGGCTTGGAGAGTGATACTGATGATTAGAGCAATGGGTAAACACCAATCTCATGAAACTGAGCAACAACCAGTACTGGATTCTATACCTGGGACAGTGTAAATACTTTGTGCCTGGGTGCATGTATAGATTGGAGGGCAAGAGGCTGAAATGGAGCCCTGCAGAAAGGGACATGAGAAGTTTGTTTGCTGTGAAGTTCAATATAAACTATTGATGTTCCCTGGCAGGCAAGAGGGCCAAAAGTACCCTGGTGTGCTTTAAGCAGAGTACAGCTAACTGGTCAAAAGGAGTGGCTATCCCACTCTATCTCAGCATTGGTGTTGCTTCACCTCAAGTTCTGAGTGCAGTGTTGGGCTGTGTCAGACAGCAGTGTCTGATTAAGAGGTAAAATTGAAGAACAATGAACAAATTACATAAATATTTGTGCTACATGAGCTCAGTTCGGCTCCCATCTTCTGACATTTATCCATGAAATTGCCCGTGAGAGAATACAAGCTGCCTACATCTGACAGACATTTTGAATTAGTTGTAAAGGTATGTGAACCAGCAGCTGTCTTTTGAAGGAATAAGTATGTAAACTTAATGACATACTGCTCTGCCTTGAGCTGTGGTTCATCGTGCATCAATGTGCCAAGAAAAGAAATATGGCTAAGGGGCAAAGAGGGTCATTGTTTTCCCAAAACATTGTATTCATCACTCTGGCTTATAGGAAGACAGAACTGTTAACTATCAGACATAGAAGATCTTTAAAAAAGTCATTGAGGCAAAAGCTTAATTCCATTTTCAAGGCATTATACAAGAGTAGCTTTCATTCTTCGTGCTATGTGTTTTCTTCCCATCCCTTTTATTTTCAGCACAGGACTGCAGGCTGTCTTGCAATTCAATATTCGTTGATATACATTTTTACCCATCAGTAATACAGATTTTAAAACCAGTGTTAACTGTCAATTTTGTTGATGATGCACAAGGCAGAATAGAGCACAGCTTGTGGTTTTACAGCTTTTTGTCAGCAGTATTGACAGCAGTAAAACCCTGAAGCAGAACCTACACAGAAAGCAGATATGTGCACTAACAAGATGTTATTTTTAGAGTTTCTTTTCTAGCTCATAGCTTTTTACTGGCAATATTTTAATTGGTCCAATGCCAACATAAAAAAACATAACATTTTACAGCTGTAATCAAAGGACACTTGGGAACTATCTGACCCAGTAATATAATTCCCTTTCTGTCTCAATACAAGTATACTTAATTAAATATACTCCAGTCTTCTCCCAATAAAAGATATATTTCACCTCTGACCAGTCCATAAGTTGTACATTAAGCTCAGGCTTCTGATGGTACAGCAAAAAAAAACAAAATGAGAGAAAGAGAAAGGGGGAGGTTTACATTTTTTTTCTCAAAATATATTTTAAAAAGAAGTGTAGATACAGAAGAAAAAAACACCTCTTGAACATTTTTTTCCTCTTATAAAATAGTAACTGCAACTGTCTTAACTTTTAACAAAAATACTGACAGGTAATATTGTTAAATTCTTATTACTGGAAACAGCACTTTTTAAGACTAAATGATGATGGTATTAGTTTTCACACACTTAATAACTAAATAGCAAAAGCTTAAAAAGAAGGTCTTTTGTGAGTCATTAACAAATCTAACCTAGAAATTTCACTTTATTGCTTATGTCTGTTAAGCATTTGATCATACCTTATTTAGCCAATGTGAGAATTAAAAAATACTTTATGATCTTGTCTATAACCCTGCTTTTCTCAAGGAGAAGGATCAGAGCAGTGATAAGTGTTGCACAATTTCACATTGTAGTTCTAGGATTGCTTATGTGGGTGCAGTGAGTCCGAGGATTGTTTAGTCAGCACTGCTGAGGTTATTCCAGGAGTGCTGTGCCCAGTTCTGAGCTCTTCAGTACAAGAGAGGCATGGCATAGTGGAGAGAGTCCAAAGAAGGGCCACAGTGATGATTAAGGGCATCTCTCCCATGAAGAAAGCCTGAGAGACCTGGGATTGTTCAGCCTGG
Organism: Dicrurus megarhynchus; assembly: GCA_013399195.1. Taxonomy (NCBI): domain Eukaryota; kingdom Metazoa; phylum Chordata; class Aves; order Passeriformes; family Dicruridae; genus Dicrurus; species Dicrurus megarhynchus. The sequence goes on along the minus strand of VXAD01005097.1, from coordinate 24,944 downwards.
TGAAGGGAATGTTTGGGGGGAAACTCATTAAGTTTTGTAAATACCTGAAAGGGACGGTGCAAAGAGGATGGAGCCAGGTTCCTTTTAGGAGTTCCCAGTGGCAGGGAAGAGACAATAGGCACAAAATGTTATGCAGAAGGTTCCCTCTGAACATCAGGAAGCTCTGCTTTATTATGAGAGTGACTGAGCTCCAGCACAGCTTGTGCAGGGAAGTTGTGGAGATATTAAAAAAGACCTGGATGTGGTCCTGGGCAATGGGGTCTAAGAGACTTTGAGCAGGTGGGTTGGACGAGATGAAGTCCAGAGCTCCCTTCTTCTGGAGTTCTTTCCTCAACCATGCTGTGATTCTGAAGTTATAGTTAAAGATTCCTAATATCTCCCATTATACTTTCAATGTTTTTTTCCAAACCTCAAGTATCTAGTGAAATTTTCCCTGTTGGGATATCTGTTCCTGGATAATGGAATTATAATAATAGTAACAACAATAACAACAACAACTTATAATCTCAGCAAACAAGGTTAAAGGAAAATGTTCTGGTTTACAGGGAGGGAGAGAATAAGAGAGAAGGAAGCAGAGAGCAAGAGATGGAGGGAAAGAGGGAGGGAGGAAGTAAGGGAGGACTAATAATATGATAATAATAACTCAAACAGAAAACCCCCTACTTTTGCTCAGATTTGTTCAACCACAGCCCTATAGACTACAGGAATCAGTAACCTGAGAGAAGCCCCAAGGGTTGCATGGATGGCATAGAAGAGGATGTTGCCCTGCTTGATTTGTTAGGCACACAGATGGTGGCTGTTGAGAGCACACTCCAGAACAACTTGTACAGTACAGTAGAAAGGCAAGCCACTAATCATATATTGCTCGGTTACTCAATCATTCACCTAAGAAAGAACAGATGGCACAATTCATAAAGCATCAACTACAAGTGTACAAAAGGGCTCATCAGTATTTCTGGCCTATCCTTGCAATCTATAAAATGGACTTGTTTGGTTTCTAGATTGGCTAGATGTTCACTGTCAAATTGAATTCACTGGCATGCTTATCTCTTCTGAAAGATAATTTAAAATGAATGTATCACTAATAAATTCATTATCCATAAGCAGATAAGAATGAGATCCAATAACAAAAAATGTCAAGATAAACTAAATAAACTTCAGGAGTCCCTGTAAGAAATTAATAGAGCAATGGTTCCAGCAGTTTTTACAGTGATGGCACAAAGTCCGTGATGGCTTTAACTTGATGTTACTGCCAGAGAGACAGCAAGGTGGAGTGCCTTGTGTGTGGTCCATCAAAGCCCTAAAAAAAGAATAAGGAGACACTGGAATTTGATGCCTGTCTTAGTGCACTCTCATGAAACCTATTCAGGGTCCTAAAATTCTGTTTCCAAATATGTCAATAATCAATTCAGTTACACAGAGTAACCTATCACCTGTCTTTCCCTCATTATCATCATGCTTCACACCTTGCCTGTAGGTCTTGGTAAAGTAAACTGTTAGGTTCCATAAAGTAAACTCTCCAAGAAAATGGTACAAAAGGTGTGATGGTAGGAAATGTTTGCCTTTAGCGTGACAAAGTGGTTGACAGTTCCCTACGGGGAATTTTACGTGAGACAAACATTGGTTGAAACTTCTGAAATGAGCAGGAAATCAACCACAAAGAGCAGAAAGCTCGATATTAAGTATGAAATCATGTTCAGTCTTGTTTGTTCTCTTTATCTGGGAGAAGGAAGTCAGAATTAAGTTATCCTCCAAGGATTAATGAAGTTTCACCATGCAGATGGAAATAACAACCTTGGATTTCTTTGTTAAAGGCAATGAATCTGGACATCTCCTATTATTTTGTTCTATTGACTTATGAAGAAGTATAAGTAGTTCCAGTTACAAGGTAGATCAAGACTTTGTGTTTAGAAAGAAATATCCTCAGGCCTTCAGGAGAGTGTGTGAATGCTGAAAGCATGGGTGCAGAGAGATTTCTCAGTTTTCTGCCAGTGTCTGTGTGAAAGCTTTGCTTTCTCATGGACGCTACAGGAAAACAGTTGAGAGATTTTGTAAACTATGGCACTGTTACGACACCAAAGAGAAAATATCTGAAGTAAGTATTATTGGGTTCAGCCAATCCCTTTGAGGGGTGGTTGGCCAGTGAACCAATGACCTTATGCCAGTCCAGCGTGCTAAGGTATATAAGCGAATTTATAAATTAATAAAGCGTCAGTTTTCATATCACTATAAACCGCCCATGTTACTTTCTTCTTCGATCTCTGCCTGCTAGCAACAAGAGTGTATGCAGCTTTACATCCTGCCTGGATGTCATAGCATTTCTAAACAATTAGGGTAAAATCGACCATTGATGGTCAGACTAGATTTAACCAGCTCCATTGCCTCATCTTGAACAGTGGCACAAGAACAAAAGTTGAGGGGCTTTTTTTGTTTGTTTTTGTTTGGTTTAGTTTGGTTGGTTTTCTTGTTTTGTGTTTTAAAGGCAGAGTCAATTAAATTGTCATGCTCCCCTAGACTCAGAGACACATGTTCTTTCAGCCCTGTGGTCCTATTAAGTCAATATGTCCTTCTCTGGACTTCAGAGTATAATAACCTGAAATCTTTACAAGAAAGGTGGAAGGGGAGATTGAAACTTGAGCCTTATAGTGTAATTCTTCTTCAGCCCATGTTAGAACAATTGCCCAAACCACACTACCTTCATTTTGGAAAAAATTACTTGCAAGGGAGTACATCTAAAACCTGTGTCAAGAAGAACATATGTATAATTTGGTTTATAAGTGGTTCATTTTTCAATGTATCTACTCTTACAAGAAGTCTTGACTCAGTGTCACTGGAACCTGAATGTACCAGCATTTGGGAACATATTCATTCCAGATACTATATAGAAACTGCTAAGATGTGCCCTCTAGCTGTATGTATTAAGGCTAAAAGAGAGACAGAATATGTTAATACAATTTCTAAATCCATTAACTGAAATGTATTTTCTTAATTAATTCATATTTTCCTCCAAACAATTACCTCTAATTTGGAGATGCAGATAAATACACTAGAGTAAAAAAGATGTTAACATTAACCTGTAATGTAACTTCATCCGTCAAGTTACACTTAGATCATGAATCTTTTGGTAAGTATAAGTATATGTCTGAAAATATCTTTTTCTGGAACTTAACATTGCTCAAAAGTAATAATATCAAGGATAAAAAAAAAAAAAAAGAAAGTTTTTGAAATCATAATAATCACTGCATCACCAGAAAAAAAGTGGTTAACTATTTTGGTAAATAGTTGTTTCATTAAAAACTAGTACAAGCTTACTATTCTTGTTGTTGTTGTTGTTGTTGTTATTATTATTATTATTATTATTGTAATTCATGATTGAGTGAGGTAAAATTTGGTTTGTAATAACAACTAATTTTGCAATATTTGCTATTTCATGCAACTCATTCGCCTTTCTTAACATTGCTTTTAATGCTAATGAAACATGTTCAGTTAAAAAAAAGGTATTGTTGATGTCTCTCTGGCTGTATTTTAGCTGTGAACAAATGAAAATAGAGATGGATTTTTAGAGTATTTTCCTTTTTTCATTTTTTACACTTCATTCTTTTTCTAGGTGCAAGTACCTTCAATTACAGATTCCTTCTAATTGCCTAACTGCACTTTGCAAGTCACTGTCAATGAAAGCACATTTTTCATTGGTCCTTTTACCAACTTAAATACCAATAGTCACTGAAGCAACTGATCAATAGTATTATTTCCTTATGCCTTGAGCCAATTCTGCTCACCAGGGTCTCTGCTCCAGAAAACTTTTGTGTTATGTTATTGCCCTTGTCTGAGACCTATTCTGACTAGAGTAGAATAAATGGGCAATCATTGGTATAAAAGGGAAACAGATTTCTCATTGATTTTTAAACACTTGAACACTGGCCTAACTACAGTGCTGTATTATGGGTTCTGGATTTAGGAAGACCGATTTCTGTTACTTTGACCCAGGAAGCTTCAAGGACTTAGTCTGAACTGGTTAGACTCAATAGCCACAGTTCAAAATTTTTTAATACTTTGTGATGCATGAGTATGTATTACTGTCCCTATGTGTGCTGCAGTAAAGGCACTTAAATATATTGTTAATTAAAAAAAAATAAAAGTTTTAAAAGAAAACAAAGAGTTTACAATAAAAATAAGTTCAGCATAAAGTTTTTTTCTGGAATAAGATATTATTGTTTAACATTGATATTCAATTCAGGTTTTGCCTTACTGAAATTTAGTCACATGACTACTTGTGATCTCTTCCTTCTGCCTAGAGATGAATGAGAGCCACAGAGCACTTGTAGGGAGTTTATTCAACCTTGCTTAAGATGAGTGTCTCTTTTTTCCATTAAGGATGCAAAAAATGCTATCTCTTGTGTTTCCAGCTGTGTTATAATTTAAAACACATTTCAAAGAATGCTCTGGCCATGTTGCCACTTTTTACCCCTCCTGCTGTAGTATGAGTGGCTGTACATTCAAGAATACAAGACTAGTTTTTCTAAACCGTTTCAGGAACGTAGTTTAGCAATCGTGCTGTACCTGCTATATTCTTTTTCATTTCACATAGCTCTGTCTCTTTTTTCTTGTATCCTCATGCCCCGTTTTCATCTGCCCAACACAATTCTAAGATCAATTGAATTCATGACATGGACTTTAATACAGCATGAAATATATTGTATTTCTGTCTTGTAACCCTACTTGTACTATATCTGAGTACAAACCTGGAAAACCTGGAAAATCAGCAGTCTGGATTAACCATCTGGGACATGGAGAGTGTTAAACATGTAAGTACAGGCAAGATTTGGGCAGACTGGATTTTAGTCTCTAAGAAAGATAATGAAGACATGCAAATACATTTGCAATAGGAAGCTACATGGGAAAGATACAGTGTATCATTCTGTTTCTTTATGGAACTATTAATTACAGGCACTTTTATACAAGAGAAGAGACAATCTATGTACTTCACATTTATACAATCCTTCTTTGGCTCCAAAGTACCAATTAATGCACTCTAACCATCATACTCTAGCTCTTAACTGTTTTTTCAAGATACACCTCTCTATTTTTAATTTACTTTGCATAATAGGAAGACCAGTTTGACTCATGACAAACATCTTTTATAAGCTCCAGGAAGTATCACATCTCTATCATCTATCATGTATCACTTTTTGTATTAAAACATAGTACATTTCAAAAATGTATAAGATTGTAAGACCGCTTATACATATCCTTTTTATTAAATGTGCTACTTTACATATAAGATACTGTAATACCTTAACAAACACTTTTTTACAGATACTTACAAAAAAAGGGTAGCCAGTAATTCCCTGTTTTATAGGCCCTCTCGTCCGTCTTCTACCTTACAACTGGATAAATGAGAAGAATTTCTGTTGTATCAACTCAGATTTTGTGCATCAGTTATCTGATGCATAAGTTACCCTGAAGCGGAGAATCCAAGTATCCTAGAATGCTTCCTGCTGTCTAACACCCTGGGCTCTACAGGACCATTTATGATGATATTTTCACATAATTTTGGTCTTAAAGTTAAAAAGATGTGTTTAATAAACATATGAATAAATTAAAAACTGGCATTATCTCTATTTGATGCAATACTGGTTTTTGTTTATGTATGTATATTTGCTCTGAATACCATTTTTAATGGTATTTTTAAAATTTGTTAGTTTTGCTCTTTTTTGAATTTTTTAGTGTTTTCCCACCTCCTACAGGTTGAGTATCAATATCTACCACCCATTAGATATAGCATCAGCATTTGACAAAACTGTTAAACATCAGAAATACTATGTGAAGGTGTTTCAATTTAGGCTGAATTAAGAATGGATAATATATTGTGATGTTGTTAAATTTATTGTCTATTCCGGCTAATGCGTATCCAGGATATGAACATTATTCCTCCTGCAGTGTATCATAATAGAACACACCTTTGCATGTTTAGTACTGAAAGACAGCATATGGTTGTTGCTTAAAGGCTGTTTAGGTGTGAGAAAAAGTATCATTAACACTAAGATAATGTGTGTTTTCACTGGCTATTAATTAATGGGCTTTCTTCCCCAGTGTTTCTGTAGGCATAGTCACCACAGTCGATATGATATTTATACAGATTATGCAAAGTTTTAATGTGAAGATTTTTCAAGGGGTGTTATAATTCTCTGCTTTTCAAATCACGTTTTGGTAAGCATATTTATAAGGAGGTTGAACTTTGATTTCCTTAATGTCATGGATAAAGCAAAGTTTAAAATTAGTGTGATCTTACCCAGAAATGCACTTTATTAAAGAATGCTACTGAAGTTCCAATTTATTTGAAATTTTATCAAATAACACTCATTATATAGTTATTCATTATGTAGAAGCCGCAATCCTGTCATTACCTTTAATAGTTTTCTTCAGACTTTAACAATTGTTTTTAAAATAATTCCCAAACTGTAGATGTTGGCATGCTTTTTCTACATTATTCCTTTTCTTAAACAGCTACCTTAGTTGCGAAATTATTTGGTTTTGTTGATTTTTTTTTTCCAGAATGAGAAAGTTGTTTATTGCTGCTATCCTATAGCCTAGCAACATACCCCTTGCATGTCACTCACAGAAGTTTCAAGTCCTGTAACAGGCCAGCGTGGTTTGAAATACCCTCCAGCTGTTTTGTTATTTGTTAGTTTGATTTTGTTCCTCCCCTGAGAGGTCTTTATTGGTTTACTATCATGTACCTTCTTTCATGATTGGTTAATTCTGTTATCTTTACCTCATGATGTAACACCTTAAAACTGGCTGTGAAAGAACAACCAGGGTCTCTCTGTTTAGCCTCCCTTCAAGCTAACTGGCCCCTGCCCTCTCGAGGGCAGGAGAAAATAAACTTGGAATGCAGCTGACAGAGTTTCCACTCTTTCCTCCGTACCTCTGCTGCTGGCTACTTAAACAGCATACCTACTTGCTGTTGGGATGGCGGTGGGCTGCACTGGCAAACTGAGGCACGCTAACCTCAGTTACCATCAATCCTTCAGTCGCTGGTTCACACGGGCATCGGACCTCATTTCCCTGCGAGCCAGGCTGGGAACAGCCTGGCCAGCAGCAGTTACAGTTCATTAAGTACCAGGTAAAAAATCACAGACACTGAAAACTTGTTATACAGCAGTCAATCCATCGTTGCAAACGTAGCTGTCCCTCAAGATATTCGACTTTGACTTATGTTCCCAGTTCAAGAAATATATATACTGAAGGTTGCCTTTCTAACCACTGAATTAATCTGTAACCATAGAAACAGCTGAACTGACCACTAACTGGGATATTCATCCTGATAAAGAGCTCACCAATTCTGCAGAGGCCTGGTTGTTTCAGGTTCGACATTTCAAGCCCACAGAAAATGTGACTGACTCTCAATATTATTATGTACTAGGGGAGAGAAAATATATGTATCACCATGCATTCTCTTGAGATACACTCCTCCCCTCACTGCGTTAAATAAGATTTCTGCCTTTTCACTTTCCTCAAATGTTCCTAAAGTACAACAGTGCAAGTTTTGAATATGAGAATTTGTAACATGAGTTACATTCTGGAGTACTTAAGTTTGTGCTCAAAACTGAAAATGAGTACTTAATTAATGAGTTACTAACAAGATAGACATGTTTCTCTCTACATTCTACCAAGTTTCTGCTGAGGACTTTTTAAGGTGATATGTTTAAAATTTAGCTCAAAAACCAATCTGTGTTGTTCCATTTCAATGAGACCTGGGGCTTGACGGTTCAGGGTGCCAAGTTATATGGGATCAGAGCTCTACACTGATGGGTGCTGTTGTTCAGGTTTGTTCCTTCTTTGGGAAAAAAAAAAAAATAAAAGGTTTTATTTTTGTTGGTGTGGGATTTTTTGTTTGTTTGTTTGACTGCTGGGTTTGGTTTTTTTTTAAGCCAGAACTGTACATCTATTTAAGGGACACTCTTCTTTAGAAAATTGTCTGTTTGTCGTTTTGCTTCTTTTGCTTAATTCAGATGCTTAATTAGAGATGTGCTGATTTTTGGATGCAGACTTTCTGCTGTTACCTAAGTCTCCTAGATACAGAATATGAGTATATACTCGTCTATATCTTCAGAACAAGTCACTTCTATATGTTTTATCACTTAGTGAGAGTTAAACATCTGGATTGCTCCCCAAGTTAATAAAATTAAATTTGAGCTTCTATTCAACTCAAAAACTCAAAGAGTGCAAAAATAGCTAAAAAACCAAAACAAACCCAACAATTTAAAATGCTGATGTGTTTTTGGCTTCATACCAGGTTATCAAAACAGGGCTAAATCTTGTCATGTGGTTTTACCCAGGTTTTTTTATTTTTACAGCAAGGTAAGTCATGCACCTGATTAAGAAGAAAAAGATGAAGAATTCATTTGAGCATGAAGAAAAGCTGAGGACAAAACATTAAGCTGCCAATAAGACATGAGTTCATAAGGAGCTGGTCCTCTGAAGCACAGATTTTTGTATGTGTATATATGTGTGTCTGTGCCAGTAGATGTATACAAAATAATAACTTCTTAAAGTAAGAATTTTTTTTAAAAATTGTTTGCTAAACAGGAAGGATCAATAGGGCTGAAGTATCCTAAGCTATCTCTAGTTTGCAGGAAACTAACCAGTAGTTCTTCCCTGTGTGTGTTTTTGAAGGTGGGTATGGGCACTTCTATAAATTCTGTTGTTTTGGGGAGGAAGGAAAAAGTGGTACAGGAAAACAGTGTTATTGAAAAAAGAAGTGTCCATAAATAATTGAACAAAAAATAAATACCAATGATATTTGACAATAAGCTTGGTTTTGTCATGAACTCTTTAAGATCCCCAGAGTTATCTTGCTTACTACTATGAGATATAGAAGTTGTGGGAAACTTCCTTGTTGACAAGAAGCTATAAAAAAAAATTACTAGGAGGCATTTATTTTATCTGTGTGGGAGATATAAACCATCACTGAATGATGGACTTTAATTTGAGTTTGCCAATATTAAAGAATAGTCTCTAATACCAAAATGCATTCTTGAAATTTCTCACTCCCTTGAGTACTTTTAAAAAGGGTTTAAGGAGATATAGAGCATGAGACTGGTTCTCTAACTCTGATCTCTAATTTGATGCTTCCTGTTTTTCTTACTCTTGTGATTTTTGATTCAAAATGAAGCCCCATGAAGGTCCTTTCCATGCGTGTCACACACTAGTTTTCAGTCATAGGATGCAGGAGTTTAAGATTACTTTTCTTTGGGTTTTGGTTTGTTTTATTTTTCTTTGGTCTTTATTTCTTTGTTTAGGTTTGTTTGCTTTAGTACAACCAAGAGAAAAATTTTCCCCTAAGGGGATGACCTAGAAAATATTTACTTAATGTTTTTATAACTGAAGTTATTAACCAAAGAAACAAACAGGCCTTTTTGGTTTTCATGAAGTTAGCAGTTCTACAATGTACAGAAACATAGAGCATAGGGTCAAAGACAAAATTAAGTTTACCAGTTTTATACTATGTTTCTGCAGGTCATAAAATCAACCAGGAGACTGCTAAAGCTAAAGAGAGCAAAAAAATAAGAGCAATAAAATTTATACAAGTGGGGTTGTTTTATAGGTGCCTAACAACTATTCCACTAAAGATAAATATTGTTGGCTTATTGTGGTTATTTGAACTTTCAGAATGTGGAGTGTGCAAAGACCTCATTCTGTTAAAGGAATGGAAATCCCACAGAATGTATCCACAAAAGTAAGGAACACAAGAGCAGCCTATTCACACTCCCATGTCCAAGAAAAATTCCTGATTATCCTAAGAACTTTGTTAACAATGTGAAAGACTTTTAAATTATAGTTCTTATGGGATGCATGTTAAATGGAAAGACTAAAATTTTGGAGTGGAGAGTGAGGGTTGGTTCCAGGATTACTTCCAACAAGGAATTTGCAGGAACAAAGAGTAATCACAAAGACAAGGAACAACTCCCTGTTAAATATCATACATAGGGTGAAATCCTTCAAGCTTCAGGCATGATCAAAAATTTGCCATCAGCATCTCATTTTGTCCAAGTAATTTGAATTTCCAAGGCTCAATATATTGCACTTAAAGTCAGGGTTAAGGCCTCCGTGAACCAGGAATTGTAACCTGTTACCTGATCATGCTTTGATATGCACTTAACTTTACCAATATTTCTCAGCAGATCTGAAATATTCCACAGTTAAGTTCACTGATTGGCAGCATTTCAGACCTGTATGAATGTCTGAAATGTCTCTACTATTATATCTTCATAGATGTAATATGAATTATCTGCACTTTGCACCTTTTGTTTGCTAGTGCTCATAAGTATTTCAAAGTAGCTAATCTGTAATTCAAATAATAAATTTTAAAAAAAGATATAAAAATATTTTCATATAGCCTCTGGTTGTAGTGACATCATTTGTTCTCAAGACCTTCTTTATTTGATCCATTAGTTAACAGGGAACATGCTCACACAGTCACAGAATATTCATGACCATGCTACTCTCTCCTTGCTCAAGAGGTAATCCTGGTCTTTACCTTTACAGAACTGTTTTGTTTTAGTTTTTTTTCAATTTGGTTTGTTTTTATTGTACAATATTGTTACTGTACTAGTGACTCATAGTTACTAACTTTTATTCAGCGCATGTTTTCCTCTTTTTACAAATATGAAATTGCAGGAAGAGAGAGCCACAGGATAGCAGTCTTCATTTTTCAATAGATTTTCTATCAGGAAATAAGGAATATAGATTCTCCTCCTGTATCTACTACATCACTCAAAGAATGAAATACTCATTAAAAATCTACAGCATCATCCACAATATCTGAAATTTATATAGAGGTAGTTTAGCAGAACATAATTCAGTGGCTTTAACTATGAAAATTCCTCATCTATTCTTAGGTGCATATCTTCCAATCTTGGAAAATAATTAACTGAAGATTCTATATGGAGCAATAGTCCTTGCTATACACTAATCCTTCTTCTTTGTGCACTTAATGAGACTTGGTTCCTCCTGGAAAAAATAGTATTGCTGAACTTGCTTAAACTCACCAGAACTTCACTACTCTAGACACCATCTTTGAGACTGTTCCATATGTGCAGCTCCTTCACCCTCTTTTGCCTATTACTGTGTGGTGAAAGGCTGGACAAGCTATGAAACTTTTTTCTCATTCAAGCTTTTGACTTCTCAGTATGAATGTATCAATTTATGACAAAGTATTTTGTCATAAATCCTTCTTTCTTTTGCATATTTTGAAAAAAAAAAATCAGAAAAAATGCATCACGTGATTTTTCAGTAGTGTTGGCACAATTAAGGTTGCAGTTACTTGACCTGGAGGTACAAATAGTTGCTTTTTCATGAGTAAACTGTAGAAATTGAAGAACCTACCGTCCCCACAGATTAGTTCCTTCAATCTGCCAGCATTTGTGTGCCTGCAGCTGAGTTGTATGAATCAGTTGTATGACACAACTTGAATTCATACCAAAAAATCCATCACAGTACTTTTATCTGTTTTAATTGTAGTTTCAGCTACTTGTACACAGAAGCAGACCTTTAAAGGCTTCACTCATGGGACAGTAACAAATGACCATGGGACAGTAATAGTTTCTGCAGACATTTTAAAATTATCACAGATATATGTCCTAATTTTGTCAGTGAGAGATGAATGGCAAGGTATCTTTCAGAATGAGCTTTTTTGGACTGTGCTTACAAAGTTTTTTGCAGTAAGTCGGGTTAATTCCGCCTGAGCTCCAGGCCAGTGATCAGCCACACAGAGCAAGAAGTGCGAAAGGGTACATTGACAAACCTGACTCTCTACATCCTGTTCCTCAACACTGCTTCTAGGTCAGGCACATTGCCATACAGCTAAATGGCGTCCAGGTGCTTCAAAGTAGCAGCAGATTGGTTTCAGATCCTTTTGGAAATGAGTAAGACTGTGTTGCACCTGCTCGAAAAAATGGGAGTCTATCCTTAGATACCACTGCTGTACTCTCATGTCCATTCCCTGCTGATGAGGCTTCCTGCCACTGTTCTGGTATACACTTGCATTCTGCAGCTCTTTCTCTAGCCTCTGCATACTCTGGTCACCGTGCCAAATCCTAACTGCTATTGATTTGCCTTTTATTACATCCATATTTCAACTGGTGCAGGACCAATGCAGGCAAAGGTTTTTTCTGAACTACTTCTCCAGTTCTGTGTTTAGTATGACTTCAGGTCTTCATCCGTGTCTGATTTTTCCTCCTCCCCATTTAAGAAGTGAGGAGAGTAAAGTATGCTCTGATTTCAGAGATACTTAAAGATACTATTTTTAAAATCTAGTGTATCTCTTTGCATTTGTGGTAGTTGATGTTATGCTACAGTATTTAAATTCAGGCGGGTTTTTTTTATTAATCTAAAAAAAAAGGGTTTTCTTTTTGTTCCTGTTTCATGGCATAAGAATGCTAAAACTATTTAAACCCCTCTATCCTGTTGCTTTATAGATACGACAGACATAACTGGTTTTATTCAGCCTTGCTTTTTTCTTAATATGCCTGAGTTATCTGTGAATTTTCTTGAAGCATAAGTCTTCCACAATTTTAAATAGTTAATGTTTAAAAAAGTTAAACTGTCAAAACAGAGCAGAAATTTTTAATACAGAAATATGCAATAAAATGGGGAGGGAGTTGCTATTATCATGGACCACATCTCTGTAATTTTATTTGCTCAAATAATCTCCTTTAAGCAAAAAACTACTTAAGCTATGGTATAATGAGAAATTTACATTTTATGAATATTTTCATATATGCACAAATACATACATACACAAAGTTATCAATATTCATAGAGAAAAAAAATATATCCCAACTTCTTATATAGAACTATGGAGCAGCACATGAGTTCACGTATTTTTAAGAATTCATGACTTTTCTAAGGCATATTAACCTAACTTTGATGTATCCTTAGCATTAAAAGTATAAGCTCATTTGTCAAGTAAATGGGGAAAGTACATGTTAGATGTATTAATTTTAACCCTCCTCTCTCCTCAGAATGGGACTGATCTCATTTGCAAAGTTTGATCATTCTTGTTCATATCTAAGAGGATTCCCAAAGTCTCCTTGAATAGGAGAGGCAGAGAATGATAAAACAGTGGTTATTTTAACACAGTTCCTGTTGAATTCAAAATAATTTTTCTTTAAGTAGAAATTGCTTAACTTCTCCTATTTGCATCATTATGAATATATTTTTGTCATGTTTCTGCTGTAATTTTCAGAGGTCAATGGCAAAAATATGCAAATACCAGAAAACTATGTCATTACCTCATCAAGAGTGAAAGCCTGAACTTTATTTCAGTGACTTTCATCTGCAATTAAAGCTCAACTTTCCCAACAGGGTTACAGTATGTTTAATTAAAAATGAAGTTCATGATAGCCAAATACAACACACCAAATCAAATGAAAACATCCCTACCTTGTAGCCTTGCCTTCTAAAATTACTGATATAGCATGAAAAGGAATTTTGACTTCTCACCTTTTTTGTTCTTCAAACCAACCAATTTGTTACTTGTTCACTTCAGGAAGATTGGTTTCAGGCTTAAAGAGCAAAGATCTCTATTATGCAAATAATACTTTATGAGTTTTGCTGTTGTTCTGTTTTTTCCACCAAGTGATCAAAGAAAACTAAAAAGGTGATCAGTGGTCCACCATCAAAGCAATCAGAAGTAAATTACTCGATATTCATTGAGTTATGAGCACACTTATATTCACAGGTGTTGTGGCTTAATCCCAGAAGGCAGCTAAGCATCACTCACTCACTCACTCACTCACTCCCCCAGTAGAATGGGGAGGGGAATCAGGAGAGCAAAAGCAAGAAATTATCCATGGGCCAATATCAAGACAGTTTACGATAGGAAGAAAATCTGTACATACAAGCAGAGCAAGAAAGGAGTTAATTCACAAGTTCCCTTTGTCAGGCAGATGTTTAGACATTTTCAGAGAAGCAGGGCTTCATATGTTAACAGTTACTTGGGGAGAGAGATGTCAAACACCCACTGCTTCCTACTGCCCCACATTTTGCTGCAGCCATGTATCCTCCAAGCCAAAGCAATGCTTATGTGTGCTTTATATACATAAGCAGATTACATCTGCCTACACTGTTCCACCAGGATGCAGGGTAGTTTGATTTAGCTTTGGTCGAGTTCACTGCGAGAGAAGCTGAATGACCCATGGGGTAAATGGGAAATAGAGCCCTTCACCTGGCACAGAGTGACTTGTGAAACTCTGGGAGCTGCAGTGCACATCTTAGCTCTCAGGTCTGAGGCCCACCCCGCCCCCCCCAAAAAAACCAGACAAAATTAGGGGTCAATTTAGGAAACTAGACATGAGAATATATCTGCATAGTACCAACCCCTAAATCAATCTGCTACATTTGAGATTGTCTTACACTGCCATTTAAAAATCCTGTTACAGTTAAATCTAACATGTTCTAACATGAATATAGTCCTTGAATGTTTTATGATATTATCTGCTTCCATGATCTCTCAGGTAGTGTACTTGGTCAACTATAGTTTTAAATATAAACAATAATGAAAAATATTGCACGTTTTTGGTCCGCAAAACAATAAATGTCAACTGCTCTCAGACTGTAACTCAAGACAATTAACTGGAAGACAAAATATTGCTTTTTCTTTCCCCTGCTGCCAGAGCTGTAAATTCTTTGCCAAATTGCCTTTATAAGAATTTAACTTCCCTACTGATTACTTTGACTCACATTAATTTAAAAAATATCTCAACTGCAATTTACCCGGCTATAAAAATATTGCTTTTCCTAGCGTGAAGACATCCCGGTTGTTATTTTATTTTAGTTCAAATATTTTAAAAATAAATAAATTGATTAATTAATAATTCTGAAATCCCAATAGAAAGAATATTTCTGTTGTATTATCTTTTCATCAAAACATCCTTGTGGTATCTTAGGGTAGTTTTTAAGAGCAAGATCTTTTTTTCACTCCCTAAAACCTGTTTTAGCTACAAAACTTACGTTTACAAAGGAAGAAAGTGTTCCACTTTAGATTCCAAATTTAAGCTACATTTTCTATTTCATTGTCACACTAAATTATTCCCTTTTAACTATATGTAGAAGAATATAAAAGTTGTTTCCTGCCTGGTCTTTTTTTGTTTGTTTGTTTGTTTTTTTTTGTTTGTTTGTTTGTTTTTTTTTTGGTCTAATGTTTTAAATTAGTCATTGACAAATTCAAGCAGTACTCTGAAATAACCAGAATAAGGACAGTGGAGAAAATTCAAACCATAGCTCCTGATAAAGGAATACAGGACAGATTTAAATGATTTGATGATTAATAAATGATTTAACTTTGTCATTCAGAAGAGGTGGTAGAGGCACAGATGTATGGAAATTACAAGTTTATACTGGCATGCTAAAATCCTTGGAAATAGATGAGGCAGGTCAGCTAAAAGGAGTACTGGCTAATTAGTTTGGACTGTAGGCTCAGAGGTAAGCTGGTGGTCTTGGCTGGAGCTACAATGCCAAGCAGAAGGCAGGGGGGTGAAAAGGGTATGAATGTGTTGGGGGACCAGTGGAGAGCTGATAAGGCCAATGGTTATTTCAGGAGTTCACCATGTAATATCTTTTTGTAGTGATGTGTTAAACAGGGCAATCTCTTCTTTATGCTGCAGATGATATAGTGTCAGCATAGCTGTTATCATTTTTTTAGGACTATTTTGTTTCTTCTAGAAATACTACAGTAATAGATCCAAAAGTTTGTCTTTCTTCTTAAGAGACAATGCAGTTGTTTTGTAATGTCAAACTAAGGTGTATCTATGAATAAAGCACAACAGATTTTGCTGCCCTTTAAATGTATTTTGACTGGTTTCATTATCCTGCGTTTACTACTTATCAAATCTGACTTGTAAGTAGCAGCGTACTTCATCACCAGCAAAGCTTGCATAAATAAAAAACTTATGATTCTAAAATGATAATTACCACAACCTAATGAATCACATAAATCATTTATAATGAAGGGAAATAAACAATGACTCAGAAATGAACACATTAATAACTTGGGGTGGTTTTGTTTCCAAAAGAAATGAGTAGTTTAATTTATATGGTGTGTCCATAGACAGTATAACTGGAATCCTATCACTGAAATAATTAGTAGTTAATCTAAGGGGATAAACATATCTAGCAGAGTCCAAATTGAAAAATAGCTATTAAAATTATCATTAAACTAAGAACATTACTATAAAATTACAGTAAATGGCCAACATGGTTATAAAGAAAATGCAAAATCTTAAAGAGATCATTTACTAAACATAACATCTTTCAGTCCCTCTTCAAGCACCCTACCCACCAAAATTATTTTTAAAAAGTTCCTAAATGGAAAATGGAACTTATTTATTTAAATAAAAAATTGCATTTTTACAAGAGAGAAATAATAATAAAAATAAGCCCTGGGATTTTCTTTGCCTAAATTTTTCATTTAGGTATGTTGGATGAGTATGACCTGGGTATGACTCCAAATGTTGGAGGTTTTGGCACAGGACCATTATCATGGTGCTTTAGAGCAGCACCTATCTTCCTCAGTGAGATAAAGAGATGAAAACCAAGTACCTAAAATGATAGTAGTTATATTGAACAGTTGGTGGATCGGATTTCAAATATTTTTTAATGTATGTATAGAAACCAGTTTCAATGTATATGAAATGGTGAATGTATTTCTACACACACTTATGAATATTCAGATTGCAAAAATAAAGTACTAGAACATTTTAAGTATATCAAAAGATTCTAATACACTATACTAGAATTTCTAAACCAAGAATAATATAAGATTGCTACATTATATGCAATAGTTTAGCATATTATTTTAATTTATAGTAAATGATAAAATTATTGTCTATTTGGAACACTGAAAAAATCTATCTCCTGATTCACTTGTTTTTTTAATATTTATGAATATTTATGATTAGATTTACTGTCTTCTATTTTAGCTATAAATGTTATCAACTTTATATATATACTGCATGTTACCATTTACTTGAAATCATAAATGGATTGCTGGTTTTCTAGTTCAAATTAGATAGATGATCATAATATGTAACTAAGTTGATCTGTTAGGACAAAAACCACTCAGATACTTTACGTATATATATATACACACACACACATATATGTGTTCCTGGTGATTGGTGAAATGTCACAGGAGCTAATTTTCACTGAGAGAAGTCACAGCTAGACATATTAAGAAATTTCAGGGGTCCTGGAGGGCGTGAGCAAGTGCACCAGAGCAACTCTGACCTTTCTGTCACTTCAGTCAAGACTGCAGGGGATAAGTAAGCCAATGTAGGCAACACTCAGACTCCTGTAAAGTGTGGAGATCTGTAGTAACTAAGAAAATCTCAGAGAAATGAATTACACTGTCACTAGTCTAGTTTAGACAAGGTTGATTTTGGGCTTGCACTGCAGTAATGACTACCTCATTGCGCCTGCTTTCCAGTTCCTGACACCCAGCCACCACCTGGCAGCCTTCTGACTCGCTCAGAACAAAATATATCAAGGTTTTCACTGGGCCTAGAATGTTCTTGGCACCTTATTTTGCTTTTACTACATGAAAGAGTTCAGCCCTTTTGTCAGAAAAAACCATCAAAAAATAAACAATATTCTTAGTTATTTAAAGTTAAGTGATTAGGTTATTTAAAGATAAAACATACAAAGTATTGAATTGTTTTTCTTTTTGCCTTTTTCTTTGAAGGTATTTAAATACTGGGTCCATGGGGTTAAAATAAAAATATAATATAGGGGATGCTTTTTTATTTCCTTCCAGCACTGGAGGAAACTCCTTTGTAATAAAGAGGAGTACAGAAATCTAGAAAAAAGGTCTCAGCTCACAGGGCATCTGAACCCCCATGTTTCAGCACCCAGTAAATGTCAACTGATAGATTAAAACTGGCAGACAAGAATGATTGGCAACATGTTCAAACAATTCGCGAAATACAACAGGGCATGTCATTGTTTGTGAAATTCTTGTGACTGACAGATGTCATTCAGGTTTTCACTTGATAACTCACGGAAAACGTTACATTTTTTCTGTTCAGTAAGAAAATATAAAATTGTCTCTACACTCACAGTTGCCAGCATTAAAAGTAATAATGATCTTTGAATTCTAGCTAAGTTATTTTTGATATAAAATAGCCTAATGAAAGCTGACATTCATTTCTAATACACAGTATTTCTGATAATAAATGCAGCCATGCTGGTGAAAATTTAATTAAGATAAATACCCATCATGTATTCAGTTATATCAGTCTAAAAATTTTCAAAATAAAATGAACACCTATTCAACAGACCTCAAAATGGCTTAATTGTGCACAAATAGACTTTCTATGAAACTTCCAAGGACACAGTTTATTTTCACCCTGATGAATAAGTCATATATTATATTACTATTATGTCTACAGTTTACTTTAAAGATCTGTCCTTATTTCCGCTTTTTGGATAAATTAAAAATATCTCTATCAGGAGACCTGATCAAAGAGGAGCACAATTATTCAGTCATCATAATTTTCCTTATGAAGTCCTGTTACACCATCCCATACACAAAATGTCCTAAAAATAAGTTCTTTCCTTGCCTTGTGACATGCCATTAAAAAATGATATAAATTGTATGGTACCAAAAAGCTTGGTGTCTGATGCAGCCATGTAGTTGTCATGTTACTATAAATACATCTTCATTATTCTATTAATCGCTTTTAAAGATTTCTGCGATTTAGAGAATGATGCCTTAGGTTTTGACTTTTATATATTTCAAATCCTGTACTGCTTAGTGTGTAACTGAGGTTTCTTGCAGCCTGTTCATTTCTGCCCTCTCACATTGGTTAGACATAACAAAGCGTCTCCAGGCCTGCTCTCCAAGGACACTCAGACTGTCCTAGGCCCAACATGTGTAAACCAAAGACTCTAAAGGGGGGGAGTAAGCTTGGGGAAATTACATCATTAGATTGAAGCTTTAATTGGAGAATTAACCCTGATATGCAAATGGACCAAACTTATAAAAGTGTGAAGAACTCGTGACCTGTCGTCCATCTCAGGGTCCATCTTGGCAGTAGTCTCTGGCTCCCAGGGTGTACATTTGAAGACCCTTCAAATAAATATCTACCTTTATTCCCTTATTCTGTCTAGTCTCTGTTTCTAGGGGGCCTCTTAAGGCATCAAGAACACACACTAGTTCTGTACTATATGCTGTGGGGAGAGACAATGTCACAAAACAAGTAGCTCATAGGAATAAGAGCTACGACAGTAGCTTATTCTTGAACTTTGGATCTCCTTGGAAATTACAGACATCTCACAGTTTCTGTTACGTGAGGACCAGATGGCTCTGCTTTGGGATAGTACAAAACACAATCCCAAGACAGCATTCAGCAGATGTCTAGACAGCAGCTCCAGCTGACCAGAGAGGTTTGCTCTTCTTTCGCTTCACACAGACAAAGCCAGGAATAATGCAAGATAACGGAATAATCCATAAACACTATGGCTACTGAGTATAGAGAAAATTATATAAAGACTTTAAGCAAACAAATAAACAAATAAAATTCAAACCTCAAATCCATCATACTTGTTGGGGTTTTTTTTGGCAGGAGGGAGAAATGGAAAGGGTAGGAAAGTGGTATAGGGAAAGAAGAAATTGGATTTTCTTTCTTAATAAGAGAGAAAAAAATCTTTTATTTTGGTGCAGGTGTTTATTTCCTTATCTACAATAACTGAAATTGATAACTACAACTGTTGCTTTAACTAGAAGTATATTGTTTATGTCCACCTAGTGTTGTGACTAGATCTCCAGAAGCCCTAAATCAACACAAATAACACTTTTAGGTTTTAAACTCTTTGGGGATCACCTGACACCACTTATAATTCTTTTTTTTTCTTTAATATAAGCAATGAAAAAAAAGACTGCACTTTTACTTATGTGACTGACATTCTAATAGAAAATAGAACCTAAATAACACACACCTGGAATACTTTTCAGGCATTAAAGAAAAAAAAATAAACTATTAAAAGGACGATTTTACAGTAAAACAAGACTAAAACACAAGGGATTTGGTTATACTCATAATCTTCTTACATATTCTCTTTAACTCTAAGCAAGCTGTTTCCTTCCTCATCATTTCAGTTTACTGCTGCATATTTAAGACATAGGATGAGAGCAAAATTCACTTCAGTAGGACCCACATCTGCTTCTCCCTTTCCAAGTCTAGATATGTCTCATGAAAACCTTGTACACTCACCAAGCTCCTATTGCTCTGTGCTTTTTTCTCATGACTTTCATGGAAAGAAAACAGAAGAGCATCTTCCAAAGGAAACTCACAAAATACTAGTCTAAATAAGCAGAGGAACTGTGGTTTTGAAGTGGCCTACATGAAGGTGAAAATGCTTTGAGAATGTAGATTGGAAATATGGAAGGGAGAATATTTCAAATATGTCCCTTATATTCAAAATGCAAGTTGGTTTTTCTGACATGGAGTGTAATATTGTTTTTCCTGTTCTCCATGGAGAAATAACATCATAAAATATCTCCGTGGCAGACCTTATTTTGTTGGCAATCCTACTGAAAACCCAGTGGTGAAGGAATAATGGGTGATAAACAATTTTCTTACTCATATTGTTGGTCCTTGCAGAATAGTCTGAATCTGTTTGTGCAATACCTCTACAAAATTACGCAATTTCCTATTGCTCTCCTTGAGCTTCAGTTTTCTTTGTAAAAGTTTGACATCATTTGTTAGCAGTAAGCTCTTATTTGCACTTTTTTTATTTTTAAGAAAATTAAATCACTCTTGAACTCTAGATTTTATTGCTAAATTGCCTTATGAGGAAGGATCATTGCACTCAGACTGGTTTCAGACTCCTAAGCCATCTGTTGTTAGTGGTATTACACACATAGGATTTGATCTTAATCTTTCATGTGTACACACATATTACATCAGCATGATTAATTCCTAAATTGGAAGTAACAACCTATCCTGACAGTTTACAACAGTAGATTAGGAAGTTTTCAGATACTCTAATTGGAATGATTAACCCATGGGTGTTAATCCAGAAAAAATGTGACTTTCTGAATGGATGACATTCTTACCAAATATATTTATGAATGATGTCTTACATAGAACTGATTGCTATTCATATTCGTAGTGCATTTGATATTTAATAATCACAAGCTCCTGTAATCAATGTACATATATTCTGATGCAGTTATCATCTTCTGATTTTATCTGTTTAAAGACTCCCATTGACCTCAAGGAACTTTTGAGCCATATATAAACAGTAAGGCCTGACATGACAAATGTGACACAGGATTGTTATAAAAAAAGAATTATGTATGCATGTAAAACATTGCACCAACAATCTTTATAATGCATTTTCAAGGTCTGTGAGATCAAATTTGCATGGACAGAGGTCAAGAATCACAGATTCTTTTACACTTACCATGTGCAGTTGGGCTTTTCACTTTTCTGGTAAATATATAACTTTACTGTCACCTGTCTTTAGATTACAATTTGCTTGTCATATTTCCTTCCTTCCTTCCTTCCTTCCTTCCTTCCTTCCTTCCTTCCTTCCTTCCTTCCTTCCTTCTTTCCTTTTTATTACCAGCATCCCTCAAAGTAGAAGTCTGGAAAAACCCCAAAAAGAAAATTTCAAATTTTGGACAGTTTGAAAAATTGAGCATACTTGGTACAGGAAGAAAAGAAAAAAATCAAGGCAGTAGTTTATTTACAGAAATTTGTATTCTGGCATTCACCAGAGAAGGTATGATAAAGGGATGCTTGCTCAATAGTCCTTCCTATTTTTTTCTGAAAGCAAAACTGAGGTAAAAATAAGCACATAAAGAAATCAGCGTTGATTTAGCCTTGCGTTCCCTTAAGGAGTCTGAGATTGGAATGCAGATAAACAGTAAAATAGGACAAGATCATATATCAAATTATGTCTTGCTTTCAAACAATGTTTCTACTTATTTGCTCACTTTTATAACCAATTTTATCTTTGTTATTATCCCAGTCTTCTCATATTTCATACGGACCAGGAAAATCACTAGTAAATTAATAAAAGCAAAGGAAAAGTTTCCAAGTAGGAAACAGTCATGCAATTTAAATCCTAAGGCAGTGGATTGCAGAATCACTGATAATCACAGATCTTGTTAGAACAATTTATTCTACATAAGCTCCCAAAAGAATTACCAGAACTATCTTTCAGGTTTATATGTAATATTGAGGATATATTAGAGACTTAATGTACTCTTTTCAATAATAAGCTTCTGGTCAATCAAATTAAAGTTCCTCCCCTGTGTAAAGGATCCCTATAGCATATAAGGAGCAATTTAGACATCACTGGATTTTGATCCTCTCTTTAAAAAATTTTTGCATTATACCATGCAGTGCTTGTGTGTGACTGGAATCATCTGTAGGGGGAAAGGCAAGGTCAGGTGCCAGATTCACCACCATGGAAGAGGATCTCGTACACACCATGGCTTCAGCACACACAGAGCTTCTCCTGAACATTAGACCCTAAAGGGCAGGAGTGCGTGGTGATGAGGATATCAGAAAGCTGTTGGGAAAGGCCAGGTTACCTCTATGTTGGGGACATACCAAGGGCCAGGAGTAGATGCTGCATCTTGAGAGTATGGTGGGACAGAAATGAGAGTGGTGTGCTGGAGTTGCATTGGCCTCCCAACCATTTAGGGTTACACGAATTCCATTTTAATAATTTAAAGTTGAAATTAATCAGGAAGAAATAGGCTAATTATGATTGCTGGTAGTAACTAATCACACGTTTAATGATATATGCCACTTAGCTCAATGGTTTTGTTCCGGCACAGGGTGGCTTTGAAGCAGTCAAAAAAGACTGGATTAAATCTTGCTGGCTGCCAGGCAATCTTACAAATAAATAATTAAATAATCAATATATTAACTGTATGTGCATTAAATCACTGAATATTAAGTAACTTGATTTCTTAACAAATATCCTTTCAGACATGACCTTCATTCAGTCACTAGGGCTTTTGTAATTCATTACTTTTTCTTCTTTGTAGGACATAATTTGACAGATCTTTACAATAAGTTCAAGTCTCATGTTGCTGACAAAATTCTGAAATAGGCTTTAATAGATATTTTAAAAAGTTTATGAACATTTCAGATGGTAATTCATTAATACCATCCTGATGGCAAAAAGATCTGCAAAGGAAGAAAAGAGGTTTTTGTCTCAACTTCAAGGAGAGTCATGGCAGAATTTTGAAGTCTGACTAAGAGCTCTTTGGCAATTCAGCAAGAAGCACTAACTCATTTTAGTAAGAATCACCTGGTTATAAATTGCAGCTGGTTGCCAACTTTTGATTGGGCTAAATAATCTCCATAGGCCCTTTCCAACTATAACAGTTCTGTGATTCTGTGATTTTGTGACCTTCAGGTGTAAGTAATGTGAGATGTCAATAAACTGCATGTATCACTTGCCCTTTTGCCAGATAATGCTACAAGAGAAATTCATACCATACCAGAATGGGAAATGCTTCCCAACCCCTCCTGGGCAGTGGGCTTTTTTTCTGGATAGGGTGATATTCTTCACAAACACAGTTCCTGGAAAGCTCAGCAAAGATGCATGTAGAGGCCAATTGTTAGCACACATTGTATAACTTTATTGTTCATTGCAGCATGAAAGATCTAACAGGATGCAAATGGTCATCCCTCTAGGTAAGAATTGATCAGAAAATTCACAACTGCAGAAACTGCTGGTGGGAAATTACTGTACAATTTCATTGAAACCAAGTGAGTTTTGCTATAAATGAGCGAGAGAAGAAATATTGGGCTTTTGTGAGAGCTAAATTGCATTGCATGGTGGTTGTCAGCCTGTCAGTGAATGAGATTAAAGCAATTCCTATTGTATAGATCTGTCCAGAAACATAATCTAGGAGAAAATGCTTAGATGAAAACTATAAAAACTGCAGTTAGACTGTAAAATCTAATCAGCATGGATTGGTTGAAGGTTTAGGTTTTCTGCACTAAATTTTTTTTATTCTTTTTAGTTTTAATAGGTCTTACGGCAGGATTTGAAAGGAGTGAAAACACAATCATCATTGATTTTTCTTTTTAATCTAGAGTCTGCAAATATTTACAGAATTATGATTCCTTTCTTTTTTATTTGTTTCTAACTATTTCCTTTCAATACCTTCTCCAGTGTCAGTATGCACACACACTAAGCTATTATAGTCTTCATAATATTAATATTGTCATGTTTCTGATTTAATTACATTTACAGGCCAACGTTTTTGTCTTAAAATAATTCTTTTTGAGAAAGATTAATCACAACATTGAAATTTGACATTAATAAGAGAACGTATAGACATCGCTTTAACTGCATGATTTATACTCACCTGTGAAGTGGATTTTTCTCTGCAGAATAACACTGAGGCTGTGAAAGACCTTCAGCAGTAGGAAAACATTGCACTTCATGGATTTTAAAATCGTTCTGAGTTTGTCTACTTTGTTGTAGTACACAATTGATTCTTTATTCCAGTATTATATGTGGAAGTTACAAATTCAGTAAACAAAAATCAGGAATTATCCCAAATTAACAATAGAAAAAATAGACAGTTCCCCAACAAAAACCACTAATAGAGCCTTTTAATCAACCCCAAACATTTTAGAGGTCAGGTTCTGGAAACCAAGCCAACCAAGTCTTGGGGCATGGTGTAGTGGTTTGGTTCAAAATGCCCATTACTTACTTATTTTCCTTCTGTGAGATAAGAACCAGGAGAAAAGCAAAGCAGGCACAAAACTTAAACCTTAAAAGCATAAAGAAGTTTATTAACAGAACTAAAAGGCAAGAAAAAAAAGTTAGACTAAACCTTCAGAACACTTCTCCTCCCCCCACCTTCTTCCCTCATCCCACCGACAGCGTAAAAAAAAAAA